>CM070038.1:21894090-21913585 GCA_036250615.1 Ptychadena robeensis | reverse complement strand
CCCCCCCCCCATGCGCTTTCTCTGCAGGAAAGGGGGGGGGCAGAGAGTGCTCACCCAGGGCGCCGATCTTCCTAGGACCGCTCTTGCCTAATAGTATGATTGCCTCTCTGCTGCTGCTGCGTATATATATGTACAACATTGTCACACAGTATAGCATATTACTCCCAGCACACCATGTACACCACAATTGGGTGATATCATGCATTTTCTGCCACTCAATGACACCAAGAATAGTGACACCACTGGGTTATATCCGTTCCATTTTTGTTTTTCCCAAAAACATTTGCATAGATTTAAATATGTTTTATTGCAGATATTCCCAGAATTGTAAGTAAGAACGTATTCAGATACCATCATACTTTATGCAGATGAGTAAACAAACCACCATGGACTGATTGCTAAGGGTTACTTATCTTGCACGCCGGTATTAAGTTACAGAATAAAAAGTTTCATCAGGTGAAGCCGATGGATTAACGGTAACGCCTAGAGCGGTGACAACTCGATATAAGAGCATGGTGATAAAGCGGAGAGAGCGCAGATGTCAAACAGAGATGGGAGCCTAATGATCAATACCACTCGCCATCATAAATGTTTCACAACAGCCTATCCTACAAAATATAGAGGCATCCGTGACCAAGAGAACTTATTTAAATATTGTTGAGAAGGAAATGATTAAGCTTCAGGAAATGTGTTCTCTGCAGATAATGATATTTAATGGTTTTACAATTTTTGTTTTTTAGGATTCATTCGTCTTTGTTGTACTCCAATAAAGGACACTGAGCCTTTGTTTAGCTTCTTCTCTCTGTATTAATCTTACCTGAAAAGTACCTGAGCTGAGGATTTAGGAAATACATTAATCTCCAGAAAAATAATAAAAAAAGTTACAGTGGTTTTAATTCCAGTTGAAATTTATGTTGCTAAGTTTTTTCAGTTAAAGGATATAGATCTTGCAAAGTGATTTAAAGCTGAAGCTCACATTAATGCTTGTTATTTTTTATATACACATGAAATGTAAGTAGCTGATTTTGACTCATTTTTAGCTTTTGGAGACTCTAAGAAGAACGGAGAGAAGGTAAAACAGCACAAACCACCAACTTCTGTGTCAGAAATCAAACTTTGTGTACATGGGCCATGTTGGGGGATGGGGGGGGGGGGGGGGGGGGGGGGGGGGGGGGGGGGGGGGGGGGGGGGGGGGGGGGGGGGGGTTGAGGAAGGCTAGTGGCTACTCATAGGTAAATTCTTTTTACTTTCACAATATCTTTTCATTTTCTATGTGTTATACTGTGTTGTATCTCCACTCTAATGTATTGTAAAGCACTGCGTAATATGCTGGCGCTATATAAATAAATGTTAATAATAATAATTTTCTATGCTGCTTCCCACGGACTAGTGATGGGCGAACTTCTTAAATGTCCGTCTGCGAACAGGCTAATCGGACTTCTAAAATAGTCCGCCATCTGCCTGTTTGCGGACAGATTCAAATTCCCTGCCTATTGGTCGGTGGTCAGTAACGTCACATCCAGTCCCTGGAAAGCATAGTTCCTGGCTGACTACGAACAGGAGGGGAATTTGAAGTTCCCGGCCAACAAGCAGACAAATTTTTTTAAAAGTCTGATCCACGGACATGGCCAATGTTTGGCCATCACTACTCTCTAACAACTTCTGTATCATGTTTGTAGGCTCTAACCATCTCCTATAACATGCACCTAATCTATGGCTATCTCCTGTAACATGTCCCCAGTCTGTGACCATCTCCTGTAACATGTCCTCAGTCTATGACCATCTTCTGTAACATGTCCTTAGTCTTTGACCATCTCCAGTAACATGTCCCTAGTCTATGACCATGTTCTGTAACATGTCCTCAGTGTATGACCATCTCCTGTAACATGTCCTCAGTGTATGACCATCTCCTGTAACATGTCCTTAGCCTATGACCATCTCCAGTAACATGTCCTCAGTATATGACCATCTCCTGTAACATGGCCTAAGTCTGTGACCATATCCAGTAACATGTCCTCAGTCTAAGATCATTTCCTGTAACATATCCTCAGTCTATGACTACCTCCTGTAACATGTCCTCAGTCTATGACCATCTCCTGTAACATGTCCTCAGTGTATGACCATCTTCTGTAACATGTCTGCAGTATATGACCATCTCCTGTAACATGTCCTTAGTCTGTGACCATCTCCTGTAACATGTCCTCAGTTTATGACCATCACTTTAACATGTCCTAAGTCTGTGACCATATCTAGTAACATGTCCCCAGTATATGACCACCTCCTGTATCCCTCCTCCAAAGTCAATAGATGGCACCAAGGAGAAAGGAGGGAGTAAAGCAAGGGGTGATCAGTGTGAGACTGAAAAACACTGGCCACAGCTTTAAGCAGTGCTGTGTGCCTCTCTGCTTTGATCATTTTCTGTTCTCCCCTTCCCTCCTTCTACCACTTAAGGAAGTGATCAGAGCAGAGAGGAGAAACTTTCATTCAGCCACTGTATGCATCCTGTATACAGGGATGCATACAGTATTCATATCTTCCTGTGCGTCCTATCCTGAGCTGAGTTCTCCTGTGAATCTGCTCAGGAGTTACTTGTTGTAAGACCATGCCCCTCTCTCCTGGCGCTCTAATACTAGAGGCTGCGGATCCATGTACCATGCACAGGTATTTATGTGTTCATTGAAGCTGGGAGTCGATATAAACGTTTCCTGCTGCCTGGAGGTCTACTCACATACATTAACACTGACAACTGCTAATGGGTAGGAAAGGAATCTCATTGTGACTGTATATGAAACCATGTTTTGAATCTATCCAGTAACAGACAAGCAATCCTCATTGTACGTTATATTATAGAGCTCATCCAAAATTTTATGCACTACGTCTCGCCACTACGGCACTTGGAAATGGGAATCATTCTCCACTCTTAGATCCTAGTTTGAATAATTTGAAAACTTTGTGAATTATAGCTCGTTACATCTAAAAAAAATTCCCTCTCAGCCTCAGGGTGTGAATTATTAAAGAACACCCGAAGACGCAGATTGTATGAAAGGTGAAGCTATATTTGTACCTATCAGTAATTGATTCTCTATTTTGTCATTGTTTGAATAATGAGTCTGACTCTTTCATGTACATTCGCGTGCGGCGTAGTGCATGAATTAATTGTTCTTATCCTCCCTCGGCTGCCTTTCTCTTTTTTTGTATGAAAACCTTCGAGCTTTTGTTATGGGGAATAAAAAATTAGAAATTTAAACAATAAAGAACATTAACTCATTCTCTGCAATTAACATAATCTATAGGTTGCAGATACCATGGAGTTTATAAAAATGGAAAGCCTAATACTTCCAACCATAGACTATGATATCACCCGCAGATATGGGCTTTTTATTTTATTAAAGAAATACTTTGGCAGAACTTACAGTGGCGTGCTGCTTTAAAACAAGATACTAATTAAATCACCAAATACAATTTTTTTAGTTTTAGCAGGGTAGTCATTGTAAGTCAAACTTAAGTCAACACTTTCTGCATCATTACTTTGTGAAGGGAAAAAATGTAGTGATGCTAGAGATGGTCAAATGTTTTTTTTCAAAAATTTGACCATTTCGAGTTGATTGCAAAGCACCTGAGCATGGTATCATCACCAAACTTGCTGGAAATGTAGAGAAGGGTTGGAGGTTTACTACAGAAAAAGTTTTGCTCTAACACAAATAGATTTTTCATAAATTAAGTTTAAAGTCAAGATAAAATTTCGACTTTGAACTTAAAGCGGACCTACCACCTGTTAGGTCACTCTGCAGTATCAGATGCAGCTTAGCCGATACTGCAGAGATGCCCGACTAAAAAAAAAGCAAACAGCAGCAGGAGGGGTGTATTTTTAGAGACAGCCCATCCCACTGTGTTACATCTCGCCTAGGCAAGCTGCAGGGGTTACTGGGAATTCTCCCATGAGCCCCTGTGTCTCAGTCTCACAGATGTGATGTCAGCGTTACATCTGTGAGACTTTGTAAAGAGGAGAGAGAGAAGCCTCTCTTCACTCAGCCACAGCTAGATGGATCCAGCTGACTCCCCCCCCCCCTCTTCTCCAGAGGAATCTCTGTCTATGTAGGAGAAGGGGGAGAGGGGAGGCGGGTTGGTGTCAGCTGCCAGATGCCCAGAGAAGAATCAATCTGGAAATGGCTTCTTTTGCCCTTAATCAACATGCTGCCCCCATCAGTGAAAACATGAAGAAGGTAAGTAAGATTTTTTGTTTTGTTTTGTGTAGCAGTTTTCCAGGATCTGAACTGATGACAGGTAAGTAATGTGCCTATTTCAAGTATGTGCTTTTTTTTGTTTAAAACCTCTTTAATTTATTTAAACACTACATGTGGTAGAGCGAAACAATTTTACCAATGTTCCCACAACCCTTTTCTACATTTCCAGCAATTTTGGTGATGATACCATTTTCAGAGGCTAGTAAAAAATGTGACCATCTCTTAGTGGTGCCTCCTTGGGGGGTGGGTACATAAACTGTAACGGCAGCATGCTCCCAGCCTCTGGGTTGACTGCCACTTAATCCAAAACACTAAAAATTTATTGTGCCAGAGAAGAGGTATTTCTGGATTGTGTGTTAAGGCCTCCATACACCTTACAATAATTTTGTTCTATCAAAACCATGTAATATGAGGAGCTTTTTAATCCTTCCAATAACTATGTATTCTATCAGGGAGGCCACTACACAGGCTACTACACAGTTGTTGGTAGATCTAATGGAGATTGTATGGATCGAACTTAAGGTGTATGGGGGCTTTAGAGAGGAGCTGCTTATTTTGTTTTTCCGGATGCTGGGAAGCTTTTTTTTTTTAGCAAAGTGTGGGGTTGGGCCTGTTAAGGTTCAACCTCCTGTTTTTAATGGTCAAGAAGGAAAAAAGAGGGCTCGCTTTTTGTAATTCAAAGTGAGGTTTTTTACTGTTTCACAAGAGAAAATTATGATTGGAGATAAGATCCAGTACAGCCATAGAAATGTTGGATTTTATCTCCTAACACACATAAACAAACAATACACTCGTTTTATCTGTACAATCGCCTCGACGCGTTTTGCGGTTTTGCTCCGCTTCTTCAGGAGGGGTACCAGAGAAAAAAACGTATTTGTTCTAGGAGAAATATAATGACTATAGGTTAATGGAGCCATTCCGACTTGTTATAATCAGTAAGTTAGTAGTTGCCTGTACTTACCCTGAATGTATCGTCTTTGGGTGAATAGGTCCAGGAAATTTGGTGATAGGGTGTGGGGGGTTAAGGAGGGCCCCCAGCCCGGGGGGGCGCGAGGTGATGACGTCACGGGCGGGACACGGGCGCCCATATGCCGGTCGTGCAGCGGGCGGGCCCCCTCCCCCGCTATTGGGGTTATGGGTGGGGGGCGGGGGCATGACCGCCGCGCTTCCGGCGGCGGGGAGCATTTACACTGGGAGATTCGCTCTCCCAGACACAGCTGCAAATCCTCTGCGGTCCATACAAACGCCACAGCTACTGCATTAATCAACTATCAGGGTAAGCGAGACTACGCCAACACAATAGACCTATCATAGGCACCCTCTGTTGTTTACTTTCATATAAACTTTTTTCATGTCCTTAGAACTGGCTTGGTAAATTGGAACACTAATTTACAGTACAAAGTTACTTGCCAAACATCTTCTTTCAAGAGAGGTACATGTATATATTTTTTTCACCTGACTTTCTTCATATTTAACTGAGGTTAAAGGTAGTCAATGAGGATCCCTTAATATAAGTGGATAGCAAGAATGTTGTCAAAGCTAGAACATAATTTTGGGACTGTCCTTACACACATACACAGGCTGGTGTTCTTTCACTATCACCTCTACTATCACCTCTACACTCACTACAGTATGCTATAACACCCACTAGCAGATTAGACAGACAATGGTGAAGGTACACTCCTTTTTAAGTATTCCCCTATTTTTATTTTATTTGATTGGTATTGGTAGTTGTTGGATTTATATAGTAATATCACTGCTTATAAGCCCTTAGATTCACACTTACACTCACACATACTCACTTATATCCCCTTCCCTGCCCCATCACTTGGAGGGTGACTCACTCCCTACCCCAGCACCACACATCCCCTCACTTCCCATTAGATTCACACAGTACATACACAAGCACCATTTAACAGGATCACCATAGTTTAACACCTAAACACCTATCACATTCACTCTTCAACTAATAGGACCGCACACTCTTTCACATACACTAGGTCTCACATATATTAGATTCACCTCACTACATCTATGATCCGATCACACACGGTATCCATAAATAGTAACATATCACTTTTTATCCTTTTGTTTTAGCCATATCATACATTGTGGTTAGAAACTCACATGTACTAACATCTAACCAACTACTATACCTGGCGTGGAACCAACTAGAGCGAGGCGGCTGATGCTCTGCGTTCCCCAAAAAGGCACCGGGATCCCCGTTTGCACTGCCCTGGCCCCCTGGGGGGGCCTCTCCCCGCTGCACCCCCTCCCCACGGCGGGACCTTGCCTCTCCCCACATCCCGTCCTATTAGGGTTCCCCATAGGTTCCCCATTTTGGGGCCCTCCTTAACACCCCACACCCTATCACCAAATTTCCTGGACCTATTCACCCAAAGACGATACATTCAGGGTAAGTACAGGCAACTACTAACTTACTGATTATAACAAGTCGGAATGGCTCCATTAACCTATAGTCATTATATTTCTCCTAGAACAAATACGTTTTTTTCTCTGGTACCCCTCCTGAAGAAGTGGAGCAAAACCGCGAAACGCGTCGAGGCGATTGTACAGATAAAACGAGTGTATTGTTTGTTTATGTGTGTTAGGAGATAAAATCCAACATTTCTATGGCTGTACTGGATCTTATCTCCAATTATAATTTTCTCTTGTGAAATAGTAAAAAAACCTCACTTTGAATTACAAAAAGCGAACCCTCTTTTTTCCTTCTTGACCATTAAAAAAGTCCCCTTGTTATCTGCCAAATGTTTGACAGATAGGTGCCACCACAGGAGGTTGAACCTTAACAGGCCCAACCCCACACTTTGCTAATTTGACTTTTGGACTTTGGTCAATACCTTTAACTTCTCGATATATTCTTACTTGAAGCTTTTTTTTTTATTTTGACAATAGATGGGTTTCAATGTGTTTTTGACCTTGGAAGTTCCTTATCCAGTTTTTTGAGAACACCTACAGGACCTCACACTTTTAAACCCCAAAAATAATTTTTTTCTCTACATTCAATTCAGTTCATTACATGAACTATAACATTTGGTAACTCACTGCTGTTCAATGTGTCTTGCAAAGGCTTCTGGGAGTTCCCTATAATGATCCTCACCCTTAGCCATGTTAGATCGTAAAGCAGGCTTGCTTTCAGTCACTCCAAGGCATCCACACATCTAGTAGCGATATATTTATAAAAAGCTGTCATCGGAATCCAGGTCAGATTAATGAAGAAGTAGCACCTGTTTTCACATGTCGCCGCTCTCCTCGGGTTCATGTCAGTGAAAAATAGTATTAAAAAAACCTTACTCTGTCATTATTTCTCCAGCGACCTCAGGTCACATGGCATTTCATCACCCAGCAGATTCCCAGATAAATAATTATATTTTGGAACCGTATCCTGTTGCATAAAATATAAGGGATGACATTTTCTTTTTAACACATACATGCACTAAAATATGCATTTAAAATAGAATTTGGTGGACATTGTGACATCATCAGGAGTAAAATAGATAACATCGAGCGAGCGAGCGAGCGACGTAGCGAGAGAGCAGCGAGCGAGGCGAGCGAGCGAGCGAGCGAGCGAAGCGAGGCGAGCGAGCGAGCGAGGACGAGCCCAGAGCGAGCGGAGCGAGGAGCGCAGCGAGCGAGCGAGCGAGCAGCGAGCGGAGCGAGGCGAGCGAGCGGAGCGAGCGAGCGATGCGAGCGCGCGATGGCCAGAAAGGAGCGAGCGAGCGAGCGAGCGGGAGCGAGCTAGCGAGCGAGCAGCGAGCGAGCGAGCGAGCGAGGAGCGAGGGAGCGAGCGAGCGAGCGAGCGAGATAGCGAGGCAGCGAGCGAGCGAGAGAGCGAGCGAGCGAGGCAGAGTAGCGAGCGGCTAAGCTAGCGACGAGCGAGGATAGAGTGATCGATGCACCGAGCTAGCCGAGTAGAGCGAGTACTAGCGACGCGAGGCGTAGCGAGGAGCGAGGATTATGCAGCTTATCTGCGAGAGAGTCCATTCTGATTATGATTCGTATCGAGGAATGTAGATTAGCGAGCGATGGCGAGCGATCGATATATCTATCTATCTATCTATCTATCTATCTATCTATCTATCTAATCTATCTATCTATTCTATCTATCTATCGATTATCTTCTATCATTCCATATATCTATTCAATATCTAATATAGGAGCAAGGAGGAGGGGTCGAACTCAATCAGAGAGAAGGGGCCGAAATTCTAAATCCAGGCCGGAAATCGAGGGCACGACTAGTAATGAACAATAATAAACTGACATGTAACAGGAAAGTGAATTGTTTTAAATTTTAAATTCACATTTCTGGTTAAAACTTGTCAGTTTTTTAAAAGGAAATGGACAATCTTTTCCTTATAGTGATGTGAACCAACTCACATGCTATCAAGCAAAACAGTAATATTGGCATGTACCTAAAATGCTCAATTGTTTTGTTTTCTGGCTTAGAATATGACTGACAACCGTTTTCTCCAGGATCAATTGAGTCAATGGTTCGGTTTTATTTCTTGTGCTGTAGCAACCGCGCCAAAACAGCCTTCTATGGCGACAATAACACGCCCCCTGCTGTGTAGTCTCACTCTCTCCTTCTGCCTCTGTATAGGTCACGCCTCATGAATCTCAAGCTACATGCGTGACTTGGTATACGCGCATGCGGACGGCGGAGACACAGCCTCCTATGTCTACCGCGCGTCCCTTGTGAGGGAATTGCAGTGCGCGTTGGCCACATTTCAAGGACTGGAGGGCCGGCATTGGATTGATTGGCCGCGGGCCTTTGTGTTTGACAATGTCTGATCTCGTGGAACTTATTGTTTTATTTGCCAACAGAGTCAAGCAGGAAGTCTGAATGAAGCAAATCATAATATAGGCTCCCTCTGGTGGCTGATTTCTAAATATTAATGCAATGACGAAAATTGGTGAAATGTGAAGGATTATTATATGGTAAATACTGTTACAAGATTATATTTCCTCAATTAAATACATAACAAAAACTTTAATTTTATTGAAAGATTAGAATCCAGGTGAAGCTTGTTTTAATATTGGCTGGTCCCCAACAGCGGAGATTCCCCTTCTTGATAGAGATGTTCGGATATTTTTTTTTTTTAATTTGATGATTTGAGTTCATTTTCAAAGCCCCGAGCATGGTTTCACTACTAAACTTGTGGAGATGTAGAAAGGGTTGGGGATATTACTACAAAAAAGTATTTCTCTAACACAAGGTGTTGCATCATTAAGTTAACCCCCTGGCGGTTCACTGAGGTGCAGATTTCTGTACCAAAAGTGATAAACTTTGACGCCGATGGGGCGGAAAGGCTTTGTGTGCCTGCAGCTTTGTAGAAATGCTGCAGGCAAACAGAGGCCAGCGGTTGCGCCTGATTCCGGCACGGGCGCAGTTTGATTTACGATCAGACTGCGCCAGTACTTGCTTCAGGTGGGCGCGTTCATTTTGCAATTGATCACCAAGCGATTACCCCGAATGCGCATGGTGATCATTCGCAAAATCAGAATAAAGCGTATGGCGGCTTTAGAGGTACAGAAAAAAAAAATAAGGGGAAAAATTATATTTTTTTTTTTTTAGAAGTTATCACTGTTTTCTTTTGATTTGGATTGGATAAAAAAATTTATCCAATCCAATCAAAAAAAAAAAAAAAAAAAAAAAAAAAAAAATGAAAAAAAATGACAAAAAAAAAATCTAAGAAAAAAAAAAAGTTTCTGTTCCTTTAATCTCCCGCCGCCGGATGACTTCATCGGCAGAGGAGAGTTGTTTCAGGGATAGCCGGTGACCTCGGCTATTCCGGAACGGCTCGTGTGAGCCGAAGATGCTCCCACTATCAGGAACGCTCAGCGCGAGCGTTTCGATAGCGGGATCACTTTGAGCTGGGATTATAGAAAGGACATTTCTATAATTCCAGCTCCAAAGTTAAAAAAAAAGATTTTTTAAAAAAGACCGGCGACCGTGGCCCGCCTCCGTGACGTCACACGTCACTCCGGGACCCGGAAGAAGC
This sequence comes from Ptychadena robeensis, assembly GCA_036250615.1. Lineage (NCBI taxonomy): Eukaryota > Metazoa > Chordata > Amphibia > Anura > Ptychadenidae > Ptychadena > Ptychadena robeensis. The sequence goes on along the minus strand of CM070038.1, from coordinate 21,903,318 downwards.
CGGCAATGGACGCGCAAGATATCGGCGGCGGAGCAGGTGAGCTCCCACGATGTGCCCGAACCCAGTTCGGGCGTATCGATAGGTGCAGTGTGCCTTTGCCCGAACTGGGTTCGGGCATATCGCTAGGGAGGTTAAAGTCAAGTAGAAATTCCGAAAATTCAAATTTTGATTTTAAACTTAACCTTGAGCTTGAAGTTATGCAAAAACTTCATGTGCTAGAGCAAGAAATTTTCCCAAACCCTTCTCTACATCTTCAGCAATTTTGGTGATAATACCATTCTCAGAGGCTTTACAATCAGCTCACAAAGTCAGCAAGTTGAAAAATTTGACCATCTCTACTTGATTCATAATGTTAACTTTTGTCACAAGGGCATTAAGTAAGGGAACATTTCAGTTGGTACCTAAACAGACAGACAGTTAACCTCCCTAGCGCACAGCTGAGGTCCAGATTTCTGTACCAAAAGTGCACCATAGACTTCAATGGTAAATTTTTCTTTATGTCGTAGGCATGTAACTTCCTAAAATATGTCCGTACAAGGGTCTAATGGACATCCTGAATATAATAATGCTTGAATGCTATTTACTGTACCAATCTCCCCCCGCCTCCCCGAGTGACGTCATCACGTCACTCGGAGCGGCGGGGGGAGAAGGACACGAGCAGCCGAGCAGCCGAGGAGGATGTCGCATCGGGGACAAGGGGACAGCGTGAGTATGCGCTCTCCCAGAGCCCCGCATTGTACTGGACGGCAGCACCTCGTCCAGTGCGATAGTAGCAGTTGGAGCGCTGGACGAGGTGCTGCGGTCCATAACGCTAGGGCGGTTAAAGTCTTTAAACAGTGACAACTTTGTGTGTTCTGGTTAACAAAATGCTCTAATTTCCTGTTTTATGGATAGTAAGGCCAAGTCTATTGTATAGGAAATAGGTTCAGTGCGGATATGAACTGTAATAAATTATTGGCTGTGACACATTAGAGCACAAGGTCCCGCATTTTCATTGCTGGCACCTAGGGGCTTGTCTCTGTTTCGTGGTATGGATGGGTTAATGCGTCTATAAATGCAGATGTAATTTTTCCTACATTTTGGGCACCTTACACGCCATTGTTTCTAATGCAGCTATTGATTCCTATGGGAAAACAGTTGATATTGACATGACATGCCACTTACTAATCCATGTGTACAGGTGCACATTTGATGAATGTCAATGTCAAGGCAGGGGACACTAGAGCATGGGGTGACACGGCTAGGGAGGAGGCGAGGTGCAAAGTCTAAAGATTTGCCTAGTGTTCAACAGAATTACCGAGCCAGTAGAGTTAGACAAGGACAATCCATAGAACAAGCTAAGGATCAGAAGCCAGAGAGTCCGGAAGTGGGAACAAGCAAAGAAACCTGGAGGCAAAGTCATGCGTAGGCAACTCCCTGTTGCCTAAGATTTCAATGTGCTGATAATTGGGTAGATTAGAGGTCAAAAGTAAAAAATACTTTCCTAGTAAAAGTGTCCAAATTCAGCTTCGTGTTCCACGACCAGACTCCGGACACATGGGGACTTGGGAAGGTAAAGGTCACTGCTGAGGATGAGTCTATCTATCTTGCAGCCTGGAGGACCGGACACTTTAGGCATGGCGGTGTGGGAGCGAGCAGGCAGGAAAAGATGTCCCTGGATGAATACTATATTTATGAGTTATGTACATATGTATATGTTTATTTTTTATGTTTTAAATAGGACTGGAGGGAGGGTCACCTGACAAGGTAGGGAATACAGCTAGTATCCAGCATAGGGAGCTCTTCTGTTGAACACTCTGAGGATTTTAAGGGAGTGGAGATTAGGTGTTGTGCACAAGCTGCCCATTGATGGCAATGGGGGCTATGGCTATGTCTCCACAGAGTTTTGTGATCCATTGGGACCCCTACATTGAGCGCAGTGCTTGGCGGGGGTCCAGATGGATCACATTACCTGCCCGGTGAATGCTCTGTTCGGACATCCGCCAATGCAGGGGTTAACCCCTTACAGCAGGTAAAGTGTATGTGATGCCTCGGTACTCCCGCCAAGCAACAAAACGCTGTAGAGACATACCCTATAAGTGCTATCACGGCTCCTGATCCGTTGGGACGAGCCTCCATCACATCGATGTCAATGCAGAGCTTCACGTCAACATGAATGCAACGAAAGCTTGCTCTGACATCAGCAGACCCAAAGTGGAGCCCTAGCCTTAGACAGAAATCAAAAGAACTTTGATTGGTATGGTTGGAAAAGTTTAATAGATTGTTTATCAAGCGGTTAATTTCTGATCAGATTTCTAGCTATACTGGTGGCTGTCACGAGTTTGTGAATAACGCGTTTCAGCATTTTGTTTCAATAAAACAATAACTTTCCTGTTGAGATGGAGAAGATGGCCACAAGGGGATATAGAGCAACTCACATGTCTTCAGATTTGCACAGATTTTGAGTATAACGATATGGAAAATAATACTCATCTCCCTCCATGGCTGCACCTCGTGTAGCACCCCGAGGAGACCAATACACAGCTTTCCCAGCTGCTTCTGCACATTTATTACAAGCTGAAAAAAAGTTTCAAGGGAAAAAAAATTCTGCTTCATCCATAATTCCTTTATAATCCATTTTTCATGAAATGAGGGTTGGAGTGCTGCCAGCACTGTCAAGGTCTGAATGACATTCTTCTGCGGCTAGTGGTCAGCGCTGACAATACCGTCATGGTTTCTGTAATGTGCAGGAACAAGATTATGTTAGTTTTACAGGAGCCAGCTTCAAGATCCCGGGCCTTGTCAGAATTTCATTGTCATTGTTGCCAAAAATGGACACCTTTCCTTTTCATTGGATGGAGCGGAACAGATTTTGTTGTTATTGCATAGTGTGTTGTCTTCCTAGATAGTCGTAATTTTTTATTAGGTAAATTGCTGCATTTACAAACCCAGAGAAAAAGATGACGGGCAGATTAAGATCTAATACACTCACAATCTGTGTCCTCTCCTGACACTAAAGCAGGTTACAGACGTGGAGATATGGGTCAAATCGATGGCCATCTATCTGACCCATATAATCTGCCCCCATCGCCTTATCGGACATGACCGCAAATACGGCCGATGTCCGATGCTTTGCCTAGAGACCGCAGGTCTCCAGGTAAAGCTGGACTGAGCCGGGGAGAGTTGAGCTGTCTCTCCCCGGCTCCTCCGATATCTGACAGCAGCCTGATGACGTCATCACCCTGCTGCAGGGAACATCCGACGGCTCAAATATCGAGCTGTCTATACCCTGCTTAAGGGTCCTCATACACCTTTAGATTTCTCTGTCAGATTTCCTTTAGATCTCCTTTTCTTTTACCAAAACCATGTAATATGAGGGACTTTCTAAACCATCAAGTCTACCTGTGTTCAATCGCAGAGGATCCAGCACTACATAGTTGTTGGTAGATCTAAAGGATATCTGACAGAGAGATCTAAAGGTGTATGGCCAGCTATAATGTATGGACAGTAGAGGTTACACATATTGGAAAATTAAAGCGTGGGCATGGTCATTTGTCATAGAAAACATTCTGCTGCAGAACTCTTACCTCATAATGAATTTGATCAGCTGATTAGTTATTACTAGTGTTGAGCGGTAATATTCGAATTGCAAATTTTTATTGTGAATATTGGCATTTTGTGTATAAGTGAAGATCTCTTATATAGCGCTATATCATCATAATCTCGAATGTTCGAGATTCTGGGGAAAGTACCATGCATTGCAATTGCAATATTCTCATGTACAAGAGCCGATTTCCACAATCAATTACTTCTGTGAGTGTTGTCTCATGGCGATTACACCACAACTGCTATTTCACATTCTGCCACTAGATGTCACACATTGCGTTCGCAATATTCACATGTACAAGTGCAGATTTTTGCATGACAGGAGATCTTAAATTTCGAATATTTGGAGAATAATTAGTGTTTTGTTACGAATTAAATTTTTGCTTATGCTGCTCATCACTAGTTATTACTTCTTTGATTGGTTGGTCCTTTTTTAGAATGAGAAGCAGAAATGAGCTACAATCATATGTTCCTGAGAGGACCCCTGATCACCTGATCTCCATTGGTGATTAGTTAGCACTGTTTTAAAAATTCTACAATTAGTGCTTTGGGGACCCAGATATCTTGGATAGGCTTATTCTGAAAATGGCCCAAGGTGCAAAACTCTTAAGGTGGCCAGACACGAATAAATTTTTGGGTTCAATTGACTTCAAAAATCTATGTTTAAGGTTGTTGTTTGAAAATTAATTCCTTTTTACCTGAATTGCGTGACCACAAGTGATGGAAATCAAACATAAAATTGATTGAGCAGTGTTCGGACATGTTGGTAAATTTCAGTTGATTGTTCCCATTACAATGGATTTGTACTATGGTACGGTGGAGCATGTACTCAGGACTTAGGAAATGAATCAGTTTTGAATCGATCACACTGTGTGGTAATACAATCTATGTTAAGCTGGATACACGCAGCTCGATACACAGCGATTTCGAGGAAGCTCCAGCCAAGCATGATGTCATCGTGCTGGGCTGGAGCCGCCCCCATATCATGCCGCAGAACTTCTGCGGCGGGCAGCCCGTCCATTACACTGGATTGAGACCCGTGGTCCCCATTCAATGTAATGTATTTTAACCAAGGTTTTCTAACATGTTGGAAACGTGTTCAGCCGAGCTCAAATTGAGCAGGAACCGTGGATGGCTCAAATCTTGTAACAGATTAGAGCAACATCAGGCACCATGCTCACAGCGCCTGATGTTGCTCTAATCTGTTTCTTCATTGAGCCGCGTGTACCCAGCTTTAGACCGTGAGTCGATATTTCAATTGCTCTCCTAATCTAGGAGAGCGCACCCTTCTACCTATACAATGGCTCCTTCCTTGAACTACATATCCCAAGAGCACTGGGATTTAGGAACGCACACATAGTGAGGCCTTGCAAATGTCATTGTATCAACACTGGGTTATACTGCATCAGCTCTCAAAAAGAATCAGGCACGGTGAAGAGGAAGGTGTGTGGAAATGGTATGAGTGATCTAAAGGTGTGTTAAAATAAAAGGAAAGGAATCGATCAGAAGTGAATCGATCACATTATATTTCCAAAAAGGATCATTTTAAAATAATCTTTTTTTAAGTTGATCGAAAAGAAAATCCAGCCGTGTATGCCCAACTTAAGACTGGAGTCAAGGTAGAAGCTTTAGCCAACACCATCTCTTTCATTGACACTGGTAAAGAGGGTAAGGGGCACAAAGAATCTGCACCATATGCGTCGTCTCCACTTGGCTCCACCTCTTCCGACACAAGTTTCATACAAGTGTAATAAACACAGGAATCTATCAGGCGACAGAGGTGGCTGTTAAGGCTTAACCAAAACTTTATTGATCTGTGAGGCCCTGGAGGTGGGTCTCACTGGTGACAAGGGGCACAACGGTGCACAAAGATAACTGAGATTTCGGTAACAGTCCACAGTAACAGTTTTAATGTATGGTCCAAAAAAAAAGGTCCATATGATAACTCGACATGGGCCGGCAGCTCTCACCCCAGGGCAGAACAGGGACACGGGCAGCGCAGGACCAGACTTAGATGAGGCACCGGATAACAGGGATGCAGGCTGAGGCTGCAGGCACGCCAGTTAATTGGGCAGCTTAGCACCGGTGGGACCCACATGGGTTTGGGTATGCACCCCACTGGAACGGCAGTAGGGGTCTCGGGTGGCTGGTATGGCGGCTGTGTGCCAGAAGCTGGGCGCGCTATTATGCCTGCCGGCTGCCGGCACGCACGCCGGGCTGACTGGATAGGAGTACAAGGCCGCAGACAAAACAGCAGCAGAAGTGCTGCTAGCTTCTTCCTTGCTCTCCAAAAAAGGCCCAGCCCACGGGGCGGGGACCCCTCTAAAGTGCTCAGGAAACCCTGGGGCATGCTGGTCCAGGGGGCCCTCACCCTGACTACACAACCCCTGGCCACTACACAAGTACATTGTCCCATGATACCCAACAGTCTGGTGCACAGCGTAGACCAATTGTACAATCCCCCTAATTTACTGCTACAGTATGGAGGTTGTAGTCCCATGAACATTCCCCAGACACAATGCTCCCACTCAGGTTGATGTGGCCATGGTCCCTCTGCAGCAATAACCTGAAATCTGACCGTTCACATTATATAGCTCCTTAAAAATTGTAGATTTTGGATCATGAATCGTTAAAGCACCAGAAACACCATTATTGTCTCCAGCTGCGACCGCAGCTCAGGGAAGGTAGCTTCCTTCTTCTAGAGATTTAACAAGCTGTGCAATAACAAGTCGGCTATCCGCGGCCCCTCGTTATCTCCCCCTGCAAGACCAGAAACAGCCCAATTAGTTCCTAAAAATGTGAGAACCTGAAATCAGAGGCGTGCTTGCTATTATTCCTCATGGTTAGCCTCACTCCAGCCGGTCCGCTATTTTATTATCAATTTCTAATGCTGTCCGGCAAGCTCTGAAATTGTGGTGAAGTCCGCTAACCCACTTCATTACCTTCATCAATATATCCAGATACTCGCTTTCAGCTGAGAATGTGGCGGTATTTTACAAGCTTTGTTTGTAAAAAGAGGATTATGGCAGTGCTGAGAAAGCGAGGTAGTTGTGGAAGGTTTGGAAGGTTTATTTGCAGCCGGATTCAAGAGGTTCTGTTGTTCTGGTTTAACACTTAAAACTGCACATTTCTTCTGGGTATATATTTGTATAGTAGCCCATAACATGCTGTATATTTCTGTGTATATACCTCTTTAAGGAAATCTATCCTTTTGCATATCAACTGCTGGGAGAGCTCTGGGAGGTGAGATCATTCAGTTTTGCCTCTGTTTTGAGTTCATTATCTGCCCAGTAACTGTAAAAACCCCTCCTCTGGGCAGAGGTTAAATATAGATCTACCTGATCTGTTTGGCGGGGTTCTGTGCTATGTCTTTGCTGGGAGCTGGATACTCCCATCTCTCTGGGTCCCCTTAGCTAGTGCCGCAGGAAGACTCACAATCACGGTGAATGAAAGGGGTCCCTTTTGGACCAGGGCAACCTCTTCCTCATCTTGCCCGGCTGAGTGCAGTGGTTTTCCAAAGTAGTGTGGCCAGGGAGAGAATAAAAGTAGCTCCCCACTCCAACTGGACCACACTCTTATGCTTCGAACATTCTGGGTAAGGTTATATCTCCACAGCGTCTTGTGATCCGTCGGAACCCCCTATGTTAAGCAGGGTGCTTTGCGGGGGTCCTGAACAGACATCTGAACTAGTTATCCCCTGCATTGGTGGATCGGTTCAGCACTGTGAGAACAGAGCATCCACTGGGCAGGTAAAGTGTATGTCATCTGTCGGGACACGGTGGATCACAAAACGCTGTGGAGACATAGCCTTAGAGCCTCAGCCTCCACACCTTTGCACAACTGGTAAGAAACTGTTAGCAAAGTAGACCCTATGCTTGAACCACATCCTTGCTTCATGGGTGATGGTCAATGTGTATATATTCCCGCTAGTAAAAGAGTTAACCCCTAACCAGCTCGTGTGGACAATTGTTTTCTGTGTGACAGCTGTGAATGACAGTGAATCTGAACCTAGGCATCGAAAATCCGAAAAGAACATGGTTGCTCCGGTGAGTTACCCCAGGCAACGCTACAGTGCATTTTTCCGCAATTCTAGACAAGACTGCTTCCTCTTGTCTCGCAGCTCTGAACCAAGACACCTCCCACTGTGCGAGGCTTCAGGAAGCTGAAAAAGTGGGCGGAGACAGAAACCAGTAAACGCAGAATTTACGCAGAATCAGAAGATACGGGGATACTTTAACATCAGGATAAGTTACATTTCTTCGTAAATGTAAAATGTTCATGTTGGACGGCAGTCTACCTTCTATTTGTGAAGATTTCATGTTTTGCAGCCATGTAACTGGCTTCCTATCACTGAGAAGGAAAAAGCTAAATATTACAGTTGTAAAAACACAGTGGAGAATGTCGCCATTCAACACCATTGCTATGACAACGGGACAGAGCTTTCAAAATAATTTTGTATGGGAGCAGCAGTCAGAAAAATATATATTCATATTACTCTTTTCATAGTAGCAAGTATCATTTTCCAGATTTAATGGGTGTAATAATCTGCGATAAGAAGCGTCGCTACATCACAAAAGTCGTTTACAAAATTGCCGCCTGATGTCACGGAATTTGTATAGAAACCCCCGGACAAGTAAGAACGTTTGTGTCACTTCTTAAAGCAAAAATGGGTATTATATTTCCTACAATGGAAGTAGCACAAGAAGCCAATCAGGTGTATCGGAGTGAAGGGAACAGCAGGCATAGTATAAATAGGGTAAATTTACACAGTTGTTATTTGAACAACATGTTGAAAGCTTCTCAGATGCCCTCCGGTGGCAGAAAGCATTTATGGCGCTTTAAAGCAAAGTAGTTTCTACAAAATGTACTGTAGCTTTAAAGCCTGAAAAACGACTGTGGGGTGAGCGTTTAAGCAGCCACAGGAGGGGCTATAAAGGTCACCTAAGTCTGCAAGGGTGCCTGGAAAGGTGGCATAGCCACTCCTAAGTCGTTTTTTTAAAGACTAAAAATCAAGTGAAAAAAGCTTTGCAAAGTGCTAAAGTCGCTTTCAGAGCTTCACCAATGAAGCCAATGAGGTCGTTCCAACCCTCTGAATGTGACAGAAGGCATTCAAAGTACAGTACATTTTCTGTTCTTTAAACAACCTCATTGACTTACATTCTTAACTTAAAGCAAGGTCGTTTTTGGTCGCCCAGAAAACGACCTTGCAAACGACAGTGTAAATTTAGCCTAAAGCCAGGCATACACGGCTCAATGAAGAATGCAAATTGAGCAAGCCTGGCTGCAGCGCGCTGACGTCACGGCGTACAACGGCCGAAGCCTGATGTTGCTGTAATCTGTTACTACATTGAGCTGTGTATGCCCAGCTTAAGTCTGCTGCTTCTCCTTTTACTGTCCAGTCACCAGGTGGGCAAAGGGAGCAGATCTGTATATGTGAAATAAAATGCCAGCAGAGTAATCTCTAGTTCTTTTCATTGCTATATTTGGTGGGTCCCATGTACTGCTCCTCCATGGAATTGGGATGCATGATATCAAGTCAACATAGGAATGTTCTATGCAAATATATAAATACATTTAATGATTCTAATAAATACAGGGAGTGCAGAATTATTAGGCAAGTGGTATTTTTGAGGAATAATTTTA
>CM070038.1:21829984-21853977 GCA_036250615.1 Ptychadena robeensis | reverse complement strand
TTTAAAAACGGGGGGTGTCTTATTTGATGGGGCTGTCTTATCATCGGGGAAACACGGTAGCAATTTGGCACCCAAGGCAACATTCATACCATCCCAGATCTCCAGGGGGAACCATTCATCCCTTGGGTCACCTACAAGGTGGGGTGACCTCTGTCACCGCCACCATCCAGGGGACCTAGGCCCCAGACCTACCATCTACAGAAATTTGGTGGACCACTTGCCGCCTCTACTGGGGAACTGGCCCCTGGCGCACAGCGCAGATTGCCCGACGCATTGCATTAGCCCTGCTCCCCGCGTGGGAGCCATATGGTGGAGCTCTGACCAATCAATCTTCAACTTAATTAACCTCCCTGAGGAAGCCCAAGTAGGCGAAACATGTAGGAGGACTGCAAACCTAAGATCTTTGAAATTCTTTAGATTGGCACATGTGTGAATCCACCTAATCTGATGTTTTTTACAATGACAGTGTAATTGTATTTATGAATACTAGTCTCTTGAGTTGTAATAAAGACTTTTTATAATTACTCCAGACCTTTTGACTGTGAACAAACTGTTAAACCCTGATTTCTCAGATATCTCTCTGATTAGGATCTTTTTTCTATGGTTTAAAACTAGGGGAGGCTTTTAAAATCACTAGGACCTCTACACCCATAGCAGCTTACTTGTTTAAAGGTTGTTCCTCCTTCATATGTTCTTTGTGTCCCACCGAGTCTATATCAGCCATCCTGAATTTACTCTATTACCTGATATACTTATTGATACTTTGACCATACTTTTTGAACTGTTTTGTCATCCAGTTGTTTAATATGTAATAGACTAAAGCTGGCCACTAGTGACGGCCGAACTATCCACAAGGCACATCCGGTGATTGACATTAAGTCAGTGATGTCACTTCCAGTCTTTCCAATACAAATTTCCTGCGAACAAGCGGACTATTTTAAAAGTACAATCCGCTTGTTTGCAAACAGACATGGCCGAAGTTCGGCCATCACTACTGGCCGCACACAGTTTGATTTTACCATTTAAATTACTTAAAAACTATCTTATTGTATCCTTTGAAAATCAATTCCTTTTTTTTCTTTTTAAATCTAAATACATTTGATCGAAATATAATATATTCAATCATTTAAAAAGTGATAAGACATGTTGGTAAATTTCAGTTGGATTGGTGTCCAATGATACTTTGGAGCATGTGCACAGGGATTTGAAAAAAAAAGGTTTTAAATCTATCACATTTTGTGGTATTAAAAAGAAACAAACTGTAATACGATCAACTTAAAACATCAACTTTTCATATTTTAAGTTAATCAAAATATGTACCGTATTTTTCGGACCATAAGACGCACTTTTTCACCCCAAAATTGGGGGGGAAAGTGCCTGCGTCTTATGGTCTGAATGTGGGACCAATCGGCCGCCGGTGGTCGCACATTGGCTTCCCGCCAGCCCTCCCGACAGAGAGCTGCGGCAGCTGTCATTTCAGAAGAAATATCCGATGTTCCGCTCTTCCATCTAAATGCCGCATCCCCTGCATCCCCACCAAGGAGAACACAGAGGAGAGCTGTGGGCTGTGTTCAGTTCGGCTATGGATGGCTCGGCCGGGGTGCAGGGGTTGCAGAAATGCTGGGCTGAACACAGAACACTGAACAGATCAGTGTAGTGTGACGTGTTGTGCTAAGAGTGTACTGCTGCTAGTGACACCTGTGGCTGAATTGAATATTGCATCCATTAAATTCATTGCATTATCCCAATTGATGTGAAAATGAAGATGTGATGTGTATTAAATCTTTTTTTTTTCTGGATTTTCTGCCCTAAAAACTGGGTGAGTCCGAAAAATACGGTAACTGTGTATGCCCACCTTTTTTTTGTTTTATGTTTTAATTGATTTTTTGATAATATACATCTTTTGTTAATTATTATTAGATATACTAGTAGAGATGATTAATTTTTTGTGGATTGTAGAGTTTGCATAAATTTATTTCAGTTGAAATAAAGTAGAAATTTCTACTTAATTGTGTTAATTGTGTTAAAGTTAATTTATGCAAAAACTGTGCTATTTTTGTAATGTTCATACAACCCTCCTCTACAGCAGTTGGTGATGATACAATGTTTAAGGCTTTGTAATTCACTCCCAATAAACTTAATAGAAGAAATGTATGATTACTGACTGTTGGAAAGTAAAAATCCCAAATTTTGAACCTTTGCCAAGAATAAAAGAAGAAGTTTTGACTTTATTTAACCAGCAAATTATTTTTGGAAATGAGACAGGTGTAAGATGATATACAAGAGGCATTTTTGCGGAAAAAAAAATCTCAGCTTTTATTTATTTTGAGCAAAAAATGTCATGTCTAAAATTATTCAAACCCTTCACAGTCTCTGGGAAAATCCAAAGTTCTATAACATTCCAAATAATCCAAGCTGTTCTAAAGCATCCTATTTGCCCTGATTAATTGGGAACAGCTGTTTTAATCAGCAGAAAAACAGCAGCTCTCTGCAGTTGGCTTGTGGGCAGTCATGGGTAAGACAAAGGAGCTCAGTAAGGACCTGCGGCTGTGTATTGAGTGTAAATGTTTTCTTTTAAAAGTTCCAGTTGCTAAAGTGCATAGAAATATAAAAAAAATACAAGATGCTCTGCACTGTGGAAAATCTCAGAGGACATGGTCGGAAGCCAAAAGTGACACCTGTGCTAGCCAGGAGGATAGTGAGAGAGGCGAAAAAGAATCCAAGGATCCCCACCAAGGCCATCATGGTCAATCTGAGCTCTGCTGGTGACAATGTCTCCAATCCAACAGACACTGCACACTCAACCCAAAGAACACCATCCCCACTGTCACACATGGTGGTGGGAACCTAATGCTTTGGGGGAGTTTTTCAGCCAATGGACCAGAGAACCTAATCACAGTAAATGGCACCATGAAAAAAGAGCAATACATGAGGATTCTCATGCTGAACATTTCAGCATGCCAATGACCCAAAACACACAGCAAAATGGTGAAGACATGATTAGCAGACAACAACATTAACATTTTGGCCCAGCCGGAGTCCTGACTTGAATCCAATTGAGATTCTGTGGAGGAAGCTAAAGATCAGGGTGATGGCAATGAAAGATTTGGAGCTTATTGCTAAACATGAATGGGCAAAAATACCTGTGGAGACATGCAAAAAGCTGGTCTGCAATTATAGGAAGCGTGTGATTGCTGTAATAGCCAATAAAGGCTTTTCTATTTATTATTAATAAGGGTATGGATAATTTTGAACATTACACTTTTTGCTCAAATATTAAATAAAAGCTAAGAAATGTTTTTTCCACAATAATGACTCTTGTACATCGTCTTTTTATCTTCTGGGAGACACCTATGTCATTTACCATCAAAAATAACTTGCTGGTTGAATAAAAGTAACTTTAAGTCAAAATGTTTTTAGGGTATGAATAATTATGGGCTTGACTGTATGTAGAATTGCACTATTGCTGAGGTTGCATCTAAAAAAAAGTTCTCTTCCATGTAACCATGTTCAGCTTTAATGCCTCTCCCGAACATGTAGTTTGCTTATAACCCCTTAAAATTGGAGCCAGAACTTTGGGGTAAGTTGAATTCACCCATAGCCATCAAAGAGATCTGATTCTAAGTTTAGGTTTGCCATTATTTGATATATTATAAAGATTTACAGTTAAGCACATTTTTCCATATTTAATCTTTACAGAGAAAACATAGATCAATAAAGAAACAACATGTTTCCTCCGGAAGCTTATCCGTGTATTTGCTTTGATTAAGGTTATTGCAAGAAAACTAGTGAAAGATACTTGAACCCCCCCACGAACCAGAAAGTCCTGCTGGCTGTGAAAATACATTTTTTAAACAAAATATCATCTACAAAGACAAAGAAATGAAAGAGACGAGATGTTACCTTGCTGGAAGGAGGTAACATGTTAATCTGTTGTCCAGGGCTTAGTGCTTTGAATCTCCCCTGCAGGGTCCAGTCCTCAATAATTTCTTCATCAGAAATAACAAAGTGATCTAAGGCTTTCAGAGACCAAATGCTGTTTACCACAATATGGCGGTAGTTCTTCTGCAAGCTCAGCGGTGTGTCATAAAGGGTGAGACCTAGGAGTGCCGGACAGGTGGATAAGGATTCTACATTGCTCACATTTCCAATGCAATTGTTGTGAAGATAAAGGAGTTTCAGGTCCTTCAGATGCCTCCAGAATTCCATCCCAGGAAGATTCTGTATCTACAAATGTACAAAATAAATATTGTAAAATAGATATTGTAGTTTATCTTGTCCTGGATGCCTACATTTCTGTTTTTTTCATAGAAAGTAGGATCTGTTTTTTGGGGGGCAGCAGGGTGGCTCAGGTGGTTAGAGCTCTGTCCATGCAGCGCTAGTGTCCTAGGTTTAAATATCGGTATTGGTACTATCTGCAAGGAGTTTGCATGTTCTCCCCGTGTCTGTGTGGGTTTCCTCCGGGTGCTCTAGTTTCCTACCACACTCCAAAGACATGCTAATAGGTTCATTAGCTTCCCCCCAAAAAAAGATTCTCCTATGTTAGTTACACATGACTTAAGCCCCCCATACACATTTAGATTTAGATCGCCCAAAAAATCTGGTAGAAATCTAACGCTCAAAGTTTTATTTCGGGCCGAAATCAGCTGCCAAATCGATCTAAGCCATTACGGACCAATGTTATTACAAAGTTGTTGCCGGCACTCAGCAGGAGCGGGTGCGCGGGATGATGTCCTGATGCGGGGTCGATCTGCCAGGAGATCCGCAGAAGATCTAAACCTGTATGGGCACCTGAGTGTGACATTTGAACATATGACTGTAATAGTTGCATATGCATGACTTTGGTAGGGACATTAGATTGTGAGCTTCTCTGAGCGACAGTTAGTGATATGACTCTATATGCTCTGTAGAGTGCTGCGTAATATGTCAGCGCTGTATAAAAACAAGATAATAATAATAATGAATGTATAACCAGAGTTCTATCTTTGTAGACCAGGGTGTCAAACTGAAAACACAGAATAGTCCAAAACCAAATCCTACTTTTATGTTATTTATATTAAGCCAGAGAGAAGGTTCATTGATTATATGTTTAAAGGTAGCCATACACAGGTCGATTTTACACTGGCCGATCGATCACCAGGCGCGTGCACGTCGATCGATCGATGAGGAATCGAGTGCAGCCCACCTTGACCGATCGACCTCAATCGATCGATATGGCCCCCAAATCGGATCGGCCAGGGAACCAACCTGTTGGTGTTTTGTGGTCAATCGTGCACACATCGAGGGACGTTGGTGGAGGCCCACGGATTGATCATCAGGATCATTTCCGATCGTCCAGGAATCGGTGGCCTAAGGTGGTAGGCACAGACTTGTATGGTCGATCGATCGACGCCTGTAGCTTCACCGGAATCGATCGGATCGTCGATCGATCACTCAGGAATCCACACGTGTATGGCTAGCTTGAGAGTTTTTGGCTACAGGGAATGACAGCTATGGCTTTCCATAATCACTAAGCACCAAGGATGTCACATGAAAGAAAGACGTGACATTTAGGTAAATGACGTATCTCTCTATATTCAGTTGTACCAGGTGTTTTATTCTTACCCACACACCACCAGGCTTAGGAAGAAAAAAATTATGTATATTATAATTTATTTATGTAGTGCCAACATATTACGCAGTAGCACATACCTGGTCCTAACAAGTATGTCTACTGGTTGGGCCAGGATTAAGGTTGACCTTTGTACAGGCAAAATACATGTTGTTTTTTTATTAGGTGTCTCCCCTGCCTGGCTGTGTGCAATGTGTACAATGCTATATATGTATATGATGGCTGGCTGTACAGAATTCTAAAACCTTCCAAGATAGTACCGTATTTGCCGGCGTATAAGACGACTGGGCGTATAAGACGACCCCCCAACTTTTACAGTTAAAATATAGAGTTTGTTATATACTCACCGTATAGGACTACCCCCTCTTCCAACGCACACCAAATAAAAAAATGTATGTCTACTCTGACTTTCAACCCACAGATCTCCAACACCCTTAGAAGTCTGATCTTTTTTTGTATTAGTAAGGATAGGATAAGTGAAAGCATGTATGCAGCAGAGTAGTGCTTTATGCTAATAGGGAAGCAATATTTTATAGGGGGCCAATAGTAGGAAGGATTATGGAACCTGAAAATGGAAGCCGATGCCATAAGCTTCAATGAAGACGGCGTCTTCATTGCAGCTTATGGCCGGCACACAAAGGGTGCCGCCAATTGAAGGGGCACCATAATGCACCGGGATGCTAACGTGATGACGTCATCACCTTAGCATGCCGGAACATATCGGGACAGGTCTGCCTGCACACCATCGGGGTGTGTATGGCAGGCATAAGCCTTATGTTCACACTTTATTTTTACATTTCGACTACCTGACTTTGTGAGCCCCTGAACATGGTATCATCACTATAATTGCTGGAGATGTAGTGTAGATTTGAGGGAACATAACAACAATGAATAAGTATAGCTCTAGTGGGGGGGGTTGGGTGTGGATATGTGGCTGAGGGAGGGACATACAAGAAGCCAAGCATGGAGAAACAACCTGTGGACAGTACGTAGAGTGCATGTAATTTCTGTGTCTCTGTGTGTGTCTCTTATGAATGGTGCATGAGTGTAGTGTGTGTGTCTCTATGTCAATTATGAATTGAATATGATTGGTGTGCAAACCAAATAAAGTTGTAGGAATTATATTTCAAATAAAGCTTGAGGGCCAATTCACACTAGTACTAGTATACAATGCTGCAATAGAAACAAGGCTAGTGAGAAATGGCCCTCAATCTGAAACTGTTTAGTTTGAATTCGGGGAGGTCGATAATGTTCCTATCTAGAAAAGGAGGCCTTGCAGGGACAGTGTGGGAACCACTAGCACATGTTGCAAATTTTTGCACAAATTAAGTCATAATTTTTCAAGTTGAACGTTTGACCTGTAGTTTTTGCAAAAAATGTGTTGAAATACCTTTCCCACAACTCCAGCAATTATATTGGTGATACCTTTGTAAGTCCCAAATGAAATAGTTGAAACTCAGGACCATCTCTGTCCATAAAGCCTTCATTGCAATACTGGCACCTCAGAAGGTGGAGGACGTCTAACCTCCAACTCAAGTAGGGGCCACAGCTCAATATTCAGGTTTACTTTGGGAAATGGGGACTCTGGGGTGGCAGGACTGTAGAAGATAATCTCAGATATCTGAAGTCACCAACATTTACTACCCTTCACAAAAAAGCTCAGCTGTATTTAGAACCTGGAATGTTCACTGTAAGAGGAGGCAGAAATGAATCTGGCCATTCTCCAAAGCAAAAGTACAATTAAATGACTTTATGTAAAACATTCTTCATTCATGCAACAATGGACAATGCGGTCACCTGTTCACACTCATGGACCAGATTAAAAGTACTGTCAGTTGGGAGAAAGTTGAGAGGAGATAAATTATGCTGTTGCAATTAAATTGATCCTATTGTACTTCCACGGGAAGCTTCTCTGCTTCGCTCACTAAAAATAAATGAGACGCTGGGAACTCTTTTCATCATCCTCCCTTTAAATGCCCAAAAAGTTAGAGAGTCGCCTTATGAGTTCTCCAGAAAGAGGTTCTAATTAAAAGATGGCAATATTTAAATAATGAAAAGTTACTTGACCAATGCTAAAGAAAACTCTACTTTTATTCGAAATGCAGCCACTGAATTTCATATCCTGATATAATTTCATACCCTGCCGTCTGACTTTAGAGGTTTCTGTAACGCCAACAGCGTGCTTGTGCACTAAGTCCCATCTGTATATTGCTCTGCTCTATGGCTGTAAAAGGCAGGAGGACTATTAAAAGTTGGATGTTATATTGTAGTGACCTGAGAAAGGGTCACATAACTGTATTATATGCACTGTGTAATATATGCTATAAAGTGCTAATATTAATGTGTGTATCCCCTTAAGGGTTGCACCTGTGGTTGACAAAGTGCTGGAAGCATGAGTCATGGCTAAGTGTGTACTTCATCTCTTCCCTCCAAAATGTATCTCATGTACTCTTGCCCAGTAACAGGCCTTAAGCCAGCCCCTGTCTGAAGGCATAAATAGACAGCCCTCAGAATGTTCTGGGCTTCTTCTGTTGATTCTCCCGTTGATTCTCCCTGAAGTACCACAGCCACCCAGCAAGAGCGACCCCTTGCACCCAGCCTAAGGTTTCCAGCATTTTGGCGGCAGCACAGTAACTATCTTCCCTACGACTGAACCTCTTCTCCACCCTCGGGAGTCGGAGCAGCTGTAAATAATCCTCAATAAAATTTGTAAATAGCCCCCTATCAACGTGTGTGGACCTTGGATGGGCTTGCAGAAGGTGTTCGGTGGCCGGACAAGAGGACATCCCCCCCTTAAAGAACCTGGTGTCGTTTCACATACAACACTCGCACTACACTACAATATCAGTTCAATAAATTCAAACAGCTACTTGTTGATACTGCCAGAAATCTTGTGAGCAAATTAGCTTTTTCCACTCACTTTTATTATTTAGCAATGTCCCCAGTTATCCTATTGGACTACAGAACACATCCAAAATGATTGACTACCACTATACTAAAGGTAGCCATACATGGGCCGATTTTCACCAGATTTTTCAGCCGCTCGACCACCGTATGCGTTCCCAAAAATTAGGTGTGCCCACCTAGCAAGATCAATCAGGAATCTGCCGCATTTCGGATGATCCCATTACTTTGGATGGAAGGATATCCCCTTCCAAAGCTGGCACACAAGGGGTGCTCGTATGATTCTCGGCACTAGTGGCCGTGCGTGATGACTTCACGGGAAGCTTAACAAGTAATGTTAGATTGGCTAAATGTTGCCTATTTTTATTTAATGCCATGGCCTGCACTATGTCTTCTAGGTTTCCACTCCACAAATTTAACAATTCTTAGCATCTTTAGGTGCCACAACCTTGATGTTGAGTATCTTGGTCTAGTGTGGGCTATATAGTCTACATTAACTGGGGAAATGGGTCATGGGGAAAATATTATAACTTTTCTTAGTTCAGCTTTAAATAAGTAAAGTTTTATACCTGATTTCCATGTAAGTCCAACTTAACAACATGTACACATGGTTGCAGAGCTCTGATGTCTGTAATGTAGTTATCAGCCAGGGTGCAGAACTTTAGGGACGTACAATATTGTAAAAGATTCAACCCCTTCAAGAGCATCTTTCCTAAATGTAACACAACAAGTTCATCGAGCTTTTCACCCGGAGAGTTGATTACAGACAGCCCATGTTCCAGCAAAACACTTTCAGAGGCAGTTATCAGATATTTTTCTTCCATGATTGAGTGATTGATGCCTGAGAAACAAAAATATTGACAAGATCATTAGTTTCAAGAACATCAGCCATATGAGAGTCATAGTATGAAATGCCCATTAAAAGAATACAAATACAAAAGACCTTACTAGCATTCTAGTGGATTTTCCAATGAAACTTAAAGCGGACCTACCACCAGAACCAACAGAACCACCAGTAATCTATAGTTTCATGAATGGCACTAGAAGTTCTGATAATACGGAGTGAAATAAAAAAAACTTCAGGAAGATAATCCTGCAGTTCTTCCTCACTTCCGGGTTCTAGTCTCTGCTAGTGATGATCGTGAATATTCGGATTCCGAATATTAATCGCAAATATCGTCAATTCGGAAATTCGCGAAGATGGTGAATATATTGCCGAATATTCGCAGTTCCGGATATTCTGTATTTTTTATCCATTACACTTCCCTCTCAATGTGAGTGGACGAATGGGAAGGCTGCAACAAGAGCTTAGCAACACCATCAACAGATTTTTAAATGAATATTGGGGTGATGCGAATATTGCGAAAATCGTCACTTTTAAAATTCGCATAAAAATTCGCGCCATGTTAAACATATATGGCGCGCTCGAAATTCGCAATAAACTGCCGATATTCGCAATAACAAAAAAAAAACCCGAATATTGCCGAATGCGAATATTTTCCGAATGTTTTCCATAAAATTCGCGGCATGCCACGAATACGAATGTTGCCTATGCCGCTCATCACTAGTCTCTGCAAGGCAACACATCACAAGAGTGCTTTGTTCTCTGGGTAATCTTGTGATTTATGTAATTATATTAAGGCAAATTCTCATAGAAGATCATTGAACTGGAAGTGCAACTGGGGGTCACTAGGGGGCGGTCATTGATCTTCTATGGGAATTTTTTTCATTATAATTACGTAAATCACAAGTTTACCCAGAAAATAAATCGCTCTTGTGACGTGTTGCCTTGCAGAGACTAGAACCCGGAAGTAAGGGGGGGCTGCGGCATTATCTCCTTGAATTGCTCATTACAGGTATGTTTTTTTTATTGCAATCCTCCCTATTATCGGCACTTCTAGTGCCATTCATGAAAATATAGATTTCTGGTGGTAGGTCCGCTTTAAAAAGAAAAAATACAGAAAAATGGACAGAATAATAGGGTCTACCTTCTATAAGTTTCATCAAATTAAAAACTTGGACAAAGTCCCCGTTTCATCAGATGAAACAATTATCCTTTTCATATAGAAACAAGGAATGCTCAATACTATACCACATTTGAACTCAATTTCACGAGCCAAATATTATTACAGTGCGGGCTGGCATTTGACATAATTAACTAGAGGAGGAGGTAATCCTGTAGGATGAAATCAATACTATAAGGGTACCCACATTCCTAAATCTCAGCAATAGAATTTGGAGGTAAAAATTGAGGTGTTCTACCTCTGTGCACTTGTAATGGCCCTTTCACACTATATGCATTTTTAAAGGGTTGCTTTTTAGCATATTTCCGCATTTTTAAAAACACAACGCATTGCAGTGTGAAAGGTAACATTGGTTGTATATGTAAAAACACTTGTAGTAAAAAAAAGCGTGCCAAAAAAAAATGCGTATAGTAAGTGTGTGTTTTTAAAATGCAATGCCTATAGTGTGAAAGGGCGCACTTACCTTATTTTTTTAGCTCTATAAGACACACATTTTGTTCCCAAAACATTGGGGGGGAAATATGTGTATGTCTTATAGAGGGAAGGTGCGACCAGCCATGGCCAAGTAGTCATTTGTCCGTCAGTGGTCGTGCCTTTGCAATTCGCCCACCATCAGCTAGGCACTGGTCAGTAGTGATGAGCGGCATAGGCAACATTCGTATTCGCGGCATGCCGCGAATTTTTACTTCGGAAATATTGTCTTTGGGGTTAGGGTATGATTTCTGACATACTCGGCAATATGCCTTCTTATTGCGAATTCGGTAGTTTTATGCGATTGTCGAGAATTTTAAATATTCGCGAATATATGTTTAAAACTTGCATTGAGGGGCGTGGTTTGAAAAAATTGCGAATTTTGGACCGCCATCGAATGATTTTCGCGAATTTCCAATGTGCGCGATTTTCGCAATAATTCGCATATCGGCATCACCCAATATTGGATTAAAAAAAAAAAAAAACTGTTGTGAGTCGCAGGGAGTTTGCTAACGCTTGTTGCAGCCATCCCTTCGTCCATTGCATTGAGAGGCGGTGTGTAAACTGGAAAAAAAAATACTGAATTCCCGGAATTGGCGAATATTCTGCAATAGATTCACCAGCTTTCGCGAATTTCCGAATTGCCGATTTCGCGATTAATATTCGGAATCCGAATATTCGTGATCATCACTACTGGTCAGCGGAGGCGTAGGTGGAAAACTGAGGAAGGGAAGATCCATCATCGGAGGGTTCTTACCCTGGAGTGGAACAGCTATTGAAGGGCAACAGCACAGCAACTCATGCTGGGCAAACGCTTATTTGTTTAAACTGTTATATCTATAAACTATCCCACAAGTAGTGATGGCCATGTTCGACACGCCCTGTTCATGGGCGGGAAGAAGGTGACTATTCTTCCACTGGCCGGATCAGGAGCAGAACGATCCGGCCAGTGGAAGAATTCTTTCACCAAAGACCGTATAGAGAAGCGGGTCTCTAGTGAAAGAAAACCAGTTTAAACCAGAAGTGAAGTCAGTGATGTCACATCTGGATAGCGAAACTGGGAACTGTGTGTTCCAGGTAATGGAAGTGACATCAGTGACGGCGACTTCTGTTTTTTTGTATTCAAATTCCCCGCCTGTTCGCCTGTTAGCAGATGGACCTGGCCAAAGTTCGGCCATCACTACCCACAAGTGATAGTTCTGTTACCTGGGCTCAGGAGCAGTGAAATCCTGTAAATATATTTTGTCAATAAAGCACCAGTTCACTTTTGGATGCAAGTGCTGTGTGGACAATAGACTTTTTTTTAATAATTCGGGATCTGTAAAACCTCAAACTCATCACTCAGAATCTTGAGAACTAAAGATGGCCATACACGCATAGATATGCACTAGATCGATAGCCAATTTGAGTGCTATGGCCCATCCCTGTCTTCGAGTGGGATCAATCAATCCCGATCGAAGACAGGGTTATAGGACATAACCGTGAATCACAGTCGATGTCCAAAGTAATGTCCCACACACAAAGGGTGCTGGCTGATCCTCTGAGAGGCCGGCTGCAGGGTGATGACGTTGTCATGCTGCAGCCGATCCCTCAGAGGATCAAAGGGATAATCTGCCTGCGTATGGGCAGCTTAAGCCAGGAAAGTTCTAGAAGATGACTCAGGAGTGGCTCCCACCTCAGGAGAGTGCGGAGGAACATGTACCCATTATCCTTCGCCCCCGCACCTGTTATTCCTATATTAGCCCAATATTACCTATTTATGTTTACATATTTTTATCCAATCACAACATCCTTTGTTAAGCTTGTGTACTTTGTTCCTTGACTTCACAGTTACAGCAATGAAAAGTAGAGTCACGTGGCAAAAATTAAGTTCTTAACCTGGCACTCCAGCATTCCAAAATATATTTTATTGCTGTTCAGAAACTGTAACAACCGTTTTATTGTCACCCTAATATGCAATTTGGGTATAAAGAGTGTCAATGTCACTCTCCAGTGTTTAAATGCATTGTACTCTGAAAACATTTGTGATACATAATAAAACAGGTGGGAATGAAAT
The DNA here is from genome assembly GCA_036250615.1 of Ptychadena robeensis. Lineage (NCBI taxonomy): Eukaryota > Metazoa > Chordata > Amphibia > Anura > Ptychadenidae > Ptychadena > Ptychadena robeensis. Next base: position 21,840,911 of record CM070038.1, on the reverse strand, counting down.
TTGTATTATAAATACACACAGCGGTACTACCGAAAATACAGATTACAGCACTCTAAATAATAAAACATTTCAGATAATGTACGCAAAGGGAAATCTGTTTTTATACGGTAGATGCCTAACTCCAATAGGCCCCCATACACCTTACAATCTTTTCATACAATTTCTGTACAATCAACTTTTGTTCTAACCATGTCCATATGAGGACCTTTCTAAACATTCAAATCACTGATGTAATTCTATAACAGGGATGGACCCACCAGCACTACATAGCAGTGATGAATCTACCTTCCACATCACTATGTTATTCTAATCAGGTGAGGACCCAGCACTACATTCAGCAGTGTTATATAACTATCCTTTCCAAACACTAATGTATTCCTATCAGGGAGGACACCGCACTACATAGGCAGTGATATATACCTTCCAATCACTATTGTATTCTAGGTCCGAGGAGTAAGAACCCGGCACTACATAGCAGTGATAATATACCGTGTTTCCAATTAACCATTTATTCTCATCGATCAGTGGAGGACCCGGCACTAAAAACATAGGCATGTGATATACAACCTTCCAATAAATCATGTTATTCTATCAGGGAGGATCCGGCAACTATCTAGAGCAGTGATATATACCTTCCAATCACTATGTCTTCTATCAGTGGAGGACCCGGCACTACAATAACAGTGAGATATCTACCTTCCACATGCACTATGATATTCTATCATGAGAGGACCTGCACTACATATGCAGTGATCATATACCTTGCCAATCACTAGTAGTATTCTATCGAGGAGGACCCGGCACTACATAGCAGTGATATAATACCTTTCCAATCACTATGGTATGCTATGCACAAGGAGAGACCCGGCACTACATAACGGTGATACTATATCCCTTCCCAATCACTATGTAATTCTATCAGGTGGGGACCCACCCCCGCACGCTACATAGCAGTCATACTATATACCTTCCAATCACTACTATGCTATTCTAATCAGAGGGAGGACCACAGCACTACATGGCAGTGGATATATTACCTTCCAATCGACTATGTAGGCCTCTATCAGTGGAGGACCCGCACTACATCTTGCAGTTCTGATAACTACCTATCTCATCAATCACTATGTATTCTGAGAGGTAGGCCCACTTTACTACACAGTTGTTGGTAGATCTAATGGAAATTGTATGGATCGATCTTAAAGTGTATTGGCGGCTTAAGAAAGAGATATATAAATTAACTAGTTCAAAGGTTTTAATGATTGGGGATGGAAAGTTTTTACATTATGGAGAAGCATATTAATAATTTGATAAGATGATAATTAGCGCTGAATGGCTGATGCTGCATTAAGATACATATATGCCATACTGTACATGCAGCAACTTTTCGTAGGAGAACATTAGTGATGGCCGAAAAGTTCGCCTGGCGAGCATGTTCGCAGTTCACAACATTATGGGTGATTGACCCGCCCCCTATACCTTTACATGGAGGCAAAGTGTCAGGAGTGAGACAGTACAGCCAATAACACATTTTTTGCTCCTGGAGGACAACCCCCCCGCTTATAAAAGAAGCAGCCCAGCAGCCATTTTACATTTATCCTGTGTCTCCAGTTCTAGATAGATAGGGAGAGCTGCTGCTGATTGAGGGATGGCCTAACTACTTTGCTATTATACTCCATTCAGTGATCTGTAGCTAAAGCTAAGACATTCTGTTCTGTTACATGTAGTTCATCATAACTGAGCAACAAAAGTCTTTCTCTGGGGGTGGGGTATGCTGTCTTATGCATTGCAGAGGGATCTGACTAAATCCAATGCGCTGCAGAAGATAATGTCAGGTTGGCAGCCCACTCCAGGTAACTTTTGGCAAAATCTATCATATAGATGTGATTTCTGGCCATTAAACCTGAAAAAAAACAGGATTTTTTTAAAATCCATATTTCCGAGAACTTTAGCCATTGATCCCCATTTGGCCTGACACTGTCCAGGTGGTTGCAACGTTTTGCAACTGGTATTTTGGCTATAAATATGACTTGAAGGTTTGAGAAGTTCGCCCTCCATTGAAGGCAATGGAGGTTCACTGTGAACATGCGAACAGCGGGTATTTGCAGGAGATCGATTCGCCACTAGAGAACATGGATCGAGCATTGATTGGACATTTCAATGATACAAGTATCTGACAAGTTTTCTAGGTATTTTGATGGATTTATATCAGATTGTACTATGTCAGTCCCCATCCAATTTAATGTCAGGCACACAAACAGTGCCCACCGAAGGGTGCCTGTGACGTCATCATGCTGCAGTCGGTCCCTCATCTATCAAGGGAGAATCTGCCTGTGTATGGGCACCTTAAGATTGATAATGCAAAAATTGATGCATGGGCGCCCACCTTAAGTTGGCACCAAGATTAGATGTCTAACACAAACATGTAGGGGTCACAAATCATAGATATATTTAGTAATGTCCAGCCACATCATAAATGGACTATGAGCTCAGAGTGGTCGGCATCCAAACTAGCAGCAGAGAAGACAAGGAGCAGCTCAGTGAAGGTATTTATTGCCGGTGTTAAGGTAGACACACTTGATATTTCCATTTATTCAACACAAAAAATCTATTGATTTAAGTTGGCGAAACGGAAATCGGTTACCGCATACCTGGTACGATGACCAAAAGTGAACTCCAACATAAAATCGTTTGAAAGTGATCGGACATGTTGGTAAATTCCCGTCGATTGTACGAGCATTTGATGGGTTTTCTAGGTATTTCGAATGATTTGTATTCTATTGTACTATAGATCATGTGCACCAATCTAAGTTAAGGAATTGATCTGGTTTAAATCGATCACACTGTGTGGTGGTACAATCGATCGATGTTAGACAAATGATATTTAAATTGCACAAGACAATTGAATCTAAGATCGATTGTGTAAAAGTCGAATGTAAAGCAGGGTACAGACGTGGAGATATGGGTCAAATCGATGGCCGTTTCAAACGCTGTGCGCGCTCACGGCCATCTATCTGCCCATATAAAAGGCCCCAATCGCTGTTTTTGAGCGGGACAAATCAATCCCGCTCAAAAACAGCCATATCGGACATGACCGTAAATACGGCCGATGTCTGATGCTTTGCATAGAGACCGCTGGTCTCCAGGCAAAGCTCAGCTGAGGAGGAGGAGCAGGGGAGAGACAGTTCTGTTCTCCATGGCTCTGCCGATATCTGACAGCAGCGTGATGACGTCATCACGCTGCTGCAGGGAACATCGGACGGCTCGAATATCGAGCCTTCTGTACCCTGCTTTAGGCTAGCTTTAAGGTAACCGCACATGGGTAGATTTATACAGGTAGATTGGTAGATTTTTGCCCGATCGATCACAGAGCGCGTTCGCGTCATCCGATGGGCCACAAATCGAATACTGCCCACCGTGAACGATTGACCATACAAAATCAAAATTTACCAAAAATCGAAACGAAAGTTGATTGTTTGTCAACTGAAGAACATTGGTGGAGACCCTCGATTACTTCCTGTGAGATTGACCCATAGCTCCCTATGCAGCAGCCTTTCCAAGAGGAAATCAATCTTATCAATCTTATAATGGACCCCAAATCTGATTCCCAAGGTGGTGTGGTATCAATTGCAAAACGATGACCGATTCCTCGATGACCAGGAATGATTGAATCTAGAATCAGTCACAGACAAATCGAGGCGTCTATGGCTGCCTAGAGCTGGAGATCAATTGCGCAATCCTATGGCATTGGTTCCTATGCCACCTTATTTTGGGAAGGGTATAGCTCGCTATCTACATAATTTAGTAGTATGGACATGTATTAGTTATGTCAATTAGCAAGTTGTAACGTGCAGAAGAAGCTAGCTATACACACATCAACTATTGTTGGATCGTTTTTTCATTTATTTTTATTTTAGACTAATGTCATCACACGCAGCCACTTCTGCCAAGAATTGGCTGGCCACCCTTTGTGTGCTGCCACTTACTTTGGACGGGAATGCTATTCCCAATCCAAAGTAATTACATTGGTCTAAAGGTGGCCATACACAGGTCGATTTCCCACACGATTCCTGGCAGATCGGTCACCGGGCGCGTGCACGCCGATTGATCGATGAGGAATCGAGTGCAGCCCACCTTGACCGATCGACCCCGCCCGATTGACATGGCCCCCAAATCGGATCGGCAAGTGAACCAACCTGTTGGTGTTTTCTGATCGATTGGGCACACATCAAGGGGAGTTGCCATTTGTGAATCGATCAACTGGTAACAGAATCGTCCAGGAATCGGTGGCCTAAGGTGGTAGGCACAGACTTGTATGGACGATCGATCGACGCCTGTGACTTCACCGGAATCGATCGGAGCGTCGATCGATCGCTCAGGAATCGACACGTGTATGGCTAGCTTTAGACTTACGGACATGTCTGTAATGGCTTAGATCGATTTGGCAGCCGACTTCGGGCCAAATTACAACTTTAAGCTTTAGATTTCTACCAGATTTTTCGGCTGACCGACCGCCGTGAGCGAGCATATTAATAGTGTATGGGGGGGGCTTTAGTGATGCAAAACCAATACCAGTTATAAAGAGGAAGGTGTGTGTGCACATTCGAAATATGAGTTTCATAGTAATAAAAAACTTGTCAGACACTTGTATAATTGAAAGAAATTTTCCAACCTGATTATTTGGGTCACCCAAACCAAGGAAGATGGTTGTGGGAACATTATAGAAATAGCATTGTAGCATATGTGGTGTAAGCGCGATGGGGCAGGGTCCTCTACTCCTCCTGCGTCATAACCTGTACCTGTGTGTTATCTTGTGTGGTATCTCAACTCTAATAAATTGTACAGTGCTGCGTAATATGTTGGCACTATATAAATAAATAATAATAATAATTGATTGAATTTGAACCTAATTTATGCGAACACATAATGTGCTAGAAAAAATCTCTCTCCCTTTCTTTTCTGTAATGTTCATACAACCCCTTACAACCCACCAACTTTGGTGATGAGGCCATTTTCAGGGAATTAACTTACAAAGCTTCGACCAGCTTTATTCGGGATAGATGACCGATTATTGATAAAAAGAATGATTATGAATGCACAATGCAAGAGGCAATGGAAGAGGGAAGTGAAGAAAAATAGAAAATAAAAATAAATTAAAAATAAAAATAAGGATAAATCAGATGGGTGCAGGAATGGTGGGGAGGGGAGATAAACAGGAAAAACAGGGAGAGAAAGTTAAGCTGGCCATACACCTTTAGATCTCCCTGTCAGATATCCTTTAGATCTACCAACAACTATGTAGTGCCGAGTCCTCCGCGATTGAACACAGGTAGACTTGATAGTTTAGAAAGTCCCTCATATTACATGGTTTTGGTAAAACAAAAAGAGATCTAAAGGAAATTTTGACAGAGAAATCTAAAAGTGTAAAGTGTCGCTTTGTAATAATCATCTAACAGAAAACAGATCTTCCTGCACTCAGCCCCCGCTACATTATCGGAAAGCTTAGCAGATATATTTTATATCCCGTGTGACACATTCCAAGTGTTGGCTACAATTACCTGTGGCACTGAGCTCCTGTCCAGCCTGCTAGTCTGTCCCTGGGCTGTGAGGATCCATGATCCGTGTGTTACACTCTGCTGCTATGGAAACCAGCGGCCTTAAAGTGACAACAATCAGAGTGACTACACACCTCCGCCCAGTTCACCCGGCTCTACCAGCAAACAAACAGTTAAAGAGAATGTTCACCGGGCTTATCAAATCGTAGAATCTGTTTTCTCTTGTGGACACATTGTATCAGTCGGCCCAGATAGCAGGGGATGCTTAGATAACAATGGAGTCAAGTTTTCTATTTACTTTTCACTGTGTCAGTTTTGTTACATTATAATATTTATTTACTTACTTTTATCTGTTTATTTTTATTAGATTTTTATGATAAACATTATTTGTCCTTTCAATAAGCTTTATAGAAGAGTTAAGCAGGGTACAGACGTGGAGATATGGGTCAAATTGATGGCCATTTCCAGCGCCGTGCGCGCTCACGGCCATCTATCTAACCCATATAATCTTCCCCTCTAGCTGTTTTCAAGCGGGACAAATCAATCCCGCTCGAAAACAGCCTTACAAGACATGACCGTTAATACGGCGATGTGCGATGCTTTGCCTGGCTCTCCAGGCAAAGCTCGGCTGCGGAGGAGGAGCCAGGGAGAGGCAGTTCTGCTCTCCCCGGCTCCTCCGATATCTGACAGCAGCGTGATGACGTCATCACGCTGCTGCAGGTACATTGGACGGCTCAAATATCGAGCCATCTGTACCCTGCTTTAGGCTATGTTTCATATACGGTTAGCGGGGGTCTCTGAAGTAGCAGATAGACTTACCTGCTTGGTGGAGACTTTGTCTTCAATGCGCCAATGTAAGGCTGCTCCGCCGATGTAAGGCTGAACGTAAACAGACCATCCGCCGGCAGGCAATGTCCGTGTGATCCGTCGGGACCCCTGCTAAGCGTATACGCTTAGAGGAGGGGTCCCGACATATAATGGAAACAAGCCCTTAAGATGCCCACGATTGATTACCTGTTCAAGCGCAGCTTGGTTGACGTGGTGATCATGGTTATCAACCGATCATTTTATATCATTTTAAGGCCCCCACACACGTACCGAGTGGGGGCCGACAGATCAGCGATGGAGTGGAGCATGATGACATCATTACGTTGCATCGGCAGGCACCCTTTGTGTGCCGGACGTTAGCTTTAATGAAGATGCCGGTCTCCATTGAAACTAATGGCACCGGCCAGAGATTATCAGACATGTCCATTCTCTGGCAGACCTCCCTGTCTGCACCTCCCTGTCGCACCATGTGGGGTCGCCCGATCGGCGGCTGCGGCTCTGTGCATGTGTGACGGCCTTTAGATCCAGAACATTCTAGAAATCAATCTGGGTACGTTGGATCGTCCAGAAATCTATTGTTCAAGGTGGAGTGTTAATCGATCATCGATCGCTGATTTTTCGTTCACTGTGACCAGAAATCGACCAGAGTATGGGGACCTTTATGTGTCTACCATGCGGTAACTCATTGTGTGCACAGCCTGTATAGTGTGAAAGAGCCCTAGAGGTAGGTAAAAATGGGAGGATTTTTCAATCAACTAACATGCATGCTCACGTATACGAATGTTCAGGAATCAATTGCAGCCAGCCTTTCACCGACGGGATCGGTTGATCCTGCTCGAATAAAGTAGTGATGAGCAACAAAGGCAATATTTGAATTTGTGATATTTTGAGAATAATTCTTCTAATAATTTGCAATTCGAGTGTATGGGCATGGAAAAAATATAATGGCAGTTATAATCACATTGAGATTACCTTCACGTTTTTTTCGCATTGCGAATATAAAAATGCAATGCATGGTTTCCCAGTGCATAATATCGCGAATATTCAACATTGCAAATATCCACCTTCATATTCATGAAATTTGCAAATACTTGAATAGCCAATAATCGCCTAATATATTCGCAATTCGAATATTCAAGCTCAACACTAGAATAAAGTACGATCAAACAGGGAACAAACATGTTGGTAAATCCCTGTTCAATTGCCATTACTTTGGAATGGGATATCGAACGGAATTGATTGTGCAAAGTGCTGCGCATCGATTCTCCATTCAATCGATGAACACTCAAGTGCAGCGTGGTGATGTCATCACGCAGCACTCGAGGGTTCATTGATTGAATCAGGATTCCAATCCGAGACACACACACACACCCAGACACTCACTCAATATATACAAACTTCAAATCAAATCTCTTGTTATTCGTCTATACAAGGTCTCATATTGTTTGTGCATGATGCTTTTTTACCTTTATATCCATATACATCTGTCTTGTTTTTATTTATACTTTCTATTTGACATCTGTTGTGCGATTTTCCAGAATACTCTCGTGATTTTCAGACTTGTCTTGACACCTGTTTACGTAGAAGTGGTGCGCACGGCGAGTCTCCACAGAATGTTTGTTTCATGTGTGAAGTCTAACTGTGAATCTTCCCCTTTCTCTATTCTCCCTTCCCAAAACCTGCTGTTTATCTAACCACATGTCCCCTGCTACACAAACTGTTACACTTCTGTCATCAACATATAGAATCAAAAAGAATTTAGTATACACTAAGCCACAAATGTTTTTGTTGGGTTTCGGTTGGAGAACATCTTTGAGGTTTTAGAACATTTGCGCTGGTGCTTTCCGGGCTGCTGACAGACGGTCTGTGGGGAGCCTATTCCTATTGGGCGCATGATAGAAAACGTGACCGGAGGGTGTCTAATGCTGCGTCTTCCAGGCTGCGGTATCTGTTTGCGTTGAGGGCAAAGGCAATCCACCACTAGAGCTCCTGTGATAAAAAGTGTGCTTATGTCAGACAATAGTTATTGGTGGAAAACAATTACACCAGCAAGGGCCACACAAGGCCTGAAGTCAATGTTTGATGGGCTAGCCCAGGGGTGGGCAAAATAACTTGTGGGCTGCTGTTAAAATAGATTAATTGTTCCTAATAATATCCCAAGTTAAGTGGGCGTTGGTCACTTGGCATTGGCTCTGCCCACTTGTATATATTAACTTTCTATACCCACACTTTCCTAACCTGGGTGTAATGATGTGTTAACAACAAAATATAACGAGACTATACGTTATTATAAACAATTAAATATTTATTGAACAATGCAATTTACAATAAACAGTCAATAGAGATAGTCGAATTTTCAACAGAAATTTTGGTGATGATGCCATGTTCAGGGGCTTTGCAATCAGCTCCCAAAGTTAGCAAGTCAAAAAATTTGACCATCTCTAACAGTCAATTACTGTTGTCTATGTGTATATATATCCACATCAATGGCCATATAGATACATACAGTATACACATAGACACACATCAAAACACTCTACAATACACGACTACACTACACTAACACAATAATCCTAAAAATCTTCCTTATGTTACACACTCACATACACTATACATGTCAAGTTTTGTCATCAGAGACTTGGGGGGCGTACAGGAAATGACGTCAGTGACGTCACTTCTGGTACATGGATCGTGGTCCTGCCGCGTTCCACGTACCGGAAGTGACGTCATTGACATCACTTCCGTCGTCCGCCTGGTCTTTTGGCTGCTCAAGCCGGGAGAGGGCGTTACTCTTCCTGCTAATGTCCCACCCGCTTGTACTGATAATGTGCGAGGTGGGACATTAGCAGGGAGAGTTACCCCCCCCCCTCCCTGCTAGATCTGCTCAATTTCAAGAACCCGGGAAAAATCCGGGATTTCTTGAAATCGGGATTTGGCCGGGAAATCCACATAAAAACGTGACTTTCCTGGCCAAAACGGGAGACTTGACAGGTATGACATACACACACTATAAACGTAATCTCCCTCCTAGCGCTAGCCTGACCCTACAGATCAAAATACAATCAACAATAGTTGTGAGCAGTGAAGGGGCTAACGGAGGGCATTACAGATATGAAGGGGTTAACTAAGGGAGAACACAGCTAGGCATAGGCAGTGAAGGGGTTAACTAAGGGAGCAATGGCGGTGGATGGGGTTAATGGAAGAGGATTGGATGGGAGTGCAGGGGTTGGTGGAAATGCAAGAAACAATGGTGATGAGGGGTTCATGGAAGAGGAATACCGTAGAGACCTAGAAGGGTTAACAGAGACAGTGATGCTTAGCAGGTTGTTGGATGCTGAAGTCTCTCTGCTGGGCTGGCACCATGGATCTCTCAGGGGAGCTATGTGGGAGTCACGGCTGGGGTCCACTTCATTGGGCTCTGGCGATGCTGGGGTCTCTGCAGGGTAGGCAGTCTCCACTGGCTGGAGGTCCACTCTGGGGGTCTTGTGGGCTCGTGGGGAGTGGAGGCAGGGCTGGCTGCAGGAAACTTAAGAGACCTGATTGCAGCCATTACAAAAGAGCTAAAAAATATATTAATAAAAAAAATGCTATTCAAACAAAATAGTAAATCAATTAATTAAATACAATAGTATACTTATATACTTATAAACAATGCCCCCAGCTATAATCCATTCTGGGCTGGTTCCTTTGCAGTCTCCGGCTCTGATATACTACAGGCATTGGCTAGGCTTGTGCTGCACAGAAGCACTTGTGCTCAGCGCTGGACGGGTACCTTAAAAGTCAGGTACCCAGTAGTGATGGCCGAAAATCAGCCAGGTCCATTCGCGAACAGGCGAATCAGACTTTTAGAAAGACCGGGTTCTCTACCTGGTCTCTAGTAAAAATTACTTTTCCTCCAGGCCTTGCGGACAGTTCGGCCATAACTAGTACCCAGCCAGAGCAAGTGCTTCTGCCATTAAATGGAAACGGAAGTGTTTTCAGTAACATGAACACATTCGCTGCAGGTAAATAAACCTGCGTTTGTGCACACCATTATGCTAGATTTCCCATACTAGTGTATGAGACTCCTGGGCTAAAATACGTGCTACAGGGTGCTTGCGTTAACATTAGTGCATTAATGCATAACGCAAAGCAGCACAGTGTGAAAGGTACAACAAAAATCCTATGGATACCTGAGTACCGTGCGTTGATTCCACAACGCATCTAGTGTGACACCTTAAATCCCAGGTGCCCAACATGCAGCCCTTTTGGGTATTCTTCTGGGGACCCTCTCAGTCCTTCACTTGCGGCCCCTGAAACCTAACTGATAATGCATAGGGCATAGGAACTCACATGTCTGCCGACCCTCCGCTGACGCATCTTCTCCCAGGATCTTCTTACAGCGGTAAGAGGAGGAAAGGTACAGACGCTGACTGTGGAAGCTGATCGGGTAGCCCGTAACGCCGGGACAAAAGTGCACTCTGTGCCCCCTTGACGGTGGCCCTGGGCACGCCTATGTCTCACAGGGTCCCAATAGAGCAGGCACGCCAACCTGACTGGGCAGACCT
>CM070038.1:21802407-21827558 GCA_036250615.1 Ptychadena robeensis | reverse complement strand
TTTCAATCATCCATTGCGATTAACGTTTCTCTTGTCTCCCGTGTACAGGTAGAGAAGTTCAGCCTGGGGAATTCTGGGATGCGATTGTCATTACGGCAGCCGACAAACAACAAGAGAGAGCCTATCGGCAGCAGATTGCTGATAAACTAGCCAGAAAAGAACTTCCTCTCGGAGTTCGTTATCACGTTTTCTCTGATCCGCCGGGACCCAAAATAGGTGAGCTCTTCAGCTCTATTTATAATTGGAAGTCTTAAGCCTGAGCGCAGCGTGCGCCGGAGCCTAGATTCCATCAGTGGGGCTTTGTGTCTGCCGCCCTGCACCCAGCTCACCAATTAGTGTGTGATCCAAGCCTATAAATATCCCACCGTCCCCAAGCCTTATTGTTAGAGAAACAAACCAGCGTCCCCTGTAATCTTCCCTCCACGACACTCCACTTCCCGAATCACTGCTCTGTATACTGTCACTTAATGAACTGTCACCGGGTCTCCTGGCTCTATCCACACGTCAGGTGCTGTGTGTGTTCTCCCCTGACGTACCCCCACACACAACGATAAAAAGGAGCTTAGCCTGTCACTCGCTCGGCAATCCCTGTGTATGCTCAGAGCCTTTACCACGTCATTACCCTCTGGATGTAAATCTTTTACAGTATGGAGAACAATACTTTATAGAGAGTGGTCTTGTAATGAAAAAATAAAATATGTATATGTTAGAAGCTGTATATATCAACGTAGGGTGACATTTGTGACAACTCCATGCTGACTAAATTCATTTAGTTGCCATTTTCCGATACCTCAACATTTTTTCAGTGTGATCTAATTCGGGACTTTGACTAGTCCATTTCCCTTCCTTTTTTGTTTTCTTTTTGAAATTCAGTGGATTCCCTGGCTTACGAACTTACCAAAGGTTGGTTGTAACAAAAAAGGTTGGTTCCTTCTGAACCTTAAAAAAACCTTTAAGAACAAGGACAGAGGCGCACAACCTAGTACAACAAATGGTTAAATAATATGGAACTGAATAAAATGAAACAAAATGAAACAAAACAACAGACAAGACACTCACATTAAAAGAGGTTTACAAGGATTGAACTCTCAGGGCCATGTGCTTACCAGGATGACCTCACTTCCTGCTTGGGGAGGAGATCACTTCCTGCTTACAGATGCTGGGGGGCTCAACAGGAACAATGGGACACATTTTGAGCAGAGGCTCTTTTTCAACCAGTTGGTTGTCCCATCCCATTATTTTTTGAGCTGGGATCGGCATACTTACCTATCTTCAGTGAGGGGGGCGCCACTGACCTCAATGTTAATGATTTTTTTAATTTGACAGAAGGGCTGGAACAGGAGCCTGTAAGGGCCGCCCGGCATAGGTGTCCTAAGTTCTCGTATTCCAGACAGGAATAGTATAAAAAGAAAACCTATAAAAAACAATATTAATAAATAGAGGCTTTTAAAACTTTTTAAACATAAACATTATTTCAGGCAAACTATGGTCATTAGGAGACCCAAACAATCATCCTGAACAGGCATCATCTCCACTTATAAAGTGAAATCATGCACCTAGCTAAATTGAAGAATTAAGTATTCTTTGAAGTCTTAAATATTAGCCACAACTGACTAAAATATTATTCAAGTTTCACTAATATTGGTTCAAGACTGGATACACGACTGATTAAAACCTGTTTCTCTTCTCTCTATAGCTAATTATGATTTGTTATGGTTTTCTCCTAAAGAAGAGACAATTGTCGCGAAACGCTTCAAGAGTTTTTTTCCAGGTGACATCACTACAGTGTTGAACTGAGATATACGCAATAAACTGTTTCCAGTTATGGAATACGTTAACGTTCATGGTTATTATTCATAAGCTACAATTAAAGTCCCTTGTGGCTAATATTGAAGACTTAATTCTTCAATTTAGCTGGGTGCCGCATGATTTCGCTTTATATTTGCATATTGGATGTAGGTAGCGTTCAAACTACATTGGTTATTTGGTGTACCTGCTTTTTCTCGCACGTTATCTCCACTTATTCCAGGGAATGAGCGGAGGGGAGCTAGACCGTTTTACACCAAGGTGACAAAGAGCCGAATTGAAAGAGTAAAGGGCCGTAGTTGCGCCATTGCTGGTATAGTGTTCTCCTCCTGATAACATCAACTCCTTCAGTTATCAGACAACCCTATATTAGATTCACCAGTCCACAGCGCCTGGTTCTAGAAAGCTTTGTCCATGGCTTTCTGTTCAACTGTAAATGATAGTCTTGGGAATTTTTTTGTTTGGGGGGGGGGGGAATCAGCAAAGTCTTCTTCCTGGAAAGCTTCTTATACTATCTCAATTAGTGCAATTTTATTCTAATTGTAAATTATTCAGTTCATGGAAAACTGTTCTGAAAATGATCTGTAGATCCGATGATAAAACTTTGATGTTCTTAGAGTCTTGTTTTAGCGTCACACAATAAGCTCTTGGCTTGTATTCGCTTGGTTTGCCAGTCCTGAACAAATTAGCAATCCTTTCAAATGATCATTACAATTAAGTGATTAATTTGAAGTCTTTTGGCACTCTTTTTAAATCCCTTGCCAGACTTACAGGCGTCCACAATCGCCTTAGAGAACTCATTATCTTGGCATGGTGACACCACACGCGTCATTAGCAAAGAAAACATCAGACCATCGATATCTGAGGTTTCAATAAATGTCTTGTGCTCATTCCCACTAATGCTGGGCATACACATACCGAGCAGGTCAGACAGACCTACTCCGATGTGTGCCGAGATGCTAACGTGATGACGTCATCACGTTAGCATCCAGTTGCATTATGGGGCCCCTTCAATCGGCCGGGCACCCTTTGTGTGCCGGCCATAAGCTGCAATGATGACGCCGTCTTCATTGCAGCTTATGGCATCGGCTCGCGCCGGCCAGAGAGGACATGTCCGTTCTCTGGCCAGCCGAGCTGTGGGGCGACAGGGATCTGTCGCCCCATGTGGGCACATGCCGATTAGCGGCCGATTTTTAACCTGACCGACGGCGCACGCCCGTCGGTCAGATTAAAAATCGGCCGCTTATCGGCATGTGTATGCCTAGCATAAGGAGGTATTAATCATTCACCCATAATCCAGAGTACCTAAGTCTTAATGGATTCGACTAATGTAAGGATGTACTTACTTTCTACGTGAAAAATCCAAATTTTTTTTATTTGAGATTATAATAATCAATAAAAGGTTTAATTTGACGTTATCACCTAAAACCATGGGGGGAAAAGGGTACATGCAAAGAAATCCTACGAGATTGGATGAAGTTCCCTTTATGTAGACCAGGCGTTGGCAAACTATGGCCTGGGGCCATATCCAGCCCTTAAGTATTTTAATCTGTCCCTTTGACACCTTGGTGTCAAGACACTCTGACTCATTCCCTGCAATAAGAGGAGATAATGCATAAAGGATGATTATAAAGGTCTCCTGTAGTTTGCTAAGATTTACAATTCAAAGCCAAATTTTTTATATTGTATTTTCGGGCGTATAAGACGCCTTTTTTAAACCCAGGAAAATCTTTCACTCAAAAGTCGGGATCATCTTATACGCCGGGTGCCAGGGCCGCCAAGCATCTAAGGGGGCCTGGAAGTCTGCTGCTGATCCCCCCCCCCCCCACACTGCGCACTGGCTGACAGCAGAGAGGAGGGAGACTGCAGCATCCCCCTCAGGCCCCTCCGTCCCCGCTGTGTGTGAAAGGAGCCGATTATGTGCTTCTACTCTGACGGCAAGTGCTCTCTAGTGACATTGTGGCTGAAATTGGTATTGCAGGGAGATTGAGATTAAAGCTAGAACTCATTAAATATCTGTAAAAAAAACTTAACTTTATAATTTATACACAACTGTAAAACTTAAATTTTTTAGATTGACAACATTCTTTCAGTTTTTATAGTTAAATGTATACAATTTATGTCCCATGGATTACAGCAGTGAAACTACGACAACTAGGAAAGGTTGCAGACAGGGGGGTCAAATTGGGAATATAAATTACTAATCCCCAAAAAAGTTGGACTTCTAAGAGTGTTGGAGATCTGGGGGTTGAAGGTCAGAGTAGGCATATGTAAGGCCCTAGCTCCACGTCAGCTAAAATGTTTTATTTGGTGTTCGTTAGAAGAGGGGTCGTCTTATATGGTGAGTATATACCAAACTCTATATTTTAACTGGAAAAGTTGGGGGTCATCTTATACGCCCAGTTGTCTCATACGCCGGAAAATATGGCATATTCATTTTTTTATTATAAGTTTTTTTCTTTTTTAACTTCCCTGGTATCAATATGATTATTACTTTTTTAAATCAATTTATCAATGTTTACATTTTCTACCCAGTCTGGGAGGACCTGGATTGGGCAACCCTTACAGGTTCATTGTCCCTGTTGCGGCCCACTAGTCAAAAAGTTGGTCCATCCCTGACCTAAACCCCTGCGACGACTCCAGTCTGGAATGACCATTGTACACTATACCAAAGTAGACTGCACTAAGCATGGCGGTGCCGTGCCATTACTAAGCCACAACCATTAATATGGGAAGATTTCCCTCAATTGTTAAGAGTATTGATTCAGTAAAAACAAAATGTGAGGTTAAGTGCTGATTGTTAAATGCTTAGATCCAGAAGAAGTCTTCAATTAATCACAAAGATTTTTCGTGGGATTGAGGTCGGGGCTGTATGAAGGTCAAGTTCTTCTGCAACACACCAATTGTGCCATGTCTTTATAGAATAAGCTTTGTCCTCAGGGTCACAGTGATTGCAGACCAGAAAAGGGCTTGTTTGGAGTGTGCAATTGACTAAAACTTCTTTGCATATTCAGTGGAAATGAGTTGGTCATTCAGAGGGTGTCTATATACTTTCATATAAATATAGCAGAGGCATAACAGTAAAGCCTAGACTCCATTTGGCTATATGGATGTGAAATCTGGGGCGTGTTTAGGTCGTGGAATCGCGTAACGCAGCAATAACACGCCCATTTGAAAACAATGTGTGTGCTTTGTAGAAAAAAGAACTAATCCCATTGTTTTCGGGGGGCATCTTGTACATGTTACTAGGATGCGCCGTTGATTTGTAATGGATGGCTCACACATTTGACATAGTGTATTGCAGAAATAAGAATTGACAGGGTCTACCACACAACTTATTTCCCTACGCTCTGCATGTGCTGAACTTAGGGAGAAAATGCAGTGGAGTCTAGGCCTACAGTGCTCAGAATATGGTAGGCCAGTGATGGCGAACCTTTTAGAGACAGAGTGCCTAAACTGAAACCCAAACCCACTTATTTATCTCAAAGTGCCAGCATGGCAATTTAAAGCCCCTCATACACCTTCAGATTCCTCCATACAACTTTCATGAGACCTACCAACAACTATGTAGTATAGTGACCTCCCTGATAGAATACATAGTGATTGGAAGGTGTAGAAAGGCCCTTATATTACATGGTTTTGGTAGAAGAAAAGTTGGTTGTACAGAAGTTGCATGGTAATTGTATGTGGTGTATGGGGGGCTTTACCTGAATCACACAACTCATATACACACAAACAAAACATGTAAACACACACACTCTATTTTCTTATAAGATAGAATAGGGGAGGGTATAGGGTGCTGTGTGCAATCAGAAGACAGCTGACAGCATTGAGAGCCAAAAGGCTGCAGCTCTTTTCTCTGTGCTAGCTGACAGCTCGCATGCCCACAGAGAGGGCTCCGAGTGACACATGTGCCATAGGTTTGCCATCACTTTGGTAGGACATGTGTTTGTTAACAGGTATCTTTTTGCCCTTTGACCTCTGCTTTTCATTACAATGACTGCAACTTCCCATTTTTCTTCCTGCAGGGAATGGAGGATCTACATTTTACGCCCTGCATTGCCTTTATCAGTTGTACCCCACAGAATTAGACTCTTTTACAATCATGCTAATCCATGCAGGTATGTTTCTGTGTATTCACTGATCTGGATGTTTCTTCTCTGATAATTTCCTCATTAAACAGGTCAAGAAATAATGAGTCAGTCCAGGATTCTTTTTAGAGGTCAATACCTTATCTTCAATGATCTTGTTTTAACTAATTAAACATAATCGATCTGTTTTAAATTGAATGGGTCTCCCATTGATTTTCAATTATCTGAACATCCTTGTCTGTGGCAGGACTTGTTTTTCATGCCTGTTGTTGCATGGTTCAGGCTTCTTAACAAGTGTCTCATTTTTTAACTTGAATGGTGCTGCAATACAACAAGAAAACCTTGTTTAAACTCACAATTTAATTGTAAGTGGATCTAATGTTTATCTTAAAGCTTATCCGTTGCATGTGGCTAGGCCACTCTTTTAGTTATTTGTACCTTAAAGTTAAGTTATTAGAAAAACACAATCATTTGCTATTCTTTTCTGTTGTCTTCAATAGAGATGGTGACATTGTTCTGACTAGCTAAATTTGTGAGTTGATTGCAAAGTTCCTAAAAATGCTTCAATCGCTTTACTTGCTGAAGCTGTAGTAAAGGGTTGTGGGAACAATTTGGGGAAAAAAAGTGTGAGTGCCCAAACTGAAACCCAAACCCAATTGTTTATCTCAAAGTGCCAGCATGGCAATATTACCTGAATTACACACACACACACACACTCTCATATACACTCACAACTCGTATAGACATACACAACTCGTATAGACATACACAACTTGTATACACACATACAACTCATATACACACATACACAACTCATATACACATACACAACTCATATACTACTCATATACTACTCATATACAACTAATATACACATACACAACTCATATACACATATCCAACTCATATGCACATATAAAACTCGTATACAACTTGTATACACATACACAACTCATACACATACACAACTCATATACACATGCACAACTCATAAAGACATACAACTCATACACACACACATGAAAATGTAAACACACAACTACTTTCTTATAAGATAGAATAGGGGAGGGTATGTTTGTGCAATCAGAAGAGAGGAGAAGAAAACGTACAGCATTGAGAGCCAAAAGGGTGTAGTTCTCTCCTCTGTGCTAGCTCGCATGCCCACAGAGAAGGCTCCAAGTGCCAATTCTGGCACATGTGCCATAGGTTCACCACCAATGTTCTAGCACATCTAGTTTTTAAATAAATTAAGATTAAATTTGAAATTTTGGCTTGACTTCAAACTTAATATATGCAGAAACTACATATGCTTAAGCAGGGGTGGGCAAACTGATTAACTTGTGGGCCACTATGTTATTTAAATGGGGCCGTACCAAGAGCCTGCAAGGGCCGTCCGGCATAGGGGTCCTTACTAGGACAGGATATTTAAGTGAGGCTTAAACATTGTATTGCAGCAAACTATGGCCTCTAGGAAACAATGCAATAATTATCCTCTAGGTGTTTTCGTCACTTATTGCAGGGAATGAGGGGAGCCAAAGCATCTTCACACCAAGGTGACAAAGGGCCAAAATAAAGGTCTGATTTTGCCCCCCGGGCCTTAGTTTGTCCACATCTGTGCTAGAGCAATACTTTCTTTTTTGTAGTATACCCTCCTCTACATCTCCAGCAAGTTTGTAAATGATACCATGCTCAGGGGCATTGCAATTAACAAATTTGACCATCCCTAGCAAAAGCATTGTCATGAAAAACTTCAGGTACAGAACAATAAAGTATAAAAAAAAAAGAAGAAATGCTCAGAATGAATGATACATTTCACCATTTATCACTGTTTTTATTTCCTTTTTAGGTGGTTACAGCCAACGGTTACCTCATGCCAGTGCATTAGGAAAGATCTTCGCGGCCTTACCCTGCGGAGACCCCGTTTATCAAATGATTGATTTAAAACTGGCTATTTACATTGACTTCCCAGCCAACATGAAGCCGGGTGTGCTGGTGACTTGTGCCGATGACCTAGAACTGTATTCGAGCCAGGAGATGGCAGTTAAATTTGATCAGCCCGGCATCACCGCTCTAGCCCATCCATCTACACTTTCCATAGGCACTACCCATGGGGTATTTGTCTTGGAAAAATCCGATTTAGAATTTAAAGAGCTGCAGATCAGACCCTGCAGATCCTACCTCCACAAACCCTCTGTTGAGAAGATGCACCGAATGGGCGCAGTAAATGTTCTTCCAAGTAAAACAAACCCATCTGAAAACCAGGATAAAGACAACTCTTCCGAAATAGTCTATACCGATAGCCTGTTCTATATGGATCACGTGACTGCAAAACTTCTCCTCGATTTCTTTCAAGAGTTAGGCGACGTTAAGTGTGAGATAGACGCATACGGGGACTTTCTGCAGGCTTTGGGGCCCGACGCCACGTTAGACTACACAGAAAACACTGGCAATGTCTCGAAAATAGAATCACAGCTGACTGATGTGCGGAAGAAAATCTACTTCCTATTGAGGGCAACTGATTTCACCGTCGTCGCTTTAAACAATTCAAAATTCTATCACATCGGAACCTTGCAGGAATACTTACATCATTTTACTTCTGACGCCCAGCTCCAGGCAGAACTAGGATTACAGGCAAACGTCTTTAGCATCGTTCCAGATCAAGACAAAAATCTGAATAGAAAGGCCTGTGTCATTCAAAGCGTATTAGATTCTCAGTGTCATGTTTCACCTCACACGGTGATTGAATATTCCAGGCTGGGGCCTGGCGTCTCCATAGGGGAAAGCTGTATCATCAGCGGTTCATGCATAAGTATCAGATCAGCGATACCCAACAAATCTTTCGTGAGTTCATTAAGTCTGGTGATTGATGGGCGGCTAATGTATGCGACAATCCTGTTTGGGATTGAGGACGACTTGAAAAGGAGCGTGGCTTCGTTGTCGGATCTGAACTCGCTTCAGATATTCGGCAAGAGTCTTGCGCAGTGTTTGGAGCTCTGGGGCATTCAAATTTCAGAAAACCTTTTTTCCGACAACCAAAAGAGTTTGTGGAGCGCCCGTCTCTTCCCAGCGCATGGAACTTTGCAAGAATCTGTCGAGGCTTCTCTGGCAATGCTGACAGCCGCGCACAGCCGGTCGCGGGCGCGTCTGGGAGATGCTCAGAGGCTGTCGATTGAAGAGATGCTGAAATGCAAAAACGTTGAAGAGATGTTGAACTTTAGAAATCTCCTTCATAAAGAAATCTGTGCTGACAGACAAGGCAATGCATAGGTGTTTCTTTTTTTAGCAGTTTATATTTGGAAATATTCCAGCAATATTTTGGGGGCTCTTTCACTATAATCATTGTCAAACTGCACTGCAGTAGATGGAGAGGGTAGGAAATTTAAAATTAAAAGATGAAATTGTAGATTGTACATTTCTGTACCGATTTATTCAAGAAAAATCGAATGAATGGAACATTTACCTCATCCCAAATTATACTAATTATGTTGTTCTCAAGTTTTCCTAAATAGTCCATACCATGAATCATCATGGAGTATAATAATAATATTTCTGAACAGACCTCGTAATGATAATATGTTTTTCTAAAATAAAAAAAACTGCACTGTTCCAAATTATTGCGCACAACAGAGTTTAAAACATTAGGTTGTAAAGAACTGCAAATGTTTGTTGAGTTTGCAGCATTAGGAGGTCATGTTTACTGAACGCACAAGCTATTTTAATCTGCTCCACTTCAGTCTGATCCCCATCCTTCTGCTTCACTCCAATCTCCATCCCTCCCTGTCTCCTACAGTGTCACCCCCATCCTTCTGCTTCACTTCAATCTCCATCCCTTCCATACAAAACCCTTTGGGATTGGTAAATATGTCTGCAGGGGAGGGGTGCTGTAGTACTGGCGGACCAAATGGGTGGAAGTTGCTTTGGTTCGCCATCTTAAGATGGTGCCTTGGGGAATAAAGAAGTGAGCATACTGCTACGATGCCTCCCCTCTATGGCTGTGTGTGTGTGTGCGGAAGCTTGAGTGCAACTTTCCCACACAGGGCTCTGCTGATATAAGCAATACAGTTCAGATGGGAGATCCGGCTGTGTGCAGATCTCCCATCTGCTGGGAAAGCAAAGATGCTGGCGGGGAGCCACATTCAAACCATAAGACGTGGGTACTTTTCCCCCCGCAATTTTGGGGGTAAAGAAGTGTGTCTTATAGTCCAAAAAATACGTAATTATCTCAGGTGTCTGGGATAGATTTCAGTGATCAAAAGAGCCCCTGTGTTTTATTGAAAAACGAAACATTTAATCTTTATATCACTTAAATACAATTTTCATAATAATTTGGTTTGTGGTGTAGTATGGATGGTAACACAGGTTCTTATTGAAACCTGTGTACCATGGACATGGCACAACATGTGCATTGCTGACAGCACATAGTTTGAAAGCGCTATAAACGTTCAGCCATAAAACTGATGTATTGGGCTAGACTCCCCATCTTTCCCCTGTTTGGGCACCACACCTTCTGTGATTCCAGGGCAGCTTCATGATGCAGGGAGTGAGCAGACTAACAGTAAGCATCATTCAACCTATAAAGGTAGCTATACAGGGGTCGACTTTTGCACAATTGTTTGTCTATCCGATCGTCTTGTGCGATTTAAATCAGTCTAAAGGCCCCTATACACCTTACAATCTTGCCATACAATTTCTATACAATCAAATTTTGTTCTACCAAAACCATGTAATTTGAGGAGTTTTCTAAGCCTTCCAATCACTGTGTATTCTATCAGGGAGGCCACTATACTACACAGTTGTTGGTAGATGTAATGATTGTATGGATCGATCTTAAGGTGTATGGGGGGCTTAACATTGCTCGATTGTACCCCCACACTGTGTGGCCGATTCACAACCAATCGATTCCTTTCCTGAGTTCTGTGCTCATACTTCATAGAACTATTGTATACAATTCGATCAAAATACCTAGAAAACTTATCAGATACTGGTACCATCAACCGATCCCTTTTCGATCGATTTTATGTTCGATATTGGTCGATTGTACCAGGTGGGCAGGAATCGATTCCCGTTTAATGCATAGCTACCCTAAAGCTAGCCATACACGTGTCGGATTCCATGTCCAATCGATTCATCATCCGATCGATTCCGGCGAATCGCAGGTGTGATCAATCGGCCAATTAAGAGTATCCATCGCAGCATACCACCTTGTCCAACGGATTCCGGGACGGATCCGTGTCCGGTTGTCCACCTCACAAATGGCAACTCCCCCTGATCCGGACAGAATCGCATGAGAAAGACCAACATGTTGGTTCTCTGTCGGATCCGATTCTGAGCCCCTGATCAATCGGACGCGAACGATCAGACCAGGTGGGCTGCATGCGATTCCGGCACGATCGTTTGGCGTGCACGCGCCCGGAATCGATCGTGCTGGAATCCGGTGCGAATCCGACACGTGTATGGGGGCCTTTAGAGAACCTCAGTTCTTTTTATGTAGAACACAACAGAAAATCCAACAGAGCGTTAGCCTCTCTTATACCGGCAGGCTTGGTAATGCAAATACAGAAATTCTGACATTGCTGTCCCTGGCAATTATAATAAAGAGATGATTTGAACTTTTAGCATTTACTAAAAACTGAAGTAGGAAGTTTAGCCAGACTGACCTTTTATGGAGCAACCTCAATCATTTTACCTTAAATTAAGAAAAACCTTTTACTTTTGAAGCATGACTTAGTCTAATGGAATATTTTACTTGTTTATTCAAAGCTACTTCTTTCCAAATGAATATTTGACCTGACATAAGTCTCATCTTTGTTTCGCCAGCGTCGTCCATGTTTACATTGTTAAAATGGCAGCAGCATGCATTAGCTATTGTTAAGCCTTGTGCATATGCTAGATAATTGTCGCCCTTACTGATGTACGGCTGTCGGGATTGAATGGATTTCTGAGTGACTGAAGTGCCCCATTTCCACTGTTTCCTATGGGGGAGGGTGCAGTGGGGTGCCACTTAACTATCTTACTCCCCCCTCCATAGGGTCGTTTTTTAACTCTGGAACCAATCACAAACGATCATTCCTTGCAACTAAAATGTAACATCTGAACAGCTTTTCTGTGTCGGACGTATTAAATTATGAATTGCAGAAAGCGTATGTAAAAACCTATTCAGGTATTCCAAACAGCTGTCAATTCAATTAATTATTGTTATGCAGGTATTGCATACAGTGCATCCAGAAAGTATTTTGTTATGTTACAGCCTTATTCCAAAATCTATTTAATAATTTTTTCTACTCATTACAGCCCAGTGTGAGAAATATTTACTTTTGGCAAATGTGTTAAAAAGAAAAGAACTGAGAAAGAACATGTACATAAGTACTTACAGTCTTTTCCAATACTTTGTTGATGCCCCTTTGGCAGCAATTACAGCCTCAAGTCTCTTCTAATATGATGTCACAAGCTTGGCACTCCTATCCTTGGCCCCTCCCATTCCTACCTACAACACCTCTCAAGCTCCATCAGTTTGGGTGGGAAGTGTCGGCGCAAAGTTATTTTAAGATCTCTCCAGAAATGTTCAATCATTCAAGTCCGGGCTCTGGCTGGGCCACTCAATGACATTCACAAAGCTATCCTGAAGCCCCTCCTTTCATATCTTTGCTGTGTGCTTAGTGTTGTCCTCCTGAAAGATGAACTGTCGCCCCTGGAACAACTTTTTACACAGAATGCCGTTGTACATTTCTGCAGTCATCTTTCCCTATATCCTGACTAGTCTCCCAGTTCCTGCCGCTGATAAAAATCCGCACAGCATCATGCTGCCTCCACCATGCTGTAGGGTGGTATTGGCCTGGTGTTGAGCGTTAATGGTTTTCACCAAAGGTGAGTTCGATCTTTGTCTCATCAGGCCAGAAAAATTTGTTTCAGATGACCTGAGAGTCCTTCAGGTGCCTTTTGGCAAACTCCAGTGACTTTTACTAAATGAATGTAATCAATTTTAGAATAAGGCTCAAACATAACAAAATTTGCTGTGAATACTTTCTGGATGCACTTCAATGAAGCTAAGCACCATAAAGCTGAACGATCGTTCGTGAAATAGATACCTGGTTTTGGTCCCCATCCGAAGCAACAGTGATTAACCAAGGATTTACCAACATGTCGGATTCCTGTTCAATCAACATTTTCTTGGAGCGGGATTGCTCCAGGTTGGCACGCTCGATTCCTAAACAATCGCTGTGAACTCTCACCCCAATCGATCATTCGGGAAACGACCGCTAAATCGACCCATGTATGGCCAGCTTAAATAAAGGAGAAACAGCACAACAAACCAATCAGTTGTTATGCTGTGGTCATTAGAGATGGGCGAACACCGGCCTGGAGTGTCCGCGGACACATTCAAATTCCCCGCCTCTAGGCGGGGAATTTGAATCGGAAAAACCGGATGTGACGTCAGTGACGTCACATCCGGTCCCTGGAACGCATCCTGGACGTCACTTCCTGTTCTGAGCCAGTATTTTCACTACAAGACCGGCTTCATGCCGGTCTTGTAGTGAAAAGATTCTTCCTCCGGCACGATCTCGCAGGTTCTGATCCTGCCGGAGGAAGAATTTAGATCTTCTTCTGGCCGGCGAACGGGGCGGGTCGAACACCCGTACTGTCCGCCGGCAAGAGGATCGGCGAACATGCCGAGTTCGCGGCCAAACTTCTCCGGCGAACAGTTCGGTCCATCCCTAGTGGTCATGTGCTAAAAAGAAACATGCTGATAAGAGGAGAAAGCAGAGTGTTGCTTTTAAATGTTCTCTCTTGTCACTGGCTGTGGGTAGACAAGACCTGTAAAGTAGGGAACACATGTGTAGATATGGGCCATATCGATGGCTATATCGATCGCCTGATAGCCATCTATCTGGCCCATATCATATGTGTCCATCCCTGTTTTTAGCTGAACCAATCAATCCCGCTCCAAAATAGGGATATCAGACATAACCGTAAATCACGGTCGATGTCCATTACTTTGCATAGAGAGGGATCTCCATGCAAAGCCTGGGCTGAGCTGGAGACGCGAGAGCTGTGTCTCCAGCTCCTTCGATATCAGGCAGCAGCGCGATGACGTCATCCCGCTGCTGCTGGGAAGCTCGAACGGCTCCTATATTGAGCCGTGTGTTCCCAGATTTGGGAACTAAACTTCAGTATTGACAAATAACATCTGCCATCCTGCAGGACCGGGGTCTGCTGTATGACATATGTGTGCAAATCTTAGGACTGGATGGACAGAAATAGAAATGATTTGGTATGGAGAACCATCTCATATGTGTTAGCTGTTTGCTTTGAATTTTCCTTTACCGTGAAGGTTCACAAACTTTTGTATTCCAAGGGAGCGTCTGACAAGAGATTATTCAGCCTATTAATTTTAACTTCAAGTCACACTTTAAGGAAACAAAAAATATATAGCAATCAAAGTGAAGTAGATCCATTTTACCCAATGGAAACCCTAGGAGGTAGTGTAGAAAACATTTATAGACATATAAGAGGTAGAGATAATTAATGTATACACTGGAGGGGGTATTGAGATAACTACCATGATATCAGCAGGTACTTAGAATCCATCTGCTTCTATGTGGGGAGGCCGGGTAATGTATTGCTGAAACACATTGGTTTAACTCTTCCTGGGGGGCTTTGTTAACAAACACACTATCTGGCTGAGTTTTGCTTTGCAGAAGGGTCGATGCTATCATACATCGCTAGATGAACCATATAGGACAGGGCTGTCCAACTGCACGTTTCTATTATTTTGATGAAGGATGTAAGGTGTTGTTTACAAGGAGTTACAGAATGACTCTAAAGCTGACCATACACCTTAAGATTTCTCTGTCAGATTTCCTTTAGATCTCCTTTTGTTTTACCAAAACCATGTAACATGAGGGACTTTCTAACCATCAAGTCTACCTGTGTTCAATCGCAGAGGACTCGGCACTACATAGTTGTTGGTAGATCTTAAGGTAGCCATACACAGGTCGATTTGTCAGCGATCCAATGCCGATCGATTGCTGATCCAATCTTTCCAGGCAATCAGCAATTGATCGGATCGGGAACACCACCTTGGGAATCCGATTTGTGGCGGATTTGGACATGAGCTGATCTCCAAAATGGCTGATTCCACAAAATCCATCGATCGGAAAGGCTGCTGCATAGGGCTATGGGTCCATCAATGTACTCCGATTGCCAAACGATCGACCAAAAAACCAACATGTCAGTTCATTGTCCGATTTTTGGGTCGATCGTTCAGGGTGATCAAAACCCGATTGACTGCCGATCGATTGCCGATCTGACTCGTGAACGTGCGCAGTGATCAATCTGTCAGAAATCGAGTGGAAAATCGACCTGTGTATGGCTACCTTAAAGGATATCTGACAGAGAGATCTTAAGGTGTATGGCCAGCTTTAATCCTGTTTCTGTTGTCAAGAACTGGAGTCTAAAGCTAGGAACACACAGGTAGATTTTTAAAAAAATTCAAGTACAATCGAGCAACGTGCGCACTCACTGATCTTGGTTATGCTCTAATTCATTTGCAAATCTACCTGTGTGTGCCTTTCTTCGAACGCGGTCTATAGAATAGAACTCTGTTGAACTCTCGATTGGCTCTCTCCTCTGTAGATATTCTGTTCTGCTCAGTTACATGCCTTAAGTCAGCCTCTTTCTAAGCTTATAAATATTAGTTCCTTAGAACATTCTGGGCTTTTCTGATGTGGCTTCCCTGATGGCTGCAGCTTCCCTCAGTTGTGTCCCCAGACGAAAATTCCTTGGGTGAGGTGATCTCCACTGACCTAGAGTGTGACACCCTGACTACTGCTTATTGATCTTCATCCCTGTGAGAACCTACAGCAACCATGTCCACAGTTACAGCAGCTAGTAGCAATGCCTTTGCAACATTTGATCCCAAGTCTGAACCCCATCTCTGCCCTCTGGAGTTGGAGCCTGTATGTATATACTCCTAATAAACTATACATAGCCCCCTACCAGCTGCGTGGACTTGGGTTTGTTCAGAATGTAAGCCGTGCTTGGTGACTGGACAGAGGACATCCATCCAAAAGGACCCGGTCATGTAAGTTGCACACTACATTGCACCTCCACGACACTACAGCTCTATCTTGCTATCAGCATGTTCAATGTATGCACACTACACAGAAACTGATTGGCTCCTTGTGCTGCGTTTTCTTTCCAATCACTACTACAGCTTCTTGTTTCAGGAGACCTCACCATCCATGGTCTGCATGTAAAGCAGATAGAACACACAGACCCAGGGGTAATGTTACTGGATATGAATAACATGGGTATTAAACAGAGAAGTTTAATTTCATTTTATAGACGGGTTAATGAGAGTGGGAAGGAAGAACTCGGAAAGGAAAAACTTAAGCAGATTAAACTTTAGCTGTAACAGTCCAGATACAGCATCCCACATAACTGCAGCCACACATTCTTTGTAGAGAAGGGAACTGCAGGTAGAGGATTTAATGATAATTCTCATTAATTACTATTATGTCTCAAAATAAGAAACATACAAGGGTATTTCTCGCTGTGATAATGAATCAGATTATTTTCATAATGTGATTGTTGAGTTAATTAACTCGCTGCTTGATGTGAACCTCTACAGCATAAACTGAAAAATATCAAAAGATAATTTAATAATAAGACTTTACTGATTTATATTCTGAGACTGTTCTCATTTTTATTTAACTTAGTCGTCAATGGAGCAAACAAATCATTTAATGACTTCGATCTGTGAACAATTGGCTGTAAAAAGGAGCGGTGATGGCACAGAAAGTGCAATAATCGGGAATCCAACTTTCCAGCAAGATGATTGGCTGCTTTGGGTAAATACACAGTGATGAGCAGCATAGGCAATATTTATATTCACGACATTTCCCAAATTTTTCTCCAAATATTCTAAGTAAATGCGAAATTTCTAAATCTCCTGTTATTATTATAGTTGGCACTTGTACATGCAACATTGTGAAACGCAATGTGTGTTTTACTGCGACATCTAGAGGTAGAATGTGAAATAGCAGCTGCAGTGTAATCACCACATAATACCCTGTTTCCCCAATGATAAGGCACTGTCTTATATTATTTGAAACGCCAAAATATGCCCTTATGTCTTATTCTGATCACTCTGTGCCAATCATTGTCCCCTTCTGATCACTCTGTGCCATTCATTGTCCCCTTCTGATCACTCTGTGCCATTCATTGTCCCCTTCTGATCACTCTGTGCCATTCATTGTCCCCTTCTGATCACTCTGTGCCATTCATTGTCCCCTTCTGATCACTCTGTGCCAATCATTGGTCCCCTTTGATCACTCTGCCATTCATTGTCCCCTTTGATCACTCTGCCATTCATTGTCCCCTTTGATCACTCTGTGCCAATCATTGTCCCCCTACCCATTTACTGACTCACTTTTTTTGGGTTCTGCCGGTACGGCCGGGTAACAGACTCCGTTACGGCAGGGATCAGCAGCTTGCTTGTCCTTCCTGGCGTTGAGGCGATGGCCTTTGTAGTCACTTCCTGCTCTGCTCTGCACTGCAGCCAGCCCTAGAGTCACACGGAGGCACGCAGTTACCCGTTGTACCCCCCGAATGGGAGATTCGGTCAGGGGCAGGTATAGGTGGGTGTCTTATTTGCGGGGGGTGGCTTATTTTAAAGTTTTAGGCAAAAATGGGGGGGGGTGGTTTATTTGATGGGGATGGCTTATCATAGGGGAAACAGGGTACAACACTCATAAAAGTAATTCATTGAACACTGGCACTTGTATATGAGAATATTGCGCACACAATGCATGGTACTGTTCTCAGAATCTCTAATATTCCAGATTACGAAGATAAAGCGCTATATTCAAGAACTCCTGAAGTGACGATATTCGCAATAGAAGTAATGATTTGCGCAATGAAGGTAATAATGATTGGAGATCATGAATTCTTGAATTCTTGAATTTATTGCAAATATAAGGCAATTTCTTTTATATTTAGCTGATACGAATATTGCCTGTGCTGCTCATCACTATTGCCCAGGTGGTATCCTATGACCTGTAGCTTACAGATGCAACAGAAAAGGAAAATCACCTTAGTAAGGGAACTAATCTTATTTCTTGTCCTGTTAGCAAACCGCAAATTTTAGATTAACAGCATAGTGCAAGACAGCCTTTCCTGTACATCTGGGTCCTGCTGTGAAGGGGGTTAGACACACCAATGTAAAGCCAGCTGTATATAAAATATATTGATGTTAAGTTGAAAGCATAAGAGCTGCTTTGTCCACCAGTAGTGATGGCCAGGTCCATCTGTTCGCGGGAAGATTAAAATTCCCCGCCTGTTCGCTGGCTGGCGTCACTTCCGGTACCTGGAACACACAGTTCCCAGTTTTGCTATACAGATGTTATTACACTTCCGGTTTAAGCCGTTTTTTTTTCACTAGAGACCGGTGTTCAAAATCTGCTCCCCCTTCGAGATCTGCTCCCCCTGTAGCACAGAATGACTAACAGGGTGAGCACATCTCATGATATAAGATAGGCGTTGGGGGATATCGACCAGGTACACATCGAAACCAGTGCCCACGAACTTCGGCCACTACTGTGTCCATGATCCCCTGGTCTCCATGCCCTCTGTCGAGATCTGCTCCCCTTGTAGCACAGAATGTCATGCGGGAAAGGTCGGTATGGATGGTGCGACATAGGGGGATCTCTGGAAGTAATGGTGTTTGGCTGCACCCATCAATATGAGCCCCCCCATCTATGTCGCACCATCCATACCGAAGTTCATGCAACCTGTCCTGCATGACATTGTGTGCTATAGGGGGAGGGCATGGAGACCGGTGGGGGGGTGGGGGGGGACAGCAGCCACGGAAGTGACAGGTTCGCGGGCACTTCTTTTCATCTCGATGGAGACCGGGGGGGTCATGGACATAGATTTAAAACCAATTGCTAAATTCTAATATAAGCTTTAACATAAACATTTGTTGTTCAATTGTATTTATATCACCTGTTAGTTTTTTAATTAAATATTACCTGGTGATCCTGCCTTAAATACTGTTTACAATCCCTATGACATTAAAACCTTGACGTGTGAGACTAGCCCCACCGCAATACGTAATTTGTGCTGAACCTGGAGTTCAGATGTAATGATTTTCTAATGAATACATGATTGAATTAAATGTACTTTAATATCTGTGTGACTTCAGTTTGGAGGTGATAGATCTACGTTATATCGCCAATTTCCTGTATATTGTAGACCTGAATGTTTCCAGGATGAATCCAACTGCTCGGAAACACTGTGCCAGGAGGAAAATATTTTTTTCTGTAATGGGTTTTGTTTCAAAAAAAGTTCTAATTGGTGTAGAATAGTGTGCGCTGTCATGTCAGTTTAATATCGGGTGATGGATTACCCGGAGAATGGCATCCAGGCTTTCATTAGAAAGGTGTTTGTGCAGATTAGTGGTGTGAGGAGAGAGAGCACTGATAATTGTAATAGCCAGGCAGCAGGTAATTAATTTTTTTTAATCAAGTTAATGGTAGGAACGGGGAGCACGTTACAGAAACTGTATCGGATCAGTACGTCGCCTGGCATCTGTTTCCAGTCACTTAAAGAGCCAAAGCGTTCATTTTAACAAAAAACCCTGTTCACGAGATTACGTGTGCGTTCAACCTTTATTATGCATGTTATTTCCTTGTCAATGCCTCCCTTGTAGAGATATCGAAAGAACCCACCAGGGTGATGCAGGGGGCTGTCATGGATGGAATGTCAGCAGACTCAAAGCCTAATCACTCAATCACATCACACAAATATAGATCTACCTGTAGTGATGGGCAGTTATAGGGTAGGGGTAACGTCCCCTACCATGATGCCCTGGAGCCTAGAGGCAATTTAAGGGAGGGGACGGCCCCCTAGGTAGAGATGCTATGCCCGGTAGCCACAGCGTAGTGTAGGTGGGAGGGCTCTTGACTGGGTGGGCATGGTTGAGATTGGGGGCAGGTCAGTTAGAAGGGATTAGGATCAAGGGAGGAAGGGGAGGGATAAGGAGAGGCCATATGAACCAGCTCGCTGGAAGTAAAGGCCCCCATACACGTGTCGGATTCGCACCGGATTCCGGCACGATGGATTTTGGGCGCGTGCACGCCAAACGATCGTGCCGGAATCGCATGCAGCCCACCTGGTCCGATCGATCACGTCCGATTGATCAGGGGCTCAGAATCGGATCCGACGGAGAACCAACATGTTGGTCTTTCTCATGCGATTCTGTCCGGATCAGGGGGAGTTGCCATTTGTGAGGTGGACAATCGGACACGGATCCGTCCCGGAATCCGTTGGACAAGGTGGTATGCTGCGATGGATACTCTGAATTGGCCGATTGATCACACCTGCGATTCCCGGCAGAATCGCCGGAATCGATCGGATGATGAATCGATCGGACATGGAATCCGACACGTGTATGGCTAGCTTAAGACCCTCCTTGGATGCTGTAATCACTCACCCTCCCTTCCTATGTGAATGTGTTCATTTGTGTATTTTGTTTTTCCTTCTAGGTTTTGTCACAGCATGGCTGGACCTCGACAGTGCCGGGGAAATTAAAGTCTATGCTCAGGATCTTGGTGATGTGCTAGTTAATGAGGGCAGTCACCAGACTCTGGTAATGTAGAGGTGGGGTTTAGCCCCCACCCAGTTTCATATGTATATTCCAGTAAGGTACCCATCGAGCTAGTGATGTAAGGGCTGGTGGCCGGTACAGTTTGGAAATGTTAATGTTTGGTATGGTGGCACTGTCGGGTGATCCAGATTCCTTACAATTGTTCTATTCTGTTTTATATACATAATGGCTGTGGCCTGTAATATTTATATATTTAATATATATAAAATGACATAATCCAAAAGAATAAATGGGTCGTGTCTTTGTTTAGTTGGCTAAGATAACAATTGCAATCACTCAGGTATCCCACAGTCAGGTCGAATATCTCAGCTAGCTGATTTTGTGAGCTGATTGCAAAGCCTCTGCAAATTATATCATCACCCAAATTGCTGGAGATGTAGAGAATGGCTGTGGGAACATTTGAAAAAAATGTTTTGCTCAAGCATGTGTGGTTTTTGCATAAATTAAGTTCAAAAATCAAAGTTTAGATTTTTAACATTTTACTTGGCTTTGAACTTAAAGCGGACCTACCACCTCACTGGGCACTTTACTCTATCAGCAGCAGCACTGCTGATAATTAGGAAATCACTGCTCAAAATGTAAACAAAAATGTTCCTTACAGCAGGAGAGGCCATTTTTGGGCTCTTCCCTCCCACTGTGTGATGTACCCGCCGCAGCAAGCTTCTAAACAATCATGGCAGGGACAGATGTGAAGGCCTCTATAGTCTAGTATAAATTGGAATGCAGCTTTACACCTGCAGAATAAAAAGTGATGTAAGCAAAGCTCCATCTAGTGGCCATTTTATAGAATTACAGCCCCATAGTCAGATTTAAGTATGCCTAAGGTATGGGTGGAACTGCTTCGATCTGCCCTTAATAAATATGATTTCCCCAGGAATAAGGAAGTGAGGAAGGTATATACGTTGTTTTTCTGCAGTAGTCTTCAGAAATGTATACTTTATACCCCCTTGCCTCACATTGGTTAAGACCCAGCTTCAGTTGCTGGCACCCCAGGGCAATAGTGCACTATTGTTAGCCATGGACTTATGGACTAACTATAAGACAAATGTTTATTTCTGTTTTGTGTGCCAGTTCATATGTTTGCAAGACCCTGTGGGGCCTCAACATTGCAATAAAGTTCGTTAGCAGTGCAGTAGCCGCCTCTTGTTGTAGGTTGATTTACATAAACAAAACAACCCAAAAAAGAGTTGGTCAGTAGAAAAGGGGATATATATTTAAACTCTCCATTACCAGAGCCTCCAACCAAACTGGAACCTAAACGGTACCATAAGCCAGTCGTACACATCGCATACAGTATAGAAACCTCCCTGGTGGTTCACGAAGATCCAGATTTCTGTACAAAAAGTGGTACAGTATTTAATTTAAAAAAATATCAATTACTGTCCTTTTTGCACTATATGATCAGATGACGCACACCATAGTTTTGGAGGGAAAATTAGAAACAAAAAATAGGCACGGCCATTCAAATATAAAGTGAATATATTACATTTCCAGTTCCTCAACATTGGGGGATATAAACTGACTAAACAGTGAAGGATAATTTATCTATTAAGTCTCCAATTTTTTCCCCCATAGTAGCTTTTCTATTGTAGTGTCATGGAGGTGCATTGTAGTACGGCAACTTACACGACCAGATTCGTGAGAAGGAAGTCTTCTGCTCAGCACACTGCCACAAAGCTGACACACCAAGAAACGGAAGGTCCAAGCATGAAGTAGGGGATAGATACAAGTTTACTACAGGAACGGATATTTACAGGCACATCACCATCACCCGAATGACAGGCATGGGGCATCAATCTTGGGCATCTACAGTTCCAACTTGCTCCTACTTGTGGTTGGGTACCTTAGAGGGCTGAAGGCTCTCACACCAGGGAAGAAGATATGCAGTCCTTGCAAGGAAGTCACACTGGTCCAGTGGATAATTCACCCAGGAATCTTGCATCCAGGGACACATCTGGAGGATCTACCTTGTATTAGGTCAGTAACACCAGAAAAGCCCAGAATGTTCTATAGGAGCTAGCATTTATAGACTCCCAGAGGGGTTGGCTTAAGGCCAGTAGTAGGGTAGATTAGGATTGATACATATTGAGGAGTGGAGAGCGGGAAAAGAAGACAGCCGCCTAGACACATCTTTGACATCTTTGAGTAAGCAGCAGGTGCACAAACCTTAAAGAGACAAGCACCAACTATAATACAGCACTATACAGCAGTATATAAATTTTGCCGTGCAATATATACAGTTTTGTGGCCCTTTCTCAGGTCACTACACTATTATCGTTAAAATGGGCAGAGCTGAGAAGGTGTCTGTTAGGTTTGAGCTCATGAACAGGGATGGGCACTAAGGCAGCTTCGGAGGCCATGTCTTCCACTCATTAGAAACTGGAAATAAATTCTTTATGTATGAGCGAGTAGCTGCTACAGAATTGCAGTTATCCTTTAATAAAACGATTAAACCTTTAATCGGTATTGATCCACCCCTCCGTTAGACTGCATTGTCCTTCTTCTCTGGCTGTGAATGTCAGACCAAGTATAATGTCTGAATTAACGATAATATAGCTTAATAAAGTCAGAAATCCCCCGTGTGCAAGCTTGCAAGCCTTGAATTACTAGCAAAATAAATGTTAATCACTTGTAGAATTAAATCATATCCAAATAACCTGAATGTCTAAATGGACAGTCCAAGCAAGACTGGGGTGCTGAAGTGTTCACTTTATGCTTATATTTGCGCTATTCCCCCTCATTTTTTGCGCTTTTTTAAAAACAATTTGAAAACTGATCCATTGTAGTTACTGCATGCGTTTACGGTGCGTTAAAAAACAATTCGATTTGGAAAATACCAAATACATGCAAATTGTATGCAGACTGAGGCAACCAAATAGATTCACTGCTGTGCTTGACTGGCTCAGTTGCAGTCTGCATACAATTTGCATGCCAATGGCCACATTTTGGCATCTTATTAGATATGGTGAAATTTTCTTTACCAAATTCGACAATTTCGAGTTAATTGCAAAGCCTCTGAACATGGTATCATCACCAAACTTTCCGGAGATGTAGAGAAGGGTTGGGGGTATACTACTGTTACAGGGCAGGAATTTCAGCACTGTGTATATATAATAATACTGACCACGTGGACATGACAGGAAGTGGAGGGAGACATAATCAAGCCCCTTCCTGAGGTAATAGCAAGCCACATGGCATTACATCACTTCCCATAGCCAAGATCCCACCCCTTCCTGGACAGACATCACCGGGACAATTGTATGAGGGTGGTAGTGCAGATAGGTCATTCTTAAACTTACCGGGATGCTGATAAGATCTCAGGTGGAAGATGTGAGCGAGAGGACCATCAATCTGTGGCTAAGTATCCCCCTTTGTCTATATTGTTAATCTATAGGCCAGTTACATTGTGCATGGACTTATATGATCATGGTAGATTGTACCTAGTGTGTATGTGTTAATACTTATTGTAACTAAGTAAAGGTGTCTTTTATGTAAAATATGCATAGTTTAGAGTGATTCCTGGTAATACCTATTATATATTGTAACTGAGGGTAAAATATCAGCAGCTAGGAGGGAAAAGGCTGAATATTTAGAGATGGTCTATATATATATATATATTTTTTTTTTCAAAAATTCGACAATTTCAAGTTAATTGCAAAGCCCCTGAACATGATATCATCCCCAAACTTGCTGGAGATGTAGAGAAGGTTTGGGGGTATACTACAAATAAAAGTATTCCACTAACACAATTAGGTTTTGCACAAATTTAGTTCAAAGTCAGGTAAAAATTTTGAAAATCTGAATTTCGACTTATATTTTGAACTTAATTAATGCAAGAACTACATGGGCTAGATAGTGTTGAGCAGTATATGGTATATTCCAATTGGCATAATTTTGCGAATATACAAAGAAGTATTCAAAATTTATAAAATTTGATTTGTCTGTATTCTATTGCCTTATTCGCAAAGATTCACAATGCAGCTTTATAGCTTCTCTTCCTCATTCTGTGATCTTAGCCAGTACGAGTGAAGTGTGTATTGTGCATATCCATTCACAATGCGCACACATATGAGCGATGTATGCTGGTAAAAAATGTTGAAACACAATATGACGAATATCCACCATTGCGAATATCTGCGCGCACATTCGCGAGTTCTCGAATGGCGGATATTCGTCGAATATAATCGAATTTCGAATATTCTCGCTCAACACTAGTGCTAGATCAAAACTTATTTTTTTTCAAATGTTCCCACAACACTTGTCTACAATTTTGGTGATGATACCATTTTCAGAGGCTTTGCAATCAATCACAAAGTTAGCAAGTCGAAAACTTCAACCATCTCTAGATATCCCGCCTTGATATACCAATAAGGAAAGATATTGCGTTGGAAATAGTAATAGCAATATTTCCCCCTTGAAATTTCGACATTGACTTTGGACTTTTGGATGCAAAAACTCTATGTTCTAGAGCAAAACTTTTTCTTTCCAATGTTACCACAACCCTTCTCTACATCTCCAGCAATTGTGGTGATTATTAGTGATGAGCAACTAGGCAATATTCGAATTCGCGTAATTTCGCGAATATC
>CM070038.1:21769997-21780069 GCA_036250615.1 Ptychadena robeensis | reverse complement strand
CCCCCCCCCCCTTCTTTCCCACCATCCTCCTAGATTAGTTTTCTCATTTACTCAGTAGGCTCAGTTGTAGTCTACTGCTTTTTTTTCAAAGACTTCCAACAAGAGAGCTTCAAGCCTTCAGTCTTCCTCCCCTATTGCACCTTAGGAGTCTGCTTTAACAATCATGATTAGTGATGAGCAGCATAAGCAAAATATATATGCCTAATATTCGCAATAAATTCTAAATCTCCAGTCATTATTATCTTCATTGAGCAAATAGGCACATGCACATAGTGCAAACGCAATGCACGGTAGTATCTGGTACTGATGTAAAAAATCTTGAATATTCAGGATTACAGGATAAAGCACTATATTTGAGATCCTCAAATTCACAAAGTGCCTATCTTCCCAATATAAACTTGCAATTAGAATATTAGCAATCAACACTAATTATGATCCAAAATGGTGCTTATCCCTGAGGGAAAAAGACTCCCCACATAGGACATACCAATTGTCTCCCTTCTGCCAGCAGATTAGAACAGCCTTGTGATGTCTTCTATTGAGTGGACTAGTTGGGACCAACATGGCTTAGCGTGCGTCCTCCAGAAGTACTATCAATAGCTGACAATAGCACTTCCGGAGGAGGCAGGTTCTCTGCGGTACACTTTTAAATGGCATGCTGTGTGTTGTCGTCTTTTGTCTGATTTATTTTAATGATAACACTCCTGGAACCGAACCACGACCCTGCGATGTGCATCAGCCCTCACATATTTATTGTGCTGATGCCAAACTTGTCTCTAAAACAGAAAGCAAGGGGAAATCTGTTTAAATGGGATACTGACCACAAAACACTGAAAAAAGGATTTAACCCTTCCCTATCGGCTTCCAAAGATGCAAATAATCACTGTTTTACTGAATATTGTGTTACAGCCATGTTTTCCTTTGCAGGTACTAAGTCTCATATCCGAACATTAATGTTGAAAGGCCTAAGACCATCAAGGTTGACTAAAAATGGCTTCACGGCACTACACATGGCAGCATATAAGGTAAGGGTATGTAGTGACCCAAGAAATGGCCACAAATTGTATATTTTGTGCTGTGTATATATGCCTGTAAATGCTATATACTGCTGTATAATGCTCTGCTCATGTTAATGTTAATTAATGCTGCTTGAGGTACATTCCAGGAAGGTCAGCCACCTGCTGTCCTCTAAAATGTAACTTTTGTACAGTTATGGTCACCTTGGTGATGAGTTAATTCCCCAAACCAAGGTTATATATTGAACCCACAGAAAAATCCTCTGGGCTCTTCTGTTCTTGGATGGGCTGATGGGCTGGTGTCAGGCTCTCCGTGGCTGCCCTCCTCCTTCCTGTTCTCTGGAGGAGTTCCAGCTCCAGGTTCCCGCAGTCATAGCCAAGGCTCCCTGCGTGTCAAATCCGGTAAGAGGAAACCAACGCAAGGCCAATCAGTCTTCTAGTACCTCAGTTCGTATGGTTAGCCCTGGCCCTGGATTGTCCTACACCCTCTGGAGGTGGCCTACTACTGAAAGGTACAGAGCAGCAATTGGGACACTGTTTGGAACTTTAGCTCCTCAAGTGTATTGCCCCATCCCTGCCAAGGGTTTGGTGAAAGACTGTACATAATCCCTCTAGTAAAGCTGTACACATCCCCTATTTGCTGTCTGGACCTTCCGTTACTGAGTGTGAGCCATGTATGAGATGTGAGCATCGATTCCCGGAGAGAATCAACCGAACTGCAAACGGCTGCTGCACTACAAAGCCCAGCCCAGTTCGCTACACTTATACAATAGACGGACTTCCATGCTCATGGATATGCTCCTGCTCATTCCTATTGAGCTGACTAGTGGGGAGTATCAGACTGCAAATTTTAATACTTGCAAAACAACTGTGTTAATAACTACTGCAATTAAGGCAAAAGCCTTGTACAGACGCTAGATAAATATCTGCTGTCAGGTCAGTTGTTTCCTTTTTACGCTCCATTTATATCACTTTTGGTCGATCTGAATTCAGAAGAAAGGAATCGATTTTGAAACAATACAATTAAATGAGCGATTTACAATTAAAAAGATCTCTCCATGTATAGCTGCTGTAGTAACACACAAGGGTTTTGTTTGGATTCAAACAACAAATCCACACAAAATGTCACCCCCCACCTAGGAGATAGGTAATCTATAATCAATCAAAAGAACAAAGTTGTTCAGCTATAGTTCCTTTTTTACAACAGTGTTAACAATTCTGCCATAAAGCATGATAAAGATATTAACTGTAAATACATTATATGTAATTTATAAAATTTTGGGCAACACAGCACCCCAAACACACAGAAACAAAAATATGATTGAAAACAAATACACATGTATGCCCATCTTTATTGTAACAGCCTGGTCCAAAGTTACTTCACCACTCCATATTGAACAGAAGAAAAAAGGTTAATGTAAAGGTAGCCATACACATAGGGATTCTCCCTTGATAGATGAGGGACAGACTGCAGTGTGATGATGTCATAACGCTGCTGAAGTCTCTATCCAAAGTAATGGCATTTGCCAACATGTTGGATTGGCGATTTTTGGCATAGGCGATTGGCGGGAACGCTTGCAGCGGTCGATCGGCTGGAAAAAAAAAACTGCCCCTACTTTTACAGTTTGATTTGCTTTCTTGTACAGAACATGAGATATTGAAATCCCTTCTGTTACTTGTCCTCTCTGTTCAGATAAGATGTGAATGTAACTTATATTTATACATTTACATATTTATATATATTATTATACTCTATATTAGGACAATGCTGAGCTGCTGACATCGCTTCTGCACGGTGGGGCTGACATCCAGCAAGTTGGCTATGGCGCTCTAACAGCACTTCACATCGCAACCATCGCTGGAAACCATGAGGTGATTGCATGCATTCATTTTAAAATTAATATAATATTTAAAAAATTTTTTTTAACCTAATCCCTCTTTACCCGAACAAATAGACAGAAAGTAAGCCCTAACACATCTTTTTGAACAAAGAATAAGCCCCTGTCAAATGACAAGCCATACCCAAGGCCTTTTTTCTTTTGGTCTGTAGTAAAGGAATGTACAGTCTGCAATGTGTCTGTTGCTTCCCAGCCACTGTCCATTGCCTATCAGAAAAGTTAATTAGAGGGATCCGTCTGCTACAGGAGTGATGTCACATGAGGGCTGATAACAAGGACCATACCATGCACCTCAATAAAATAGCCACAGGCATTCACATATAAAGTGAACTGCATATTCCAGCAAAGTAGGCAGCTCTGTATCAGACAGTATTGCCTTTATTTTCCTCCAGCCAAGCTAAAAGGCCCGGAGGGAGGGCTTAGTTCCAGCAGAATATGCAGGGCTAGCATGGGTCTATACACTGGGCTGGGTGTCTGTTGGCTCTGCCAATTCATGCCTGGTCTGTCTTCCTCAACACCCCCCCGTCCCCCCCCGTCCCCGTCCCCGTCATTCAGGTGTATCGGCTGGTGTCCGCAAGCTATGACAGTTGGTCATACCATATAGATGCACTATTATTGTTCTGAGAAAGCCCAGTGAATAGGGGTGTTGACAGATTAATGCATCTGACGTTAACATTTCAACTGAAAAAACAAGCTCACTTTGACTTTAAAGTATAATAATAACATTGTGTCTGTGGTAATTTTGGTTGAATCTAGTTAGTTAGTTAGAGTAGAGCTGATGGGCAGGAGGGCGTCTGGTCTTATCTCTGAGTTGGGGGCTCCCTGAGCAGTGGTGGCCATCTAAGTTTATATGGAGGGCCACAAGTGCAGCCCTCAGCATCACTAAAGAGCCGCACATAATATTTTCAATCTATACTGTTGTATAAGTATTTTAAAGTAAAAAAAAATTACGCAGGCATAGCTAGAAGAAATTATTTATGTTTTAAATGATACTTCAAGCATTAGGGAGCACTGTAGTGTGGTAACGCACATTTTATGTCATATACATCATCAAAGGTTTTGTGCCTCATAGATATCATCAAAGCCTTTTCTTATGTTATGTTCCGCAATATATTTTACAATTTGATTTTTTATATTTTTATATATTTTTACAAATTGATATATTTTACAAATTGAATATATTTTTTAAATTGATATAGACTTAATTGGTGGAATAGTGGGAGCATAGCAACCCCCCTGTCTGCTGATCCCCTGCCAACACTAGACGAAGAGAGGCGAGGGACTTGCTCAGGCACCATCTGGGTCACTGATTGGCTTTTGCATACGTCTGTCACAAAAGTTTATCGCCTCTCCTTCTCTTCCCGCTCTAAGAAGATCCCGGACAAGGACAGGACAGTTCCTTTGCCCTATGCATTAATAATTAGGTTTTGGGGACCGCAAGTGGAGGACTGGGGGGGCGCAGAAGAATGCCCAAAAGGGCCACATGCGGCATCCAGGCCACAGGTTGGGCACCTGGGTCCCTCAGGATGCTGACGAGCTCTTTGGTATTAAAACCAAGATTGAAAGAGTCAGACCCTGCAGATTTCCAGTGTTTTGTCTCTGTACAGCTCCTCAGGGTCAGGGCATTCTGGGGCAATACAAGGTAATTCTTTACTGTCAACATTTATTATATACAATCCTTCACTGTCACTGCGCCCAGAGACAGAATACAGTTCTTGGGATGATGTTGCTCCAGGGAGAGTCCCACTGGGCATGGCCACTCATAGGGGAAAAGGTCTCGACCCAAGGGCTAACTATCAGTGGGGTATCCCACTGGGGGAGGTTTAATCCCTCACATTGTGACCACAAGGATCCACAGGGGCCTGCAGTTCAGAACTAATCTGGCAGCAAAGACCTTTTTGCCCTCCAATCAAACTTATTTATAGACCACCACCCCCTCCAGACTGAGCTTAGTTAAACCCAGACAGGAAAAAGAACTTTGACCCTTTCGGTGCCATTCTATGACACTACATTGGTTACGTTTTTACATTCATCAGTGTGGCCAGTGGGAGAACATTTACTACTTCCTCTGCGGAATATAACATTTATACAAAAACATAAACAGATTGGCTTTAGGTTATTAATCATTTGAGCTTAATCCATTAGCTATCTTATTGCTGATTGTCATGATTTAAGTGCTTTGCCTCTATCTGTAAGTGTTAATTGACGCTTAGAAAAGCTACACTTTGTTTGAGGCAGTCACTTGTTTTGGAGAGTCTGGAATCTGGGTGAGGGGTCAGGTACTTGGCCGTAAAGAAAAAAGAATGAGAGGCATCTAATTTGTCAGTATGCAACCTGCTTTTCAGAGATAGACCGCATTTCAGGTGGTTGTATTAAATCACGCGGAAATAAACAGGAGCCGCAGCCTGACCTGCGCCCGCTATGTTTTGCCACCCATAGAAATTGATATAGACTTCTATTTAAAAGCAAATGTGGAGGTCACTGCTTTTCCCATTCTTCTCTAAAAAGCTTCACTACACTTCAATATATTTCAGCATCTTAGTTGTGTCGCTTCTGTTTGATTGGCACAACATTTAAACATCAATTCCTCAAGGACTTCTCATCAAGGTAATTTTTTTCTGGTTTTCTTTTGGTTGTCATGATAAAAAAACAAACTTAAACTGGATACCAAGAGAGAAAAAGGAGTTATAAGGAGAGTGTTGATCTGATAAATGTATTGTGCTCTCTAAATACAAATAAAAGTGTGTGTATATATATGTATATATATTTATTTATATTGTGGGGGTTCAGCCTTAAATGTCATTAATAAACAAAAACAGGTGTCTCTTTAGGGCTTCCTGCGCATATTAATTTTCAAAATGGAACTTAAAGTCCAAACAGTACTAATCAAAGTCCAAACAAGGCATTGTAGCATCAACATACAAAGTCCACAGAAAATGCCAAGCTTCCTAGCTTTCAATAGTGATGGCAGGGCGGGCAGTTCGAGGGAAACATTGTATCTTCGCCTTTCTTCTAGCCGGCAAACAGTATGGGTACTAGACCCGCCCGCTAGACTCGCCAGCGAGAAGAAATTTATATTTCTTACTCCAGCCAGACCTTTCCACGCCTAGTCCGGCCAGAGGAAGAATTACTTTCACTAGAGACTGGGTAGAGACACGCGATCCCTAGGGCTTTATTGGGCACAGGCGGTTAAGGAACAAGGAACTGTGTATTCCAGTTGATGTTCAGCCATCACTAGCTTTCAAACCTCAACACAAATTATTTTCCTTTGCATGAGGAAAGCATACCTGGCTAGACTTCTGGTAATCATATGCATAGACAGGCACCCCTTTTGTGCCCATGCCTGCTGCTCCAGCAGAACAGTCTCCTATCCCTTCTCGAGCCCTGACACATTTGTCTCAGCTCCTTTTAGTTAACACACGCCCGACTACCTGATGTCCAGAAGTTGTAAATCCATGGTGCGTACCTGGGTGGAATGGGTTCCTTCCCTCACATTCTATAACCCAAGACCCTAATTTAAAAACATAATCAAAAACTGCACAGCAGCCTACTGTTTTTGTCCAATACTACTCTGCACTCCTTTCAGGATACACACCTGATAGGTATATGGGAAATATTCTTGCCTGGTAGGACCTGTCCTAGCATTCCTGTACAATATATATAGTCTACAAGGTACACCTCCTCATCTAATCACATTCTCACCTCCACCTTGTATGCCTCCTAGGTTTATTAATTTACCTTGTTGTTTACAAAAGAGCACCAGATTCATACCTTCCTGACACCTGAGCAGTAGATTATAAGCCTGGTTTAAAACATTGGGTCAGTGATTGACAATCACTTTTTAACCACCCCAAGTACAAAGGATGTCACAGTCAGTTGGTGGTAGCAAATGGATGGCCCTAACAGTTGTAGCAGTTGACTATTTTCTTGACAGTAGAATGGACGATCTTTTGACCTCACCATGGTTCCCAATCTCACCTCAATGCTTAGGAGCAAGTCTACTTAAACCTCCTTAAAAATTAGAGCAATGATGTTCTAAACATGTGCAACTCATGTAATAGACACGTGGGTGATTTCAACAATTTCAAGTGATAAGTGTATGGGTGTCCTGATTTGTTCCTCACCAGAAATAAGAATTACATTTTACAAACTATTCTGAGAAGTCCTTATATTCAGTTTAAAATGTTTAGCTATACACAATTAAAATGTTAAGCTATGGGACATTCAACTCCAATGTCCCAGTGTTGTTGAAATTGAGAATAAATATCCATATATCTTAGAATGCTATAAAAACACATATGAGGTATTCATGTATCCATAGGGTATGCACATTTTTTCCTACAACTGCATGTAAATTTACAGTGGAGGTACACACTCCACAATCCTAAAAAATATACTAATCTGCTTTTCCCTGGAATTGTATGAGAGATTCCATCTTTATTTGCCAGGCTTCTGGGGGTTAACTCAGAGTGCCATATCGCAAGTTACCACTGGGGGCTATAGTGGTTTTCTATGGGAAAATATGTCTTATTTATTTTAATGCAAGGCAAAGATTAGAGATTTACTCATCAATCTCTGAATGGATCTTCTTAAATTACTCCTTATACAGGTAGGTACGTTTTTTGTTTTTTTATACATTCCTCCCTATTATCGGCACTAGTGCCATTCTAGTGCCATTATGTAATGATAAATTTCTGGTGGTAGGTCCACTTTAAGACTGGGTCTACACTACAGCTCCCCAGCAACCGCGGGGGGGATTATGGGCATGTTGGCATGTGCGTACCCATAGCGCCCGCTGTTTGGGCGCTGTCTAGGATGTGGTGGCAATACCGCATCCTATACATATCTAATGGAAAACCACACCCATAGGGCGTGGTTTGCGCACATCACACACTGCACGGCACGTGTCCCCGGTGCGGCCGCAGGAAGCCCCCGGATCCCCCGCTGCACTGTGCGGTCTACTCACCTTTAGGGCTTGTTTCCATAATACCTCGGGACCCCCTCCGCTAAGCGTATTGCTTGGCAGGGATCCTGACGTAGCACATAGACATTGGCTGTTTACACATCTGCCGATGCAGAGGCTCAACGTACTCGACTACATTTAGCCTTGCATCACGGAACGGCTCGGCGCAGTGAAGACACAGTATCCGCTGAGCAGGTAAGTTTGTGCTAAGTCGGGATCCCGGCGATAATAGAAGCATAGCTTTAGTCTTAAAACATGTATTAGCTTTTTACTCAACTTAGTCTTGTTGTTGATTTAGCTAGCCATACACGTGTCGGATTCCATGGCCAATTGATCACTCAATTGATTCCGGCGATCTCAGCGGGAATGGGAGCTGCAATCAATCAGCCATTTAAGAGGATCCGATTGCTGCATACCACCTTGTCCGAGTGATCGCGTCCAATTGATCGGGGGCTCAGAGTTGGTTCTCTGTCGGATCCAATTCTGAGCCCCCGATCAATTGGACGCGATCACTCGGACAAGGTGGTATGCAGCGATCGGATCCTCTTAAGTGGCTGATTGATTGCAGCTCCCATTCCCGCTGAGATCGCCGGAATCAATTGGGTGAGTGATCAATTGGCCATGGAATCCGACACGTGTATGGCTAGCTTTTGAAGGTTTTTTATTTCCAGTCCAGATGCTTTTTACTTGAAGGAAATATTTTATAAACCATATGAAAAATTTATTCTGCAGAGTTTTTGCAGAATGTAAAAATGTTTTTGTAATGTAAAGTTCTAACATTAACGCAGAGAATACACGTGTAGATATAGGCCAGATCAATGGCCGCTTAGATCACCGTGCATGCTCATAGCCATCTATCTGGCCCATTTCTACGGTGGTCATCCCTTTTCGATCGGGATTTTGAGTAGAGATGGTCGAATTTTTTTTCAAAAATTCGAGCATTTCGCCGAT
The DNA here is from genome assembly GCA_036250615.1 of Ptychadena robeensis. Classification (NCBI taxonomy): domain Eukaryota; kingdom Metazoa; phylum Chordata; class Amphibia; order Anura; family Ptychadenidae; genus Ptychadena; species Ptychadena robeensis. The sequence continues at coordinate 21,771,241 of CM070038.1, read as the reverse complement.
TTCGAGTTAATTGCAAAGCCCCTGAACATTGTATCATCACCAAACTTGCTGAAGATGTAGAGAAGGGTTGGGGGTACACTCCAAAAAAGAAAGTATGTCTCTAACACAAATAGTTTTTGCACAAATTAAGTTCAAAGTCAAGTAGAAATTTCGAAAATCGGAAATTCAACTTTAACTTTGAACTTAATTTATGCAAAATGTACATGTGCTAGAGCAACACTTCTTTTTTTCAAATGTTCCCCCAACCCTTCTCTACATCTCCAGCAAGTATGGTGATGATACCATGTTCAGGGGCTTTGCAATCAGCTCACAAAGATAGCAAGTCGAAAAATTCGACCATCTCTAATTTTGAGTGGGATTGATTAAAATCAGGGATATCGGACAGCAGAGCTGTGTCTCCAGATCCTTTGATGTTGGGCAGCAGCATGATGACGTAATCTCGCTGCTGCCGGGAACCTCGAACGCCTCCTATATCGAGCTGTGTGTTCCCTGCATAAGTCAAGTCATGTATGATGGAGCAGATAAAGATATACATGACTTGTTATGAGTCTAGTAAGGACAGACGCATGTAGATACAGACAGGCCAATGTAAATAAAGCCCTGCTTACCCTGGTTTGCGGCTGTACTGACAGCTCTTACAGAACAAGAAAGGCAATCAGAGGTCATAGCTTATATATTTTAGACGTAAACTTATCCTTTAAATATACGTTTCTTTATCGATCCAACAGATAAACAGCATGCAAAATACACCTTTAAATGTGAATTAACTCACTATCTTTCCAGTTAAAGAATTTAATCGCAGCGGAAAGGAGAGAAAATGCTAGATCACGGAATTAAAAGTGATAATGGTTTTCTCTGATAATTTACTGCATCTGTTTCAGCGGCGTTCTGAAGGCGGCACTGTGGGAATTCTGCGTGCTTATCTGCAGAAACAGAACTCTAGTAAGCTGCCTGCAGTGGAACGCAAAGCAAGTTAAAGCATTGTACTGCAATGGAGGAGATCACTTGTGATTTATATACTTGACAAAGTTTTAACTTCAGTTTAAAGTAGTATTAAAGCTGAACTTCAGATCATTGTATAAAATAATATTAATTAATGCATTTTTAAAAGCAAGTAGTTACTGTAAAGCCTCCCATACGCCTTTAGATCACTCCATACAATTTCTTTAGATCTACCAACAACTATAGTGATTGGAAGGTATATATCACTGCTATGTAGTGTTGGGTCCTCCCTGATAGATTAC
>CM070038.1:21756929-21768313 GCA_036250615.1 Ptychadena robeensis | reverse complement strand
TTGCCCTATCTATTGGCAGCCTGATGCTGATAGTGCAAAGTGACCTACAATGTGGTAGGTTAAAATATGGCTACTAACTGTAGCCTTGGGAAGTAGAATTAAACGGCAATTATTCTTATTATTCAACTCTCAGGCTGTTTTAAGACACAGTAAAGAACACAAATGGAGTATCCATTTCCTATAGCTGTGTGTGGAAATAGTAGAATAGTGGTAAATAACATCCTTTGTTTTTCCCATTATTGGCTCATTTACTTCAATTAAATAGTATTTCTAAGGATCACTGTGGCCAAGAACAAACATCAGCTCCTATCAGCCCTTTCCATCAATGGTCCATCTATTGTCCATCTATTGTCCATGCTACACTGACTGGGTGCCAGGGATGATCACGACATGTGCAATAGCATTTTTTGTAATATTCCCACAACCCAGCAATTTTGGTGGTGATATGTTCAAGGGCTTTTTAATTAACTAGCAAAGTCTTCCGGCACTTTGTAACCCCAGGGGATTTTTTCACCCTATTTTAAGGGCTATTGCACTGCTGTTCACCACTTACAGCCTTGTGCCAACTGTGTGTGCGCCCACACTGTCCAGTGCCCACCCATACTTATCTGGTGTAGTAGTAGAAATGTACCCATCTCTACTAGCTGCCAATGTGTTCATGTCATTTTCTCTCTGTATATTGTCTGATATTTGTCATGTCTTTATTCTCAGGCTGTGGACATTTTACTGCAACATGGAGCCTATGTTAACGTTCAAGATGCAGTCTTCTTTACCCCGCTCCACATTGCGGCCTACAATGGTCATGAGCAGGTGAGCTAAATATGTGACAATATCATATGTGTCATATGGGAAAAACAGGATATGGAATAAAAAAAATGAGAAGCAACCTGTTGTGTGGAACATGTACATTTGGTTAGAGATGGCTTTGTTGTAGGTGCTCCCCCAATGTGAGGGTCCAATGTAAAAAAAGAGAAAGGGGGGATAAAGAAGGATAAAAAAAGACAATTAGCAGGGGGGAAACAACAGTAAGAGGAGCTGTCAAGAGACCATATTCGGGAAGTCAATAAGAGTCTTTGGTGGAGACTCAAACGGTGTAAGAACAGTTGTCACTTACTCAAATGACCCTGGTTAATCGTCAGCTGTTTGGACCAGCAACCTGTTTGATGAATGGGCAGGTGGAGATATTTTCCTCACTGTCCCCACGCAGTGAATTCAAGGTCGCTCTCTAAGGTGCCTCTGGAGGTCCGATTTCGTGGATGCCTGGTCCAAGATGTTTGGAATGGTAATTTTGATGGGTGAAGTGGTATCCCCATAAAAAAATTGGCTGGGAAGAGGCACCCGTAAAAGTATTTTTCTTTTTATTTGGTAATAGTTTAAAACAAAAAATGCATGATGAATTTCTTGTTTTAAACTATTACCCAATAAAAAGAAAAATCCTTTGACGGGCACCTCTTCCAAGGCAATTTTTTTATGGGGATACCACTTCACCCATCAACATGTACATATGGTTTGCAGGCACTTTATGTTCAAACAAATGCAACTGTCAATAATATAGTCAAAAATGTTATGGATATTTGGTTTTGTGGAAGTTTTTAACACATGTGTAGAACAATACAAGATGGCAATTGTTCTGCTTTTATAGGAAATACACAATTTAAAGACATGAAAATGAACATAAACAAGAAAATATTTACTGTATTGGTACGGGCAATCTAAGCAAAGAGTACTTGGGAAAACACCTCCATAACATGGAGGTCTTTAGTGCTGCCCTCGCCTCTTCAGTGCCATCGGTGAAGCTGTAGAGGAGATGCTGAATTTGATCGGCGGGCCCACCGTGATTCAGAATCACAGCAGGCTCCCGAGCATAGGTAAGTATACCCAAAAACAAAGTAACACCTTTGATGAGGTAAACAACCTTTTTTTGATATGTCATGAGTTTAAGAGTCTTTAAGAGACTTTCAAACTGAATTGTTTTTCAGGGAAGTGTTGTCTGTTACCAAAAATTTGCAGTTTTTTTTAAACAGATGTGACTGAATTCGAAGAACATTCTTTTAAATTTAATACGTGGCCAAGAAGTGTTTGACAATGGTATGTACACATTTTGGCATTAGTGTGTGTGTAGGTAGGGTGGTCTTGGAGAGCTTGTCCATGGCCTGGTATTTTCTGCAAGTCTCCGGCTGATGATAGAATTTCATATTCTGCAGATGAAAATACTGCAGATGAAAATACCTATCTGTCCACTTTGTTTGTGCTTGGGTTCTTTAAGAGATCTCATTGAGTTTAGTTTTTCGTTATGATTAAAAAAAATTGAGACGTCTCAAAATTTTTACCGGTTTATTAGGGAGTTAATAGCAAAGCCCCTGAGCAAAGAATCATCAACACACTTGTTGGAATTGTAGAGTAGAGTTGTGGGTCCATTACAACTTGTCAACTTGCCTTAATTCGTGCAAAAACAACATGTGCTAAAGTTCCCACAACCCATTTTTCTTCTCCAACAATTTCCATCACAAATGAACTTAAAAAGTCAGCTAGTCAAAACTTCAGAAATATATTTATATCTCTAATAAAAGATGGTACCCTTTTTTAGTTCCATAACTTTCCATGTTGCTGTACAAAAGACAATCCATTGTTCAACAATAAACAGTCTGTGGAGGAGATGCAGATAATACCCAGTTGTACAGCTAACCTTGTAAATCGAACACAGTGGTAGAATAAAGATGTATATACACAGAAGTCGTACAGCACTGAGGGAGATATAGTTAGTATACAAATCAATACAGAACATGAAAAGTGGTGATGATGAGAGGAGAATGTAAGGAGCAGAGGAGAGGTTGTGTATAGGATGGTGTCTGGAGATAAGTGCAGCTATGTATGGAGAGGGGAGGGGGGCTATGGAGAAATTTGTAAGAGTTAAGAAACTTGAATTTGATCCATTGTGTGATAGTAGACTTGTATGGAAGAGTTTAGAAGAGGTTAAATTAGAATATAATATTTGTCAGCAGAAGAGGGTAGGCAAATACATAGAATGGCTTCTAGTGGATTCTATTGATTTTGAAGAAAAACTAAAGCGGAGACAAAAAAGTTATATACTGCAGCTTACTAGTTTTATTATGTGGAGGCCGTATCCTTTTTTTTAATCCATTTGCAGGCTAAGCTACATTTTCACCAACAATAGTAACCAAAGATAATACCTTTTTTCAGAGTCCATGTCTCTTGTGAGATGAAATAAAAGTATTACAAATATACATGTTATCTTTCTTCTGTAAACTTCATATCCCCCCCTCACATTTAATGGAGATAAACAGATGTCCAAAGTTCAGCTTAGTTGACAACCTCTATGGATCCAGTGGAGACGTTAGCAAAGCCTATACCTTTCATGAATCCCGTTTTGGTCACGTTTTTAATGTGACTTTCCCGGCCAAATCCCGATATCAATCCTGGGATTTTGATATTGGGGTCTCTTAAAAGGGAGGGGGCATTTCTCTCCCTCCTAAGCTTCCACTACATCTGTGCAGATGATGTTGCAGGGTGGGAAGTTAGAAGGGAGAATATCACCCCCCCCCTGCCTCCTAAGTTAGGACTAAATAGGAGGGAGGGAAGGTAAAACCCCTGATACTGGAAGTGGCATCTGTGAAGTCACTTCCTGTATTTGAAACATGGAGGTGATGGACAAAATACCGGAAATGTTCCCTTTACCTCCCAGGCGTTACAGAAGTTTCGCTGATTTTTTGTCCAGCGCAAAGCAGTGCCATAATGGAGATCGTGGCAGAGTACACGCGGTGTTGTGTGCTGGGAAAAGTGACATAGCGCCGTTAACATGTAGTTCTATGGTGCTGCCCACCCCTGCTCCTTTTGCATCACCAATGACCCTGAAGACGAGGTGCCGGAAGGGATGCAGAATTGCTGCACTGGCATGTTTGCTCAATCCCGGCGTGGGCATTTTAAGAATAAACTGTGCACATATAGTGTGTTTAGGCATAACGTCCAAGAGGTTTTTTAATAGGGTTAAACTTTACAGGTATGGCAAATCTACCCAGGGAAGAATTGTTTTATTTGAAGGATTACAGAGTAAAAGGGGGAGAAAGCCTTACTTAAAATGAATGCAGTTGCCTCATATGACCAATAAGCTTCAATATATTTTATGTCTGTAAGTTGGCCAGTGCAAAGGCAACACATGTTGTAGATGCCAGGCTTGGCATTTTGATCACTGATTTTTGGCATAGGTTTCTTTATTCAGACTGCTTTATAATTGTTTTCTTCTGTAGGTCACTCGCTTGCTGCTAAAATTTGGAGCTGATGTTAACATGTGTGGAGAGGTGGGGGACAGACCACTTCATCTTGCCTCTGCCAAAGGCTACTTAACCATCACAAAACTACTGCTTGAAGAGGGCACCAAAGCAGAAAGTGAGTAGGGATCCTGGATACTGTGATTAAGTGTCATAAGCTAATCTGTATCACTGGTTATTGCATCTTATGTATGTATGGGTTAAGCTAACCATACACCTTTAGATCTCTCTGTCAAATATCCATTAGATCTACCAATAACTATGTAGTGCTGGGTCCTCTCGATTGAACACAGGTAGACTTGATGGTTTAGAAAGTCCCTCATATTACATGGTTTTGGTAAAACAAAAGGAGATCTAAAGGAAATCTGACAGAGAAATCTAAAGGTGTATGGGGACCCTTATAAAGATGGACAAAAAACCTTTTGACATTGTGAGTTGATTGCAATGCACAGGGAACATTATGTTATTATTATTATTAGCTTTTATTTATACAGTGCCAACATATTGAGATGCAACACAAGATAACACCCAGATATAGGTTATGACACAGGAGGAGTTGAGGACCCTCCCCGATCCGGCTTAAGGTAGCGATACACGGGTCGATTTCCCACATGATTCCGATCTATCACCGGGCGCGTGCACGCCGAACGATTGGCGAGGAATTGAGTGCAGCCCACCTTGACCGATCGACCCCGCCCGTTCGACATGGCCCCTAAATCGGATCGGCCAGAGAACCAACCTGTTGGTCTTTTCTGATCGATTCAGCACACATAAAGGGGAGTTGACATTTGTGAGGCGATCGATCGGGCACAGAATCGTCCAGGAATCGGTGGCCTAAGGTGGTAGGCACAGACTTGATTGGGCGATCGATCGACGCCTGTGGCTTTACCGGAATCAATCGGATGGGCGATCGATCGCTCACAAGTCGACACATGTATGGCTAGCTTTACATTTAATAGGTAGTGATGAGCGGCATAGGCAACATTCGTATTCGCGGCATGCCGCGAATTTTTGGGAAAACATTCGGAAAATATTCGCATTCGGCAATATTCTTCTTATTGCGAATATCGGCAGTTTTATGCGAATGTCGCGAATTTTATATATTCGCGAATATATGTTTAACTTGCATTGAGGGGCGTGTTGAAAAAAAATTGCAAATTTTGGATGCCATCTAAGTGATTTTCGCGAATTTTCTAAAATGCCGATTTTCCAAATATTCAGAATATTCGCATCATCCCAATATTGGATTTAAAAACTGTTGATGGTCGCAGGGAGTGTTGCTAAGCTCTTGTTGCAGCCTTCCCATTTGTCCACTTGCATTGAGAGGTGTGTGTAATGGAAAAAAAATACAGAATATCAGGAATATTCGGCAATATATTCACCATTTTCGCGAATTTCCGAATTGCCGATATTCGCGATTAATATTCGGAATCCGAATATTCGTGATCATCACTATTAATAGGTGTGGAAACAGTATACAATGGGTGAGGGGGGATGGGACTGGTACCGTTATGGTATAGTCTCCAACATTTTTAAAGCCCAAAATTTTACTTAACATTGAACTTGAATAATGCAAAATCTGCATGCGCCTTTTCTACAACGCAATTTTGGTAATGATACCATTTCCTAGCTGTTTTAGTCAAAATTTCTCAATCATCTCTAATGGGTTATACCTTCCAGTCAATGCCCAAGATAATGAGGATCATGTCCCACTGCACTTCTGTTCCCGCTTTGGACACCATGAAATCGTCAAATATCTTCTGCAGAATAACTCAGATGTTCAACCTCATGTTGTGAATATATATGGTGACACACCCCTACACCTGTAAGTGAACTCATCTAACTACTGAACGTTTTTGGAACGCTTTTCTTCTTTAGGTCATGCGTCTACTGCACATTACACATCCAGCGCAGGGAAACGCTTGCCCACAATTTGCAGGTGGCTTGCCCGCAGTTCAGAGTGCTTACCACTGCATCTGCTCTATTCATTTGTATAACAAAGACACAGAAAAGCACGAACAGCATCGGGCACAGCTTTTCCTACTGCTGAATTCACATGTTACTGGTGACTTCCCACATTGCCGCAATTAGACCAGAGCTGTGCAGGCGTGCTGCTTTGACAACACAGAAGTAGACATTGTTCTATTTATTAGAATAGGAAATGTCTGCCTCTTCTTCCCCGTGTTGGGCGCATGTCTAACATTACATACATACATACACATACATTAAGCAAACACAATACTCACCTGTCAGCAGTTTAGATGATGGAAAACTGCTACACAACAACAAAAACCCACAGCATACTCACCTCCTCTCCTTGCAGCTCTGAAGCCGGCATCTTAGCTCATGGAGACCTGCAGCTACTTCCACCCTCCACTCCACCTCCCCCTCCTGTCTCTTCTCTGTCTAAGCTTTAGAGATTCGTGGAGGGGGGGGGGGTGGAGGGGCGAATCAGCTGCTGACGAGTTCCTGCCTGGTAGAGATGTCCCAGACACCATTTCGGCTGCCTTGGCGCTACGTAAGGCAGTGGGAGGGGAGCACTCTTAACAAGCTCCCCTCCTGTTGTCAGAAAAATATTGAGCAGTATCGGCTGTAGTCCCAGGTTGTAGGTCCGCTTTAAGAAAAGGATGCAGTGGACACAAGGCCTTAGTCCTATTATCTCTCTTCCATTATTTCATCCTTATATCATTGCTGTTAATTTCTTATTTCCTATTTTCTTTGAATGTTCTCCTCTTTAATTACACATTTTTTCCCCTCTATCAGCGCCTGTTACAATGGAAAGTTTGACGTTGTTAAAGAGTTAATTCAGCTGTCAGGCACAGAAAGTCTGGCAAAGGAAAATATTTTCAGTGAAACAGCTTTTCATAGGTAAGTGCCCCCATGCTTTTTTTTACATAGTAAAGTTTAAACTTGCATAAAAGTATATATCAAGGGAAAAAGCTAATTGCTATCTTATGCGTTATAGAAGGCCTTGTGTATAAATGTGTTTTTAGATGAGCACTGGGCAGCTTTTACTGTAAGAAGTTTTACCACACATTTAGAAGATCAAGAGGGAACCACTTTCAAAAAGAACTTACAGTACAAATATTAAAAAATATACACGTGACTCAACAAAATATAGAAAATTTGGACATATACTGTACCTCACAAATCCATTTAAATACATAAATGGTTACCCTTTTGTGAAGCAGCGTACTTGGGGTCACACCACTAGACATGGTCCAATTCTGCAGAATTCGATTCTTCAGAAATTTCAATCCATCGGGTCAAAATGAGTTTGTACCATGAAATTCCTACCACCCCAGCAGAATTTCAATTTAAAGTCAAATTTTCAAATTCTACATTTCTACTTAGAAAATGCAAAAAAGTTCTGTTTTGATTTCTTTAGACTGTTTAGATATTTAGACTTATTTCATATATAATGAAATGAGATTAGAGGTCTCCTGGACGTCTTATCCAATTCTAAAGCCTTAAATTAAAGTCCTAGAAATAAAACAAAGAGACCACTTTTGAAATTTGTATTATTAAATCCTTCAACAGACCTACCGGCACAATTGTAACAATGCCCACCCTGTCCCCATAATCCATTGTGAGAAGATGTCTTGTAAGGTTCTAGGATCAACCAGACCACAAGAGGAGGCTTTTACTGCTTAAACTAAAACTTTATTTAACTGTGAGGCCCGGCAAATGTCTCGCTTTAATCAAACTGGCAATTGAAATCAACATAGTCCTCAGTAATGACTCCCATGAGACTAGTCCAACAGAAAGTTGCTCTCACCTCATGGGAGGTGGTATGGGCAACAGGCTCCTCACCCCACGTATGGCCAGGGGCTGCACGAATAGGCCCAGCAGATATCGGCAGGTGTCGGATGTGGGTATGGTGGGCCAGAGTAGCGGGCACACCAGCAATGGCTCCACGGCAGTCTTGGTGCGGGCCTAGGAGCAGGGGCTAAGCATCCGCCCCATCGAAACGGCAGTAAGGGGAACTCTGGCCACACAGTGACAATGGCGTATGAGAGAAGCGTGTGCTATAATGCTCTCCGGCTGCATGCACACCAGGATAAACTGAGGGGAAAAGTAGGCCTTGGGCGGTGTGTGTGCTATCTCCTTCCTGACTGAGCACAGCCCCTGGGGCAGGACTCCTCCTTTTATCCTCTCCCTGCCCCAAGGCATTTTGGTCCAAGTTCTTAATGGGACCCCTACCCTCATCTAGTAACCCCTCGCCACGACAGTCTTTCGAAGTCTCTGGTGATGTACTACAGGTACCAGGCAGGGCTGTAAACATTTTTCACACCACTGTGAATGCCCAACAAGTTACTTGAGGGCATATTGATAGTTACAGGCAAGTAACTGACCAGGGCTGAGCGCAAGTGCTTCTGCTCAGCCCTGGCCTGCGGCCTGTACTCGACCTAGCACAGACTTCAAGGGACATCAGCACAGAATGAATTTCAGTGGGGTACATTGATTCTAAGTATGTTCCTCATTTTTTTAAATTAATCTATTTACACTTTTATTTTATTAATGTATTTTTAAACCTCTAGGAATGGGTAAAAGGTCAGGAAGACCCCTATACTCATTCCATAGGGTGGGTGATTTGTTTTATATTTAATTTTTAGTTATAGAATATAAAAATAAATATTTTACATTTGACACAAAAATCTAAATCATCCTGCAGAATTTTACCAGAACATTTTGAATTTCTACCTAAAAATTAGATTTTCAAATGTTTCGACCATCTCAACACACCACCACAACATGCAACAGAATTTTGCAAATGGATACATATAGCTTAACAGATTTAGTCCAAATCTTCTGGAGAGCCCCGATCTGAGCAGACCATATCAGTCCTTTTTTATTATTATCTTGTATTTATATTATATTGACATATAAAGGCCACCTTACAATCTTTCCATACAATTTCTGTACAATCAAATTTTGTTCTACAAAAAACATTTAACCTATGAGCATGTCTTTGGAGTGTGGGAGGAAACCTACACAGACACAGGGAGAACATGCAAACCTCACAAATAGTGCCCAGGCCAGGATTTGAACCTGGGACTCTAGCACAGCATGGCCAGACTGTTAATCACCTGAGCCACCATGCTGTACCTACAAGGTGTCTTCAGAGAATAGACCCTGGAGGGGGCTTCCAAAAAAAACAGCCCCTCCCAGAGATGGTGGAGTAAAAAGCTTTTCCACATTGCAGGGAGAGCCAGAAAGCCCTGTGTCTGTGTATTGAATTCGCTTAAGGGGCAGTGCTTAAATCTTTCTAGTTAGTTAAACTTTTGGGATACAGTTAAGTAGCAAAGTGGGTTGTTATTTGAGCTCATGTGACAAATGGGAGAAGCAACATTGTTCAGCATAATCGGTCTGGTGGTGGGTTAGTATTAGTCTGGAAAAGCAAGTCAATGGAGTAATACAGATCTATACAGGATACACAATGGCATCCTGACTGCCATTTGGTATTATGATTACATTTTTTGAGATTGATTTGCTGGTTCTGTGGGTCCTGGGTTCTTTTTGCATGATAATGCCCAGGCATGAGGAAATCCTTAGATCCATTGTTAGACCCTTCATTGGTGCAGTAGAGTATGCAGGAAGTTTATGGACATAAACAAATTGATACCATTAACTGACCTCCTTACTCACCTGTCCTAAATCTAAAAAGAAAATCTGATGCTGAGTACCATTTTGCAATGCCATATCTGTAAATTGGAATTAAATTTCTTGCTGAAATCGAATGAAGCCCTCTGTAGGTTGATTGCTTTCATCAAATGATGTGTCATCCGTTTGTTTCATATCAATTACCCATTCCAAATAAGAATATATATCCAGCATGTTTCTTTCCAATTGAGATCGGATGTGTTTTCAAACTTTTCCTTGGACTTTCCCAAATATAACATTTTTAAATAAACACAATAATAATCAACGCAAATAATTCTCACCATTCAGCTTAAGGAATAATGTACATCACATTTTATAGTTTGCATCCTTGCAGCAACTGAATGTATTCAGGTGCATGACATCTCATAGTCCATGATGAAAGACTTCCCTTTGGCAAAGGCTCTGATTGCTAAACTGGGAACAGATAGCTATATAATGCTCAGCAACTGTCACTGATTGATAGGGGGTGGGGGCTATCTTTGATCAATAAGCAGGGCAACATTTCAAAAAAATGACTCCATACCATCTCTGAACCATGCTCACAAAGTTGTCATGGTTTACATTGGGTTTGCTGCTCTATGGGCAGCTTGCAGTTACTTAGGTAATTATGAATTCTGCATTACATCAAAGTGTTCCTGATTAGAATGTGAGGCCATCTCTTCAAATGTTACAACTAAAGTAGAAATTCATCCTTTTACTAAATAATGTTTAACATGCTAAAAAAAAGTCTGCAAATGGCCATAAATCCAATTCCATTGAAATGCTGTGAGGATTTAAAATGGGCAGTTCATTGAAGGACACCCACAAATACATTGTAACTAAAGGAATTTTGGAATGGACACAAAGTTCAAGTTAGTGACAGACAGTGGAGGGACCTTATATAAAAACTTGTCCATGCTAACGGGGCCAATGCTTCCACAATACACAATTGAATTGATACTAATTGATACTTTGGTGAATTGTTTTTAGGAAAATGAATTCTGCTCATATTTAAGTATGTCACCTTTATTGTAGCACACTGTTTAAATAAAGATCTAATGTTTGTCTGCCTTGATAAAGTCACTTAATCTCATGGGGTACACATAGTGTTTCACATGATTATATAATTTCACAAGCTTTGCCAAAACTCGAACTTCATGTGTGAAATCATTGTGTCGCAGAGCAGTCTTTCATTTCCCCTATTTAACTGCTTCATGCATTTCCATTCATGCATTATAACAGTGCCTGTACGTATGGGAAGAATCTGGAGCTTATTAAATTCCTTCTTGATCAAAATGTCCTGAACATCAACCACCAGGGTAGAGATGGACACACGGGTAAGATGAGCGATGAGCTCCACCTCAATGGGCATTGTGCTAATACTGCATGTAGCCAACATGACTAGAATAGGCCCTAGGGCCCCTTCACCCCTAACTAATAAACTTATTACCACAT
>CM070038.1:21715797-21756829 GCA_036250615.1 Ptychadena robeensis | reverse complement strand
CCAGTCATGTAGGCCTTACACCTATTACATTTCATTCCATTGCTCCAGGCCTGTCTGAACAAAGAATTGTCTAATAAAACTTAACTCCATTGAAAGCTGAAACCAGATTGGCTGCCTTTAAATCTCACACTTTTTTGATGGCTGTATGTTCCTAATCTTTGTACTGTACTAATCTATACACAGCTATTATCAACCTGCATTGTTTTAGGGGTTATTCTTTAGAGGTCATTAAGAGGTGCCTTGGTTGAACTCCCATCTATGGTACATATACAGCACACCTGTCAAGTATTCCATTTTGTCTAGGAAAGTCACAATTTTATGTGACTTTCCCAGCCAATTCCCGATTTCAATAAATCACAGATTTTTCCTGGGATGTTAAGATAAGGTTAACTCAGGAGGGAGGGGGCGTTACTCTTCCTCCTAAGTTCCCACCCCACACATCATCAGCACAAGCACGGCACTTAGAAGTTACAGTAACACCCCATACCTCCTAAGTTGGCCTGCTACTAAAAAGGTGGGAGGGTAGGTAAACCACCCGATACTGGACGTGATGTCAGTTACGTCCCTTCCGGTGTTCCGGTGTCTTGGAACAGGGAATACTGGAAGTGATGTCAGTAATGTACGGTAACTTCCTGTAGTTTTCCCCTTAATCAGTAAGGTAAAAGTTGACAGGTATGATACACAGTTCTTCAGAAGCAAGTGTGGGGCTCTAAACATCCTTTTAGCTAAATGTAAAGCCTAGTTTTGACTGCTTCAATTGTCAAATGCAGGAATTTTGGTGCATTGTTAATGGTTTTTAGTGGATGCATCAGTGATCCCTTTCGAGATGTATTGTCAACTTCAACACAGTTGGCATGTATAGACACGTCCATTGAAAATGCATTGGAAAAATGTTTATTGCTTTTTAGCAATGGACTTGCCTAAAACTCTATTGTGCTTTTCCCTTTGTGTGAACAATGCTTTAAAGTAAGACAGGGTTTAATGTTACAAAAACACGTCAAAAACACTTGTGGGTTTTAGACATTTGCGGTAGACATGTCCATCAACGCAGTGGAGAATAGGCCTACTAGGTTTAGTGGATCGTCAATTCATTTCAGCGTTATTGATTTGTTTATTTTTTTATGTTTTTTTTACGTGATGGATAAAGAACCAATAAGAAATGTATGGACACAATAATAAAAGGACACAATGGACACAATGTGTTGATAAGCAATGCTGCCATGTTGGTACTGTACCATTAGGGACAATTTGAAATGTTTTTGACACATTAAAATTCTTGCATTTGCCAGTGTACACTAGGCCTAAGGGCCATTTTATTTAGGGAACTACAGCAAATTAATATTAACAGGAATTTCCAGGGATCTTCTAAAATACAAAGTTTAAGAAGGCAGCTTTAACATACTTATGTAACTTAACCTCCCTAGTGGTTGAAACAAGCCCAATTTGTCCGGAGTTTGTTTACAAAACTAACTATTGAACTGGGATAGTACAAACCAACCTGTTCTGAATCTTGGCGGAACCGGGGGTCGTGGGGTGGTAGACATAGGTCTTCATGTTAATAGAAGGGCAAGCACACAACCCTGGCGTTATTGATGACATGGATATACAGGGGAGGAGGGAGGGCAGGGAAAACAAGCAGAGTATTCTATGTATTCTGCTTTCATTGCTCATACTGCACCGTTAAAAACTTTCCAGTATGGGCTGACCGCTAGGGGGGTTAAATATCATCTTTTGTCTTAAATTGTAGTCCTGTTGGCATTTGCTTGCCAACCACACAGTTTTATCCTTTGAAGCAACAAGGTATAAACTGTTTCTTTTAGAACAATCGTAAAGCCGAGTTTATAATAATAATAATGATGATTACTTTTAAATTTATATCGTGTCCCGCCCCAGTTAATTAATTTAGATTAAGGAAAGTTTATTGTCATGGAAATGATCTAGCAGTTTGTCCTTTACACACTCCCAGAGCTGACACAGTTATTCTCCCGTCTTTCTTACATATTCATTTTTGTTTGGAGGTGATCATTCTTCCCGGCTGGCAGAATAACGACCAGCTTGTTGGTTGTAATAAAATCAAATCATCTTGTCCTTTCAGCACATGGTAATTTTCTGTATAACATATTTCCTCAGCAACTCTATCATTCCTGGCGGTATGAACGTTGGGCGCGGTGTTATTATATTCGGCTGTGTGTGGCCAGGGGGCAATCAGGGATGAGTGGGCTATACTACGTTGATCATCATTTCTCCTGTATGAAAATATCTAAACCAAAAAACTCTTAGAGCCATTTGCCACTAGCCATAGGGAGCCTATTGTACCTTTCACACTTGCTCCATGTTTGCATGTGCAGTAACCTAAAATAAAACATAGACTAATACAGGGGTTACCGAACTTCCTCTGCAGGGCCCCCCTATTTTTAAATGAGAATATTATTGAGCCCCCCTCCAATTCAAACTACACCAGTTTAGATTGAGGACCACATCACACTAAAAGCGTTTGCGTTGCAGAAAAATTCATCATTCACATAGAGACACACACAGAGATACACATTACATGCACTCTACCTACTGTCTGCAGCTAGTTCCCCCATGATCATCTTCCTGATTTTGCCTCCCTTCGGCTTCTGATTGGCTGGTGGAAGGGCATACCTGTCTACCCTCGTGTTTTTGCCAGTAAAGTCACGTTTTTTATGTGACTTTCGTGGCCAAATCACGATTTCACAAATTTCGGGCAGAGGTAGGAGTGAGGGGGCATATCTTTCCTAAGTTCCCACCCCGCTTGTGCAGATGATGTGCGGTGTAGGACATTACTAAGGAGAGAAACGCCCTTTTTCTCCTAAGTTAGGCAAGAACTAAATAGGAGGGAGGGGACTTTATTTCCAGGTACCGGAAGTGACATCATTGACATCTGGAACATTGCGCCTGGCCGAAACTGGAAGTGACGTCACGTACCGTATCCCTAGCCAGCGATATTGACAGCTATAGGGGAGGGTTGTGTGCAATCCACAGAGGGAGAAGTGAACTGACAGCGGGAAGATCTAATAAGCAGCTGAGTTCTGTGCCTCCTTGGTTGTCCCATTACATGCACACACCCCCCCCCCCCCCCCCCCCCCCCCCCCCCCCCCCCCCCCCCGGAAACCTCCATGTCCATTCTCCAGTTTGGAAACCACCGGGCTAATACCTTGAATTTTGTGGCAACACACAACACACAAAAGTTCACAAAAGAGCACATAGTCATTATAAATAAATGTGTAAAGCTACTACATGTGCTGTGGACATGAAGTGCTAGCATCACCTAAGAAAGCTTGTGGATGCCCTTTCAGAATGCCATGTATAACAGTAGTACTTTTATTGTACAGGGTGGGCCATTTATATGGATACACCTTAATAAAATGGGAATAGTTGGTGATATTAACTTACTGTTTGTGGCACATTAGTTTATGTGAGAGGGGAAACTTTTCAAGATGGGTGGTGACCATGGTGCCCATTTTGAAGTCGGCCATTTTGAATCCAACTTTTGGTTTTTGAAAAAACAAAAGTTGGATTCAAGCCTCAAGAGTCATCAACTTCCCTGTCTCTGTCAAGTTGTTGACTTGTCAACTTTTCCATTAATGCCCTATAAACGCAGCACTATACATTATACATAGTCATATAGCTAACTGTCTCTTGGAGGAGCTAACAATCTATGTCCTAGCAATCATTCGTAACGGGTACATGTAACAGCATTATAAGTGGCTGCCCCATTCTTTTCTTTCCTCGTCCTGAATTTCTAATGAACAGCAATGTGCATGAGTGTATGAGGCTCCTGTCCTAGCCATGGCCAGGTACCATGCAATGTGTTCAGCACAGCAGTACAGTATATGATGACATCTCTTTTTATGGCAGGATTACACTGCGCCTGCTACCATGGCCACATCCGCCTGGTTCAGTTCTTATTAGACAACGGAGCTGACATGAACCTCGTTGCCTGTGATCCAAGCAGATCCAGTGGGGAGAAGGATGAGCAGACTTGTCTTATGTGGGCTTATGAGAAAGGTAATGCTATGCAAATGTGTTATTTGGTATTTTTTAGTTAATTTAGAAGAAAGTTACTCAAAATATTTCTAAACTCTTTCTAGTTTTCAATACAGGGCAAAAGGATTTAAACCTCAAGTTAATATTGCTATCCAGTTCCCCAGATTTTTTTCCACTTCTTGCTCTGCTGAGTGAGAGCACATAGGGGAGTGAGAAACATTGTACAACATCAATAGAGGTCGAAAACACTGTAGTCAGCAATAGAGATGATCATTTTTCAAAAATTAGTCCATTTCGAGGATTTCGAGTTAATAGCAAAGCCCCTGAATATGGTATCATCACCAAACTTGCTGGATGTAGAGAAGGGTTAGGGGTATTCTAAAAAAACAAAGTATGTCTCTAACACAAAGAGTTTTTGCACAAATTAAGTTCAAAGTCAAGAAAAAATTTCGAAAATCGGATGATTTTGAACTTATTCATTTTCATGTCATATTGTTGATCGCTTTCAAAATTGCCACCTTTTATTGCAAAAAACTTTTTCGCAATGAAGGATGTAATGACTGGAGATAACGAATTCTCAAATTTACAAATTTTTTGAGAATATTAGGCACAACGTTTCGAATATGAATATTGCCTGTGCTGCTCATCACTAGTCAGCAAGACTCATTAAGACAGCTTTTTGGTTTGACATACACTTACAACCATGTTTCCATTCCCTGGTCAGGGTTATTTGATCATGTTTTTTTTCAGAGGAGCAAGCAGTAAATCAGTCAATCAAATGGATTTTGTTTCAGAGATAGTTAACCATTTTAAAAATAACATTTTTAAGTGAAAGTCCGCACTGGATGGAGTACTTGTCCCTGGCCAGGGCTGAGCAGAAACAGAGCTCAACCCTGGCCTGGTACCTCCATGGGCAATAGTATAGGAACTTTTTTCCCATGCTGCTACACATGCCAAACAGGTTACTTGAGGGCATATTGATATGTACAGGCAAGTCCCCAGCCAGGGCTGAGCGCAAATGGTTCTGCTTAGTGCAGGACCTGTAGTACATCAGCATCGGGGACTTCAAGAGACATCTGTCCAAAATGGATTACAGAAGAGGACATTGTTACTCTGCTGGGAAGTCTGTTAAAGAGCAGAACTTCAAATATTTATAAAGCCTTCTGTTTGTTCTATTTCTCTGACTTCCGTTAAGCCTTTAGAAATGGGTAAAAGGTCCGGGAGACCTCTATACGCATTCCATTCCATTTTTATATGTAATCATTTTTTTTATGGAATTTTTTAAGTAGCAATTTTAAATTAAAAAATTTGATTTTAAATCGACATTATTCTGGGGTGGTAGAAATTAGGCAGTAGAAATAAAATTCTATCTTGTATGTCTCCATGAGTTACTACAGAAAATAGAAGAACTTGTCATCTCTATTAGAAAAGGTCAAATTTTGTTCAACCATGTTCAGGGGCTTTCAAAAAATATTCCCCCATCTCTAATACCTATCCTAAAGGCTCCCATACACGAGTTGATTTTCACTCGATTTTTGACTGATCAATCACTGCACGCATTCACGGCGATCAATCGAGTCCTGCCCATCCTGAACGATCGGCCAAACAAAATCGGAATCGACTAAAAATCTGATCGGGCATTGAACCGACATATTGTTTTTTTTGGTCGATCGTTTGGCAATCAAAGTACGTTGGTGGACCTATAGCTCCCTATGCAGCAGCCTTTCCGATCAATGTATTTTGTGGAATCGGCCATTTTGGAGATTGGCTCATGTCCAAATCAACCACAAATCGGATTCCCCCAGTGGTGTTCCATCGATTCTCGATCTGATCAATCGCCGATTCACGATCACCTGGAATGACCGGATGGGCAATCGATCAGTGACAAATAGAAATGTACCATATATACTCAAGTATATGCACAATTTGCTGAAAAAGCCCCCCATAGCTCTTACTCTTGTCAGGGTTAGAGTCAGGTCCCTCTTACCTGTCCAGGTGGATGTTGGTCTCGGCAACTGCACCAGCAGCCTCTGTGGATAGTCTGATGACCTTTCTTCTGTATTCAGGTATGCTATCTGCGGCATTACCAAGCTGGACTCCACTGGTGAAATGCAAACAAACTTGGGCGGCAGTACCATCTTGTGAACATTTTGGTAAATTTTAATAGAGATGGTGGAGAACTCTACTATCTGACTTTGTAAGTAGTTGCTGCATTTCCCACCCATGGCTTTTACTTGAGTAGTTTTCCCAGTTTTTGTAGATCAGGTACCTTGGCTTTTACTCACGTATATACAGCAAGTGTAGCGATATAGGCTTTAATTTTTCCACAACCAATCCATGTACCATCATGTACTGTAATTAAGAAATTATAAAATTCAAAAGCATGAACTCAATAGGATGAACAAACTGACTATAAGACCCCTCTTACATAAGCACAACTACCATTAATTATTTACACATTAATTAGCTAACAAAATACTCAGTGGCAGTTTTAACCATGGGCAGCATCATGCCTGGGGGCAGCATTTGGGCATCGGAAATTTCTCCTGATACCCAGATGTCTCCCTCTCTCCCGCACTTCCTATCCACATGCCCATCCAGGGAGAGAGAAGAAGTAGAGGAGATTGTATTCAACACCCCCAACCCCCCCCCCCCCCCTGTTGCTCTTTCTCCCGGGACTGGAGATGCTTTGGGGGGGGGGGGTTGATGCAGGGAATAAAAAATGGAGTCTATAACAGATTCTCACCTCATAGGTGCAGTCCCCCCTGAGTGAGGTGAGAATCTTGGGGAGGGACAGCCACCAGAGGGGGTGCCCAGGGCGCCAATCTCCCTAGGACCACCACTGACTATGCTGTGTTCATTGGTGACTTTTTTCCCTGACAAATGTTCTCTTGTAAATCTGCTTGTCCCTGTAGAAAATAAAAGTCAATACCTTGTTGGGTAGGTGTTTGCCCCAGAGTCTTATATTCTTTATCTGATACGATTGTTCTTGCATGGGAAAGATCACCGTATTAAAGAGGTTTTGTGCTCTTAAATAATATTGATAATAGAAGTTTTTCAGCTACAAAATCATTTAAAAGTTACTTAAAAAAGCGTGATGAGATTGGGCAGATGGTGATGTGATTAAATTCAGTGGCCAGAGATGAAATGAAATATAGTTTAGCTGCCAGGGGCTGAACGGAATGTCAGACTATATGAACCACAAAAAAACTAATATAAATGCAATTGTTTATGTGTCAGTCAGTTATAGACACGAGAGAACATTATTAATAATACAATAATAAAAGAAAGCAGAACAATTGGCAGATGGGTTTGCCCTTGTCTGTAATATTTTTGTATCTGGTGAACGTTACAGCTCATTCCATAATATAAATTAAAGGAAATCTATATTTTTAAAGTGAAACTCTAAATAAATATTCTTTTGCCAGGATCATTGAATAGTGGGATGAATAATGTTGACATGACGGGGAGTTTTTGTGGTGCTGCTACTGGCCACCTCCAGCAGTGCTCTACAGGCCCATTATGTCTCACTATCCAGGACAATACGAATAGAGTACCAGTATTTTTTCTCAGCAAGACTTTCCTTAAAATTGAATTTAGATGCCCAAAAAATTTTCCTAAACTTTTTTAAGAACCAATTTTTCTCTTCCGTGGAGGTCTCTTTACAACCGACCCATAACCTCCCTAGCAGTATTCCCTAGTGTAGCGCAAGGTAGATTTTAATTGCCAAAATTTCTAACCATGAGACACACTCAGGGTGGCTTACCTGTTGCAGCCATGCCCCCACCATCCTGCAGAGTCGGTGCCCTCCACTGTTTCCCACTCCCTGATGTCAGTGATGTTGTTGGGGAGGTTGGTTACATGCATAGGCCTCCTTGGTGTTCACATCCCAGGCATCATTGTTGACAGTTAGAATGTGCGAGGGGGGGCAGAGCGTTGGTAAATACAAAACAATTACATTAAATTTGTATATAGTATATTTTGTACCTCTTTAGGACAGAATATATAACAATTGTACCACCAAAGTAAACAAAAATTGTATGGAGACATATGCTGTACCTTCATGCTCTAAGTTTAACCTCGGCCCTCTGTACGTGTGATAGCAGTAGAGTACATAGTAATTTTTTGGTCTATCGAACAGAAAGATTGAACTATGTATGGACAGTTTTAGTTCCATGCCGGCTGGTGTTAAGATAGATAGATAGATAGATAGATAGATAGATAGATAGATAGATAGATAGATAGATAGATAGATAGATAGATAGATAGATAGATAGATAGATAGATAGATAGATAGATAGATAGATAGATAGATAGATAGATAGATAGATAGATAGATAGATAGATAGATAGATAGATAGATAGATAGATAGAGAGACAGGTGATTTTGCGGCTTGCTTGGGGGTCGATTTTCCACAAAAAACACGGTTATTTCTGGTCAATCGCAAAAACCATGGTCGTGTGATGAATCTATGTGTGATCCAAGTGGCACACATTGCCATTCCCTTACGTTCGGTGGACAACCGAAAGTAGTTTGGTGACATCACCACGCTGTGATCGCTCGTTGCCAGAACACACGGGAATCCATATGTGCAAGAGTAGCTTAAATATTTGACATACATGCTGCTGGATTCTGAGAAAGAAAGGTAATTAGATTACTCTACCAAATGTGGCAACCACCCTTCACCTTCTCCCAAAAAACACTTTCCTGTCCCCTAGTTTAAGAACCACTGGTATACAAGCTTGTAAGTCCCATCAATACAAAACATTGCTGCTTTTCATCTGCCTGTGTCACCCAACCACATACCGGATAGAGAATCATTATGACATGATGGCAAGTATTCATTATAAATTGTATGGTATCTAGAGGTAGGTAGAACAGATTTATTTAGTTAAAGCTGCAATTTGTTTGTTATTATTTCTATTGTTATATTACTGATTTTATTGTAATGACTCTATTGTGCTGAAGGAGAGATTAGAGAACACTATTACACGGGGTTATACACCGGATATTGAGCGCCCCAGAGAGACTGATGCAGTATAATTCCTTATGGCTGCACATTAGTGAAGACTCATTAGATGTCACGGACAGTTGCCGCCCACGAGGGTTGTAATGATACGTGGGCATCTCACAAACAATCCGGTTTCCTTGTTTTTCAGGACACGATGGAATTGTTACGTTGCTGAAACATTATAAGCGGCCTCAGGATGAATCACCATATAATGAATACTCTCAGCCCGGTGGAGGTATTTAACATCCATATGCTTTGTTATTATATGAACATCAGACAAGGTCAACCAACTGCCCTCCAGCTGGCAGGTATTGGTGTCACCTGCACAACTCAGCAGCCATATTTTTGCCCAATCCAAGTATCTGGCTCACGACATGGAGATGATCACTGCCGGTGATGTACTAGCCAAGCCTACCAATCAGAGCAAATCTATACCTAAATGTATTAAGTTATTATCTTCCATCTGATTTCTCTCTTAAGGTAGCCATACACCAGTGATGAGAGGTATAGGCAATATTTGAGTTTGCGATATTTTGCGAATAATTTCTTGATGAATGAATGGTCACATGCTATGTTTATTTTTGCGATGCAAATATGATTTTCGCAGTACATGGCCATACAGCGAATATTCCAAATCGCAAATACATGCTGACATATTTAAAATATTTGCGAATTCTCGAATCGCTGAATCCGAATATTCAAGCTCAACACTGCCATACATGAGGCGATTCTGCCTTGATAGATGACGGACGCTCAGCTGATCTGCAGGCACCCTTTGTATGCCAGCCATTACTTTGAATGGAGTCAGCAAATTTTCGACCAAGTGCCGCACGCGCGATGATCAATCTGCCGAAAAATTCGGTACAATTTTGGACCGTGTATGGCTACCTTAAGACAGTTGTCAGGAACTGTATCCACTGGACAATTTTCTCACCTTCAAATCTTGACTTTTTAAATTTGGATTTTGTTTTGGTGTGACTATCCACAGGACAATAGAGAGAGTTAATCAATCTAGTGGAAGACACCAACGCGAATATAGAATGTCCTAACTGAGTCTCTGAAGTTTAGCTTCATTTAGCCCCTGTCAGATGTGAGGTGTCATCTTAATGAAGCCAAATAACAAAAAATGTATAACTAAAATGTGTAAAGGCCCCCCATACACCCTACAATCTTACCATACAATTTCTGTACAATCAACTTTTCTTCTAACAAAATCATGTAATATGAGGAGCTTTCTTATCCTTCCAATCACTATGTAATCCCAAGGTGCCCAACCTGCAGCCCGGGGGGCACATGCGGCCCATTTGGGTGTTGTTTGGCGGTCCCCCTTGGTCCTCCACTTGTGGCCCCAAAAACCTGTTAATACATAAGCCATAGGAACTCACTGATCCTCCACGAAGCATCCTCACCTGAGAACTTCTTAGAGCGGTAAGAGGAGGAGAGGGACTCACTAAGCTTCCAGCTGAGCATGCTAATTGGCACACAAGAAAGCTAATGAGTGACCCAGACAGCGCCTGTGCGCCTATGCTTCCACTAGACTACTTTGATAATATCTATGAGGCACATAACCTTTGTTGATGTATATAATGCATTCTATATATCACCATGTGCAGTGGTCACACTGACCCAGCTTTCCTAATCAACTTTGGTGGTCCTACATGTTATGTGTTATTGCCCACCACTGTATTCTATCAGGGAGGACCCCGGCACTACATAGTTATTGGTACATCTAATGGAAATAGTATGGAATGATCTAAAGATGTATGGGGAACTTAAGTGTTAAGATTTGGTGTTGCTCCTCTGACCCACCTGCCTTAGGGACATGGACAGGATCGTGGGTTTCATCACAAAGAAAAAGCCATCCTTTCATAATGTCCAGATTACCAGTAGTGATGACTGGCAACTTTCCATGTTCTAAAGCCATAAGAATGAAGGTAAAGTAGCTGGTTACCCAATATGCCTTTCAGCAAGTGTGAATATTTCTGTTATTCGAGTGGAAGACTGCTGATAACAATTTCCTTCTAAAGGCTCATAAAAAAAGAAAAAGGTATTTGAGGTAAACTGGAGACTTACATAATAAAGTAAAAAAGAACTGAAAAGGAAAACATGTAGAACTGCAGCCCAAACCTTTTCTTGTTAGAGTCACAATAGTTAGATGGTTTGTATACAGAAAGTTCTATTGCTGTCAGGATCTGGTAGGAACAACTTTTCAACAAATCCACTAAACTTATTTGTTGTATAAAGTGACCCATGACACCAAACGTAGATTTGCAATTGAGTTTATTCCTTTTGCATGGCTCAATGGTGTTTTATGTATTTCAGATGGTTCCTATGTATCTGTCCCATCCCCTCTTGGGAAGATTAAAAGCATGACTAAAGGTACTGTGCACTGCTATGTCAAATGTGATTGTATATTCGTGTGTATGAAGCCGATTAATAGACGTGCCTTCGGTTTTTGCTTTCAACTGCATGCGTATAAAGCCATTATCGCCTTTGTTCTTGAGCCAAAGACCTTTTCATTTGTACTCGTGTCATCTCCAGAGACAGACACAAATGTCACATGGTCCCTGTGCAAAAGAAACACTTTGCTTGCTGTCACTGTGGCAGCAGTACTGGACTAAGACCGATAAATGAACATTCTATACATCTATTAGTATTTGTTCAATAAATCTATTGTTATTTCTGATGCAAAAAAAATTCGTGTTTGTTATTTTACTTACAAGTTAATTTGAACACTTCACTAAATACATAGCATCAAGCCTGTGAGCTATTTCCCTAAAAGTTCCTAAAATCAAACCGCATGGTAGTTTTCTTACTGTAGGGTACAAATTGCTCAAAAGTTACTTCTTCTGGATGAGGTTATAGGACAGGGTAACAAACAGGAAAACAGGCTTGCATAGATAAAGAACGGAGAACTGATTTATACATGTCTAGTTTTGAAGCAAAGGTTATCTACATTTAGAATTATACATGAAACCTACATGGCTGTGTCTAGATCAGACGTGGGCAAACTACGGCCCAGGGGCCATTTTCAGCCCATTTAGACTTTTAATCCGGACCCTTATTACCTTGATGTCAAGACACTCTGTCTTTCCTCCACTGGTTTCCTGCAATAAGTGTAGATAATGCCTAGAGGATTATTGTTACGGCCTCCTCCTTGTTTACCCATGTCTGCAATAGTATGTTTACCTTTAGCCTATTTAATAATTGTTCAATATTTATTTTGAAATCTGTTACCTCCCTGGCAGCATGGTTATTTTTTTGGTTAAAGCAGTATAAAAATGTATGAATTTATCATTGTCATCTATTAAAATGTTCCACCTAGGCTGGGAGTCTGGGTGGGACTGGGTAGCTCTTACAGGTTCCTGGTCCATCCTGGTGGGTCCATGGCCCACAAGTCAAAAAGTTTGCTCACCCTACATGGGTCTAATATTTTGTGTTAGGCTTTACTAGAATACCTCAATTGAGGTAGGTAGGATTACTGACACTATAGTCATCGTTGAAGTCTTCTGGTTTCTGTAAATAAGAGCT
Source organism: Ptychadena robeensis (assembly GCA_036250615.1). Classification (NCBI taxonomy): domain Eukaryota; kingdom Metazoa; phylum Chordata; class Amphibia; order Anura; family Ptychadenidae; genus Ptychadena; species Ptychadena robeensis. The sequence goes on along the minus strand of CM070038.1, from coordinate 21,744,275 downwards.
CAGCAATTAAAGGAAAGGTCTTCCTACGTCCTTACCAGATGTTCTCTCCATCTCCATGGCTCCTCCATTTTTGTGACTCCCCGTTAACCTTGTGGTGTACCCTCTCTTTTAACATCTCTCATTCTATTCTCTGATAGGCCCTTTCTTCTTTTGTTCTCTTCCATCACTGAGGTGGCGGCTTCCTTACTATGGTCCTCCTTGTTGATCACTTCCCATGTCCTGCTTATAATTGGCAGATGACCCCTCTCTTGTTATTCCCCCCCTCTATCCCAGAAGGCCCCTATTTTGCCTTCACTATCTTTCCTTTTGTTATCCTAATTTTAATACCAGAATAAAGATTATTTTAGCTTTTCAATTTTCAGCATTATTCAGGGGAGACTCTTTTCTAACTATACATCTAATTAATGCTTCCCTTAGTTCACTTTCGTTAATATGCCACAGACATAAATATTACATTGGCTCATTCCAAGCAGATTGTCATTAAGAATGATCTGTAACAGTGACAGATGCATTGCAAGGTAAATAGCTGGAAAAGATGTTGGAGGATTTCATGGTGGCAAAGTTCCAGCCTTGAAGTCATCAACTAATATCTGTGTTTCATGGGGAATGCAGTGTCATATTTAGAATTTAGAAAGCAGTGGAAACTCTCACATACTTATAGTGTTTTGTTTTTTTTTAAATATGTGGCTGTTTTTTTCAAGGGTCTGTCTAACAGAAGGTAGCCGTTTCTGCAGTACACTGGATGATCACATCTGGAAGGTGCACACATGGGTATAAAAATTAGGACAGCTGGTGTTTGCTTCTAACACCTGCCCCTGTGAGCGCCCTCCAGCGCACAATAATTCAAGTAGATGGATAAAATCATTTAGTTGAAGTTACTCTGAAGTTAATTCGCTCTGTTTTCACACCTCTACCATGTCTTCTAGAATGTTCATTTTAGGATATATTGGAATGTTTAACAGTTATTTTTTGTCCATTTTTTACTTGCCTATTGAGTGTGCATGCGTGTCTTGGATTTTATTTACCATGTCTTGTCAATATAAAACCTCACGAGTTAAGCTAAACACACAGGTAGGTCTTTAAAAAGATTAGAGTACAATCAATCAACGTGCGTGGTCACAGTGCTTGATTGTACTCTAACCTGTTTACAAATCTACCCGTGTGTGCCTTCCTTCGAGCGGGATCAATAGAGCCCACTCAAAGAAACTCAAATGAACTCAAATGAACGGGGTTCCAACATGTTGGAAAACCCTGTTCAATCTCCATTACTTTGCATAAAGACATGAGTCTTCATGCAAAGTATTGGAGATGCCGCTGCTCCTGCCTCCTGCACAGCCGTCTGCTGTCAGTGTGAAGTGGCGGAGCCAGCACTTCTTACTCTGAAGCTGTGAGGCTGGCTGGCTGGTTTCTCCCTAGCTGGCAGCGCGTATTGTGATTCATGCATGCTGCAAACTGGGGAGAACGGGTCTCCAGGGTCCCCATTGAACGGAAATCGATGTGCACATGTGGTGCACATTGATTTCAGTTCAATTGATCCCTGATCAATCGCAGTGGCGAAGTCACCACGCTGTGATTGATCGGGGGTTGATTGCATGGGAATCTACTTGTGTGTGGCTAGCTTTAGTGAAAATTAGTTTGTGAAATTTTGAGTTTTAAGTTTATTTGAGAGTGAATTGAAAAGCCCCTGCACACGGTATCATCATTTTTGCTGTTCTAGCACATTGGTGCCAAATTTAGCCTGCTGAGCATAAATAATTTTTAGATTGGTCTAGATTTGCCTTTCTGACAGCACCCCTACCGGTTGCACTCCCCTTTGTCCGCCGACTCTGGGAAAAGAGAATTTTAAAGATGGGTTTACACGTGTAGATTTTTTCTGCCAATTCGTTTTTTTGTTCGATGTCGTTGTGGAACATCGTTCATTCATTTATCGAATGTAACATTATATTTTTGTTCGTTCATCGCCAATATCAAAAGAAAATACATTTAAAATTACAACGATATTAAAATTTACCAACATATTTGATTACCTTTCGAACTAAATTTATCCATTGAACATATGGGCATTCAAAATTTTTTAATCAATCAATTCAATCAACCCAAAATTGTTCGTTCTTCGTTGCTCAAACGAAAAAATCTACACATGTAAACCCACCTTAAGTCCTGGCAGCTCATTGGTGTGTTCCTGTGATGTCACAGTGATGGTGCGCTGCCTGGAGCATTCTTGGATTCATAGTTATCCACTCCCGGTGATGGAGGATGGAAACGTATGGGAACGGTAGGCATACCTGTCAACCCTCCCATTTTGGCCAGGAAAGTAGCGTTTTTTATGTGACTTTCTCAGCCAAATCCCAATTCCAATAAATCCCAGATATTTCCCGGGTTTTTGAAATTAGATTTACTTAGGAAGGGGCATTATTCTCCTCCTAAGTTCTACTCCACTTGTGCAGATGATGTGGGGGAGGGAAGTTAGAAGAGAGAATAACGCCCCTTCCCTCCTAAGATAGCCAGCTAGTAAATAGAAAAGGGTACGGTAAAACTACAATACCGGAAGTAATATCATAGATGTCACTTCCTGTGTTTGGAACTAGTGATGAGTGCCATTGGCAATATTTGAATATGCAATATTTCGCGAATAATTCTACTAATTATAATACTATACTAGTAATATTCACAATTCAAGTGTTTGGTCATGAATTGCGGAAATATATTTGCAATTACCTTCAAAATGAATGGTCACATGTGTTTTTTTTTTCCGCATTTTTGCATTGCGAATATAAAATCGCAGTGCATGACCCTAAGCTTCCCAATGCATCATTTTGTGAATATTTGAGATTGCTAAAATCCACCTTCATACCTCGAAATTTGCAAATTCTCTGATAGCGGCTAATTCGTTGATATATTCCCAATTCTAATATTCAAGCTCAACACTATTTGGAACCTAGACGTGCCAGTCTATCTCAGCACTTCTGCATTCCAAATACCGGAAGTCCATGATGTCACTTCCTGTAACTTTTACCCTTATTAAGTATGGCAAAACCTTGACAGGTATGCTGGTAGGATGGATGCGGGGAAGGCAAAGTATACAAACTGTATACACAGGGATGGAGGAACACATGAACACAATGTACACACAGGGATGAGGACATATACATGAACTACACACACACTGTGCAGATTATTTGTAGTCCATGTGTGCCTTCATTCCTGTGTGTACAGTGTGTTTGTAGGGGGGTCAAACTATGGCACATAGGGTAATTATATTTTGTATATAACTTATATTTATAAAGTATATATAATTATAAATAAAACGTTTACCCATGACTTGTCCATGTTTTTAACTTTCTCAGTCTGTGAGTGTGACACCCCTGTTCTAGCACATGCAGTTTTTGCATAAATACAGTTCAAATTTAAATTGGAATTTTATCTCCCAAAATTCTGACTTGACTTTGAACTTTTTTTTATGTAATACTGTTTTTTTTTCTAATGTTTCCACAACCATTCTCTACAAGTACAATTTTGGGGATGATACCATGTTTAGGGGCTTTGCAATTGAATCACAAAGCCAGCTAGTCAAAATTTTAAAAAAAGCAGATCATCTCTACCAAATTATTTTTATAGTATAAATTGAATAAAAAGGCCTATTAGCACAGATGTTTAGCAATTAGCCATAATGCCAGCATACACGGTTACACTGTGGCACTCTAACAAACGTTGCAGCATAGCTTATGTGATTGCACCCACTATGTGGCACATTGCATCTAGTAAGGGCAAGGAAACTTCACTAAATTGCCATACAAGACCAATAGTGATGGCCGAACTGCCTGCAAGGCGGACTGTTCGGCCGCGAACAAGCCTGTTCGCCCTCCTTCTCGCCGGCGGACAGTACGGGTGTTCGACCCGCCCTGTCCGCTGGCGTGAAGGAGCCCTCTATTCTTCCTCCGGTGGGATCATACGCAGCGAGATCCCGCCGCAGGAAGAATGTTTCCACTAAAGACCGGGTAGAGAACCCGGTCTTTCAGTGGAAAGCCGGCTCGCACACCCGGATGTGACGTCAGTGACGTCACATCCGGTAAGCACACCAGGAACTATGCGTTCCAGGTGCCGGATGTGACGTCACTGACGTCACATCCGGGTTTTCAGATTTTTAAAAGTCCGCTCCGCCCGTCCGCGGACGAACATGGCCGAGGTTCGGCCATCACTAAAGACCAAACACATGTGCCACCTAGAGCCTGGGTATGGGTGACCATTGCAGCAGATATATCTGGCTTAACCTTGATGTAGTTTGCTGGTTACATGGATACATCAAGGTTTTCTGAGGATACAGCAAATATACATTTTATTCTAGCAGATGATTATTTTTTTCATATTAATTTATTATATCAAACTTTTTGTTTCTTTTCAATATTTTTTTTTCCAGAAAAGGCGGACGTACTGTTGCTGCGTGCCAGCCTGCCCTCACACTTTCACCTCCAGATGTCCGAAATTGAATTTCATGAAATAATTGGATCAGGTGTGAGATTAGTCATGAGTCGCAGCCTGTGAAGTACTGTTAATTATTTATAATCAGAGCTGTGACCCTTTCTCTGATATCTCGCAGGGTCATTCGGAAAAGTATACAGAGGAAAATGTCGTAATAAAATTGTGGCTGTGAAAAGGTAAAGCCAGGCGAATTTCTCTTAGTTCTGCTTTTGGGGCCAAAATAGAAGGAAGGTGGAGAAGAGCAGTAATATATTATAGTCATTATTATCTTCATTGTGCAACTTGTACACGCGTATATTGCGAACCCAATGCACGGTAGTTCCGGGCACTGTTGTAAAAAATCTTTAATATTTGTAATTATGAACATATAGCACTATATTCAAGACCGTCACAAATTCTGGAAGTGCCGATATTTCTTAAGACAACAGTGCTTTTGATATACCTCATTGACATTAAAGTTACTAGTCCCAGGCTCCTTTAGGAACAATTCTATGGACATAGTCTATCCGATGGTCCTTGTATATGCATGGTATTTGGGATGTTGGCAATTGATGAGTTGGACAGGTTTACCTATCTGGAATTCAATTCATACTGTAGAGGACAGCATAGGAATTGTGGAATGGCAGTCATGTAATATACAGCACAACACATTAACCAGCCAATTCATTACCCAATGTAATGAATAGTCATGAGCGGCATAGGCAATATTCAAATTTGCGATAGTTGGCGAATAATTCCAGTGTATGGTGATTACCTTAAAAAGAAATGGTCACATGTTTTATTTATTTTTCGCCATAAGCTTTCCAATGCATAATATCTGAAATATTCGAAATTACGAATATCTGCCGGTGTTCTGAGATATTTTCCTACCCTAAAATATTTTACTATTATTACAACTGCGCATGTGCAGATAGCCCTAGATTTGGTGTTTTCAGGGTTAATCTTCTGATTTTCGGGTGTCAAGGTTGCTTGATAATTGGGGTGAGCTTTGTGGATCGGGGTTGAAGTTAAGTGGTTCGGGGGGTTAATATGAATCTAACCTCCCTAATACCCCAACCTTAACCCTCGGAAACCCCCTAACCTTAACCCCCCCAAACCCTAACCTTGACACCCGAAAATCGGAAGCTTAACCCTGAAAACACCAAAACTAGGGCTATCTGCACATGCACAGTTCTAAGAATAGGAAAATATTTCAGGTAGGAAAATATCTCAGCATACCGGCATATTTGCAAAATTTGCGACTTCTCAAGTAGCCGATATTCATCAATTCGAATATTCAAGCTCAACACTAGTAATGAATACTGTGGGGGGACACAGAAAAGAGAATTTAAGGTATAGGTTTCAGAACCGTTTGGTCAATGGTCTTCTATTGCAGTAGCAGGGAAGATATTTTCTGTTCTATAAACCTGTATAAAACTATTGTTGTGCCTAGTTCTTTCCTCTGTACACTGTTTTGTTCTGAATTAAACTAACAACTATAATATTTTTGACTAATCAGATACAGAGCCAACACTTACTGTTCCAAATCCGATGTGGACATGTTCTGCCGTGAGGTCTCCATACTCTGCCGGCTCAACCACCCTTGCGTCATCCAGTTTGTCGGCGCCTGCATGGATGACCCTAGTCAGTTTGCTATCGTGACTCAGTATATCTCAGGAGGCTCGCTCTTTTCTCTCCTTCATGAACAAAAAAGGTAATTTATATGTCGAAATAGAAAAAACATTAATTGCCGGTTCTGCAGATGAAGTTTGTAAAGCTTTATATAACACAAAAATTTTGTAAACATTCTAAAAACTTCTGATTATGACGTTTAAGATTTGGATTTCCATCTTAGCACTAAGCCCTAAACTCTGCCCTGCAACAGACACCATGACCCCAAAGATAATTTTTAGTTATCAGGACAAAAAAATAAGGGGGTTGTTGCTAATGATAGGAGATGATGCAACCTGTTTAGAATGAAATGGGGTTGGGGGTGAGGGGGAGTAGATGGGCAGCCTAGGTGTGACTAGTGTTGAGCTCGAATATTTGATTTGCCAATATATTCAAAGAATATCGGCTATTCAAGAATTTGCAAATTTCGACAATATGACGGCGGATATTAGCAATGTCGAACATTCCCGATATTGTGCATTGGGAAGCTTATGGCCAGGCCTTATGATTGCGAAACCAAAAACCACATGTGACCATTAATTTTGAAGGTAATTGCAATGTGAGTATAATTTCTAGAATAATTAATGCAATATCAAATATTAGCCAAATTATTTGTGAAATAACGCAAATTCAAGTATTGCTTATATAGATTATTGCTTATTCAGATGATTTGCCAGTAATATGTAGTTGTTGGTTAAGGAAATTGTACAGAGTGATTGGAAGGTGTATGGGGGGCTTTAGTCTGAGAAGCCGCTACTGTAAGCAATTGTCATTGGGTTGCATTTTATTACATGGGATTACATTTCTCTGACTTCAAGGGGGTAAGACCCAATACTTTCCTTTCCCCAGCTCAGTCTTTATATATTTAAAAAATGTTCTAAAATTTTTGGAGGAAAAAGCATGTGATACACATATATGCCATCTACATTAAGAATTAAATGTATATTACAGAAATCTTGATTTGCAGTCAAAGCTGATCATAGCTGTGGATGTTGCAAAAGGCATGGAGTATCTCCACAACCTCACCTACCCCATCATTCATAGAGACCTCAACAGGTATTGTACCACCATGCATATTCTACTATGCATACAACAGTGTGATATAGGATCTATCACTATTGTTAAATAGCAATATGTCAAGACATCCAATAATTTGGTAATGAAGGTAATCAATCTTATCCATGAATTGATTCATTTGAATTATTTGTGCATGACCACTTGATCAATGCTAGGGCATTAGTAGAAAAGTTGACTACTCAACTTCAGAGACAAAAGTAATTGACTCCTCAGAGAAGACAACAAGTTGTGTCTTTTTTTTCCTCTCTCTTGTATACACAATGCAGTCTCTGTTTCTGGGTTACGCTGACACACATTCCTTGACTTAACCAATTATTACAGTCACTTCATAATAAGGGCGGAAAAGTTGGCCACGTGGTCAGCGACTTCCGCAGAATTAATGAAGACTCATTCCTGACCTGCTGTGTGTGACATTAAATATTGATGTTATCTAAAACTTACAGTTGAAACATTTTAATGAATGAACTACACATTAATCATTAATTCATGCTTTATCTCAACTATTAACTAAATATGTTTTTTTAACCATTAGTTGTTATCTGAATTTCAGACATTTTAGTTTTCTGGGGTGATTGTTTTAATTAAATACTGGTCAAAATGTTTTGTTAAAAATGGCACAGTACAGGCGAAAATAGTAGAGTAAGGGTGACTTCCCTCCACCCCTCTACACATGTGGGCAGGGAAACCGATGCCTCTCCATTAACATGGAGTTCTATGGCGATGCCCCCCCCCCCTGCCTCTTCAGCATGCCGGAATCTATCAACATGTCCATCACGATTCAGAATTTCTGCATGCTTGCCAAGCATAGATAAGTATGCCCGATCCCAGCTGCCTGCATGAACTGGGATCTGGCAAACCGGGTGGCAAACAGGGAGGTTAAAAAAGTATTGCTCTTGCACATGGAATGTTTAAATTTAAGGATGTAAATTAAGTCAAATTTTTTGAGTCAAGTTTGACTTAATTTTAAGACATGACTTAAAGCAACACAACCCTACTCTACATCTACAGAAATTTTGGTTTGTTTAGGGGCTTTGCAAATAACTCCTTAATCAACGAATCACATTTTTTGTAACCATCTGTAAGGGGGAGTTTCCACATCAGTTGGGACTCCCTCTGCTAAACGTATTTCTTGGCGGGTCCCAAGGGGGCACATTCACTTACCACGCTGGATGAAGTGTTCTCACAGTGCTGAGCCGTTCCACCGATCCAAGGCTGAATGTAGTGGAGTACGTTGAGCCTCTGCATCGGTGGATGTCTGATCACAGCATCCGCCAAGCAGGTAAAGTCTATGTGCTCGGTCGGGGTCCCAACAGATGTGGAAACTCCCTCTAATGGATGTATCTGATATGAAGATTTATTTTTTTTTCATAAAGGAATTAAGTGGCATTTTCTGGATTTTTGTGTAAAGTACTGATGTAGTAATATAATCCTGGTGTTGCTTATAAGTTTTATTTTTTGAGGTCCTCTAGGTGCTGATCTTGCATGGCACACAAGCTAAACACATTGTTTCTCAAGCTTCAATTGTAAATCTGCAAAGCTTGAATTGCTCTTTTATGCTCTTTGATGCATGACAAGTTTGCATATGTGTCAAGTTTCAGCATCACGGAACCGGGTGGGCGTACAGGAAGTGACGTCAGTGACCTCACTTCCGGTACATGGATCGTGGTTCTTCCACGTTCCACGTACTGGAAGTGACATCACTGACGTCCCTTCCGTCGTCAGCCGGCCTTTTGGCTGATCTAGCAGGGAGAGGGCGTTACTCTCCCTGCTAATGTCCCACCTACTTGTGCTGATAAGGTGCGAGGTGGGAGCAAGGAGCGTTACGCCCCCTCACTGCTAGATCAGCACGATTTCAAGAACCTGGGAAAAATCTTGAAATCAGGATTTCCCGGCCAAAACAGGAGGCTTGACAGGTATGTGTTTGGGATACAGGAGAGACACACATGCACAGGCCATAATGATGGACCTTGGACATCTCTTAGTAGAATCCACTAGATCCACACAGTAGAATCCACTATCCACTCCAATCCACTAGAGATAATATACCCCAAAATGTTTTGCTCTGGGGAGTTTGTTTATAGGGTGTACAGACAAACCATTTATTTCATCATATGGTGCTTCTATTTTTTATTATTAATATTATTATTAGTATTATTATCACGTGTTTGTTGTGCAGACATATTATGCAGTCCTTTACAGAGTATAGATAGTCATATTTCTAACTGTATCTCAGGGGTGCTCACAATCTAATGTCCCTACAATAGTCATTAACCACACTTTTCAGACTACAGGACACATCTTTTCCCCAAAAAATCAATAGGAAAAATTCTGGTCCAACTTTTTAAAAATTGTTTTTAATTTTGCTTAGTCCTATCAGTAAAGAACAATATTTCTGCATCCCAGGAGGCTTATATGTGTTCCTTCCAGCCAAGCCAATAGGCCACTGCTAAAAGGGAGGTTTTTGCTGCATTAGCACTATTTGTACCCATTCTTTGGACACCCTGACAAACCAGCTGGGTGAATTGAGACAATTTAGATAACATGAGTTTTGTATTTACATTAACACTCTGCCTTGCAGTATGAAAATTCTGTGACACAAATTAATCTTTCCTCCAATATGTAAATAGTTGCTCAAAGGTAAGCTGTTAGTTCCAGATTGTAAAATGTGGCTTTCCAAAAGTTGGTCACTGGGAATTAAGAATGAGTACTGCTAGAGTATAGAAACATGCTAAAGTTTCAGTCCTGCACACTCTGCTGGAACTATGACCTTCATCGAGATGGTCGAATGTTTCGACTAGCCGACATTGTGAGCTGATTGCAAAGCCTCCGAATATGATATCATCAACAAAATTCCTGGAAATGGAAGAACATGGTTGTGGGAACATTTGAAAAAAAAAAACAATTTGCTCTAGCATGCAGTTAATGCATAATTTAAGTAAATGATCCAAGTCGAAATTTTATTTTTGAACCTTGACTTTGAACTTAATTTATGCAAAAACCATTTTTTGTAGTATACCCCACCCTACTCTACATCTCCAGCAAGTTTGGGGATGATATCATGCTCACAATCATTTTGCAGTTAACTGTCAAAATGGTTGAATTTTGGAAAAATAATTGACATTCTCTACCTTACACTGGCCTTTTACCTTGGCTGGAGGAATATAGAGTGAATATGGCATGGCCTACTTAGCTGGAACATGCTGTATACTTACTTTATATTTAATTGATTGTGCCACTCACTCTTTATGTTTTACTTCTAATTTTCACTCCAAAACTATTGGGGTGCGTCTTATAGTGTAAACAATATGGTAATTGTAACTAACATAAGTAACACATGTTTTGGGGGGAAGCCAAAGACAATAAGACAATATGTGCAGTTTAACATTATAATAAATTATAGTCATTAATATTATTTTGATTTTCATCTGTTGTGTATATATAAAAGGCTTGAGACTGGGCCCTTCACACAAAAGGGATATGAAGTGGTAAGGAATGGACTGTCAAGTTAAAAGATACATTGCGAGCAACATTTTTTATAGATTTAAAGTTATCAGCTCGCTAATTCCTTTTTAAACAATATATATGAGCAAACACTTCCAATAGTTAACATAATCAACCAAAATTTCTATATTAGGGTTTACATACCCTTGAAATGTGTTAATAGGTGATGCAACTGGTTCACGGATCAGTAGTTATGAGCAGGTGATATCTAGGGGTTAGCGCAAATTCAATAATGAACCCTTTGACACTTGGAAGAGCTCATTATCGCACGCTGAAACTCCTCAACCTGTTAGAGTGGAATGATATTGCCTTGAGTTATTTAGATATTCTTGAACAATGTATGTAATTGCTTGTACAAGACAAATACACCCAGAAAACAGAGCATACCTTCTTTGCACTAATTGCATACGCTCCTTATTACCGGGTGGAGGTTAATTATCTCCCACTGTCTGGAATTAGACTTGCACATATACGTGATATAGGCAATTAATTATTTCTAAATTGAAAGCTCAAGTGGCAGTTGGGTTAAACATTTACTTAATTAAAACGTAATGCCTAATTATGTCACTGTTTCTGATTTCAATCTGCTGAGCTACATCACACAATATAAAAAGTTGCAAGAATGTTGTGCTTTCCAATTAGCTTCTTGAACGGGGTAGTTCTTATAGAAGAAAGTAAGTACAATGGAAGTATCGGAAATATGAACACGTATTTTTATTTCAATCCCTTGGATGCGGATACATTTGCTAATTGTAGCAATTTACAAGAATTACAGGAGAGCCCGTATGGTTAAGACATTCTTTGAACCCATGCGATTCCTGAAGGCATAAACAACATCTCCTCCTCAGAGAGACTATGGTTTTGGATGGGTTCAAGCACAAGTTTTCTGTTCTCCAAGAGCTTAGAGTTTTGGTTGTTTTAAGAGTGCATTTTAAGAGTACAAATGGAATTAAATGTATTTGGAGGATTACAGAAGTTCATGTCTGGTTGGCACCAGAAAGATTAATACTGTACATATAGACAGGGGTGCACATAATTGGTACTCAAAAGGGGATAAAAACTAGCTATGCGTACCTGCTTTATTGTTACAAAGCCTAACAACTTGGAGGCGCTCCGTGTCTAGGCGGCTGCAGCTAAATGTTAAATGTATACAATTTATGTCACTTAGGTAACTGCAGGGAACTAGCAGTTAGGGGTGTGAAATTAGGCATGTAAATTAATAATCCCCAAAAAATTGGACTTTTAAGGGTGTTGGAGATCTGGGGGTGAAAGTCAGAGAAGGCATATGTAGGGGTAAAATCTGACAAGAGAAAAGCACTGTGTGACAGCTGGAATATGACTTTGAAAGGTTGACAATTGGATTACAGGTAGTGTCAGGGGGTTAGTTACTAAGCCAGAAAATTTCTGGGTTACACTACTGAGGGATGAGATCTGGGGGTTCAAATGGTGTTGTACTGTGAGAGTTACATTTGAAAGCCAGCTGGTGACCTGTGGATGGAGATTGCTAACCTGAGGATTAATCAGGAACAGGGAGGTCCATCTGCAGCAAAATCTATCAGGACGCTGATGCAGAGGACAGTAAGAGAGACAATGAGAAAGACCACATACATATGGGGTAAGTACCAAACACCATCTCCTGGTACTCATCTGATGAGCTCCCTAAAAAGGTTATGTGCACCCCTGCATATAGAGGAGCTTTGTCTATTAGGGAACTGTAATAAAAATCCTTTTTCTACTTTCTATCCAAAATGAAAGAAATTATTATGTCTAGCGATCTAAATATTCAGTTAATTTTCAGGTGCTACACAGCATTCCTAGGTCATATGACAATGTTTTTAACTTAAATACATTTATATACCAGATCCAAGTTTGGTAATGTTTTCCCTTGCTGTGTCTTTAAGATGCAAAAGGAAGTGAGAGGAAATTGTTACTTGCATGACTGGGGGAGCATTGACTTGTTCCAGTTGCTTAAATTATATACCCTACATTTAAATAACTTTTAACTTAAATAAAGACACAACACAATATTTTGAGAAAAAAGTGGATATATATTTTTGGCCACAGCTTACACAATTGGAATATGAAACACCTGATCCCTGACAGTGCCCCCTACTAAAAATGTCATTATACCACATAACACCAACCAACTACCTGTACCAGCCACCAGCCTCACCTACACCAGCTCAGTGGGTACTCTGCCAATGTTGACTCCTCCCACTAAAATTTTTACCTTCACTGTCTTGGGTTATTGACCCTGTAAAGAACTCTACGTTGTCCTCCAAGTGACTGCTACCTCCCCCAGCACGTCACCAAAAATAGCTGCACAACATTTTTTCTTCTTAGGCACTGCCAGGGACCCGCACACGGTGTGAGGAGCTATAACAGGGAGCTATAAAAAAATAAAACCAACATTATTACAAATAAATAACATTAACTGTTACAACATGATACAATGTTACAACAAAATTAGAACAAAAACCCTGAAAAGGAAAAACAGCCCATAAAATTTTGGGAGGGTGGGGAAGATCTTTGAAAATGGCTGCTGTCACTTCCGCCCTGCTTCACCCCCATCAGTCCAACCCATGTGATCGCATCACTTCCTCTGATGCTGTCCTTCCTCTGCAATGCCCCCAGGCAGGCACCCGTATGCCTATGGTGCCCTGGCTGTGGGTGGTAAGTTTGTTATTGTCTTCTCATGTTTTCTGAGGGGTGAATTTCTCAAGCTGGGACACCACTCAGACTAAAAACGATTTTCCTTGCTTCATTTAAAAAACATCACTAGTCACTAGTAAATATTTAAAATGATCATTTTACAAATTTTACTATATTTCTTGATGCAAATAAAGTTGAACGTTTATTATTGGATTAAATTCAGTTTTCTTAAAATCAAATCTTACAGCATTACAGCTCTCCTCAGTAGTGTCTGAGCAGCTCAGCAGCTCCTGCATTGCTTTCTTTCTTTCTTTTTCTGCAATTAGAGATGGTTGAATCATTTTGACAATTTCAAGTTAATTGCAAAGCCCCTGAGCGTTGTATTGTCACAAAGCTTGCTGGAGATGTAGAGAAGGGTTGGGTGTATACTACAAAAAAGTATGGCTCTAACACAAATAGTTTTTGCACAAATTAAGTTCAAAGTCATGTCAAAATGTAAAAAATTTAAATTTCGACTTTGAACTTAATTTATGCAAAAACTTTTTACCAATATTTCCACAGACCTTTTCTACATCTCCAGCCATTTTGGTGATGATACCATGTTCAGGGGCTTTGCAATCGGCTCACAAAGTCAGCTATGTGCAATGTGTTCAAAGGGTAATCTACTCCCATTTCCAGCAATTACATAGCAGCTTAGCTCACTCTGCTTCTGTGTCCCAGCAGCGACCTATCAGTACCAGAAGTACTCAGCAGCTCAGTTCAGCCTGCTCTCCCCTTCTAGCAAAACTCTACAGTTGAACTCCTCCTGCCACCGACCAAACAGTGTTTTAATACACTATAGTCTTTGGATGAGTATAGGGAGCACTTTGCTGCTCAGTCAGGAAGGAGAACACGGATAGTTGACCAGTTAAATCACCTTAGAAGGGTGGTACGTTGAACTAAGTGTGTAATTGGAGCCTTAATTGGTCAAGAACTTGACGACCACACATGAGTAGAGAATTAAACTGAAAGTCTTTTAACTGTACACATGCATAAACATGTATATGGTAACCAATTACAAAGAAGACAGTCACACCATAATAGTTTGTAAAGAAATAGTAGTGGGTAGGTTGTTCAAGGTACACAATACCAAAATACCAGGCTGAGCCAGAATTTTGAAAGGTGCAACAGGGGCCCTATTTCTGTGGGGCCTCTTTTTCACCTTATTAAAAAGTATTAGATGTCTTATGGCATGTTTTTTGTGAAATTGTCTCTAAGAATGAACTATATGTTTTTATCTGTACAATAAAGTGATTTCATTTTTAATACACTCATTTTTGGTCGTTAATTTAGCAATCAAGTCAGGAGACACCTCTGAAACCCCCGTCACACATGGGCAAGACGACATGCCCGTTAGTGATTTTGTACCTGTTCCTATAGTCACACCATAATAAGATTTACTAATACTATTCCCAAATGTAGGTGGGAGTCGATTTCCACTGCAAACACTGGTAACCCGAGCTACACTCTGTGTTGTGTATCTCCTCCAACCATGCCTGCGCCATCTTTCTGAGTTCATGTCAGCTGAGCTCATCGCTGAACCACATCCCTGACATCTGTGATGATGTTGGGGTGGTGTGGGGTGCCCACGCCAACATTATTATACTGGCAAAGGCCCCCCGAGTCCTCACATTGCCAGCATCAGTAATGAGGGGGCGGGGAGTGGGTAGAAAAATACATTGTAATCTATTGTATTTTTCGTACCTCTTTGGGAAGCTGTTTCCCTAAAAAAAATGGGACCGCCATGATTTACTTTTAAGTTGATATCACAAATGTGTTTGCTTTAATCCCCCCTGCCATTCCTGACGGTCCCATCTCGTCCAGCTCGTCAGAACTGCAGTGGACAAGCTGTGTTCGTCAGGCAGAGATCGGAGCCACAGGAGAGCAAACTCACTGATCCTTGTGGCTCCGATCTAATGAAAGGGCAGCTGCAGGGGAACGGATACAATGTATTACAAAGCTGTCCTATAAAACCTGGCACATCTGCACTGCCATCTAGTGGTTGCAGTGCTAATTTAATATAATTTAATAAGTGAATTCTTGAAATATTCATTATCTGATATTGTGAGTTATTCACAAAGGATCTGCACATGTTATTATGTTCAGGATGTCACCAGACTCCTGTATGGACAGACTTTGGGAAATGACAGGCCTACAATGTAAAAAAGTCTATAGTGCGCTTTTGGTGCCGAAATCTGTACCTCAGCAGTGCGCTAGGGAGGTTAAGCTCTTCTTTCTATCTTTCATTTTAATATATATTATAATGCCCTTTTTAGAATAGACTGACCACAGATGAAGCTACTTATCGGAACATAAGATAGGACACTGGATACATCTCTAGTCAGCCACATATATCCAATAAACTCTGGACGAACCGATTCTACAAGCTATTTATATTTTTAGAATACAGTGCCTTCCCATCCAGAAATCCCGGGGGTTGCTTATTTGCAGAGTTCTCGGTTGGAGGAGTTTTAAACTCTCTTCTTCCTGGGAAAACCATTACCTAAAAATAATTTGTGTTCCTCACCCGGCTGTTTCCCCTAATAAGAAATTTCCCAGTTCTCATGCAAGCGTGCAGCGCAAACAGTGACACAATTTTCATTTGTCATGCGTCCG
Source organism: Ptychadena robeensis (assembly GCA_036250615.1). Lineage (NCBI taxonomy): Eukaryota > Metazoa > Chordata > Amphibia > Anura > Ptychadenidae > Ptychadena > Ptychadena robeensis. The sequence continues at coordinate 21,728,261 of CM070038.1, read as the reverse complement.
TGGTCTGAAAGCTGAGTTTTTTTTTTACTTTCCCGGAATATTCTTAACCTTGTGATTCTGCACGGATCAATTGCGGCCATTGGAACAATTAGAAATTTTCCATTCCTCAGACTTTATTTGCTGTATCATTTAGCCTTTTATAGTCTTTATTGTTTCCCGAGCTTAGAAAGCACATTTGTTTTATATTCTCTTTTAGATTATGTACTGGCTAAGCAGTAGCACTCGCTCTGGGACACTTCGAGAGCCATAAAGTTCCATGTGTGAATCATTTTATGTTCCCAGAAGGTTTCTGCAGAATAAAAGCGTGTTATTGGTAACATTGTTCAGCCCTGTGATAATCATATTTCTTTATTTGTGATGGGAGGGAAGATGCTACAATTACATTTGGAGCAGGCAAGAGGAAGAGACATTAAAAGTGTATTAAAGCCTGTATATTTTATTCTAAATGACATTTTACTAGCGGAGTTTATCAGAGTATGGGTAGGACATCCTATAAGGATTGCTGCGGGTGCAGAGAGAGGGAGGAAAAAGTTTAAAAGGAACAAACATTTATGTAAAATAACTTATATTACAATTAACAATCATGCATTCTGATAGCTTTTGCATCTACAGCCATTTTGGTTGATGCGTTGTTGATGTTTGATACTGTCATTGTTTGTAGCTTGTTAAATCTTTTGCTCATAAGGCTAGGGCTTCCCTATCCGTTAAGACCCTCCATTGAACACAGGGATTTTAAAGGAGTGCACATGCTGCCTATTGATGGCAATTAGGCTATGACAGGGCTGACGCCACAGCGCGTCACAGCCCCCGATAATCGGAACCCCCGTCATGTTAATGTTGACACAGAGCTCGGCATCCTCATCAACACAATGGAGGCTTGACAGATGACACATCAGTTTATAATCAATGGATGTGTCATGATGAAGTATGACCAACATGCCCCGGTACGTTAGTTATACATCAGCTTAATAATTTTAAGGGGCCAAGTTAACAGATGCGCTATGATGCGCGGCTCATAAAGTGGCCTCAAGGAAGAGAAATAAAGGGGCTTGTGCTTGCTGGATGTCGCCATGATGTCAGCGCATCCCAACACATAGTGGAGCCCTAGCCTTAGTCACCCATTTAAAAACATATACGGTTCCCCAAAAAAAGCAGGACCCTAAGGTGAAAACATGTTCACCCTTATCCCCATAGATAGGGACTTCTAAATTGGCAGTTGCAGGTACGGGGTAGTTGGTATTGACTAATTAGTCTTAGGGGTAGGTAAAAATGGTCTTTATTGGAAAGAGCATTGTTAGGCACAGGGCCCATAAAAATACATATATAAACAAAAAAGTATATATATATATGTATTTTTATGGGCCCTGTGCCTAACAACTGCCAATTAGTCAATACCAACTACCCCGTACCTGCAACTGCCAATTTAGAAGTCCCTATCTATGGGGACAAGGGTGAACATGTTTTCACCTTAGGGTCCTGCTTTTTAAGTATCAAATTCATGGCTAGGGTACACTTGACCTCAGAGTATGATTACCGGCATGCTCCAACCCTATAGTACTATTTATACATATACGGTTCCCCCTGAACCATATAAGTGTGCCTAGGCTCTTGTGCCTTCAGCCTCATAGCTATATATCTTTTGTGTAGCATGTGGTATTGCTGCCTGTGTCTTCTATGCTCAAAATATTAGAAAATATTGCGACCCCAAGAAATAAATAACCATAAAAATGTAAGCTTAAGGGTATGTTTCCATTGGGCAGCATATGGGCTTTGGCATGATGCTGCCCAACCAATGCATTGCCTGCTGATTAGCCATGGTTTACCGCTAATGCAGTGGCAATGCACACTATTCAATTGAATGGGAAAAACAATTTTTCCAGGCTCTGTAAATTGTCCGATAATATTAAATAGACACAGATCTCGTCATTGGCGGCCATCCCCAGCATCACCACAATGTCAACACGGGATCCCATGTTGAAAGTAAAGCAGTGTTAATGCAGTAGTGGATCCCTTCCCATTCAAATGAAAGACATAATGGAAACAAACCATTACCTACTGTAATTAAGACTCTAAACTGTAAGTTAGTGTCAGGGGGTGTAGATAGAACTGCAAATAAATAATAAACAATATACTTTTTAAAAAATATAAAAACAGAAAGTGCCAGTAAGTCTCATGGTTTAGGGTACATTTCCACTACATTGGATTCAATTCCATTGAATAAAAAAAAACTGCACACAGCACACGTCACTTCCGGGTATATGAATCGTGGTTCTTCCGCGTTCCACGTACCGGAAGTGACGTCACTGATGTCTCTCCCGGCCTCTGCCAGTCTTTTAGCTGATCTAGCAGGGAGAGGGCTTTACTCTCCCTGCTTATGTCCCACCCGCTTGTGCTGATAATGTGCGCGGTGTGGTGGTAGTAACGCCCTCTCCCTGCTAATCAACTCGATTTCAAGAACCTGGGAAAAATCCGGGATTTCTTGAAATCGGGACGGGAGACTTGACAGGTCTGCACCATGAAGACAATGATCACATGTTGAAAACAAAGCAGTGAAAACGCAGTAGTAGAACACTTAACATTCAACTGAAATTTGACTAAACAACCAGATGGGGGACAAAAGACCCCCACATCTAATTAAATTCCCCCTAGGAGCATCCCAAGGGCAAGGGGACTTTAACGGCCACTTAAGTATAATACAATCGTATATAGTAAAGTATAGTAAACAGGTGAAATCAGTAACAATTTATTGAGCGTAATGATTAAAAACATAGGGCATGTCAATATCGGTCGATGTTACAACATTCTTTTTCAAGTATTCAAAACTTCCACATATAGTGGGTATAGGTGAACATTTAAATACACATGTAAAATTATATAAAATAATTTTTTGGTATTCAATACGTTAGGATAAAGGGTTAAACCCCAATGCGTGTTTCGTGTCAAACTTCCTCAGGGGTGTGTCTTTATCCAAGTAGAGTCTATAACGAAAGTAATAATAACAACAACAACCACAGAGGACAGACATAGAACATCGAGGAGGGCCGATTAACATCTCAAAGAATGATAAAGTAAACCAGTCCAAAAAAAAAGACATTTTTAAAAGGAATTTTTTGTTTTTACTCACAGCGAAGCACCGAAAGACCAATCATTGAGAAAAATGGCGGTCAGAGCCCCTACTAGGGGGCACCCATAGGTGAAGAGCGGGAGGCCAAAACAAACTGCCCGGCATCGGACAAAGCCAGGACAGACCTCCATACACGGAGTGGAACTTAGATGGGAGTTCGATTTGTCCAAAAAATTAAGTTAAAGCTAGTGTTGAGGAGGGCCCACCAGAAATAAGTGCAAAGGATGTGCATTCCCACAGGATGTGTCCTGTGTCAGGAAATGATCATACCTGATCATACCAAATACCTGATCATACCTGACCATACCAAAATTTCTTTTTGGACTGGTTTACTTTATCATTATTTGAGATGCTAATCGGCCCTCCTCGATGTTCTATGTCTGTCCTTTGTGGTTGTTGTTGTTATTATTACTTTCGTTATAGACTCTACTTGGATAAAGACACACCCCCTGAGGAAGTTTGACACGAAACGCGCGTTGGGGTTTAACCCTTTATCCTAACGTATTGAATACCAAAAAAAAATTTTATATAATTTTACATGTGTATTTAAATGTTCACCTATACCCACTATATGTGGAAGTTCTGAAGACTTGAAAAAGAATGTTGTAACATCGACCGATATTGACATGCCCTATGTTTTTAATCATTACGCTCAATAAATTGTTACTGATTTCACCTGTTTACTATACTTTACTATATACTATTATATTATACTTAAGTGGCCGTTAAAGTCCCCTTGCCCTTGGGATGCTCCTAGGGGGAATTTAATTAGATATGGGGGTCTTTTGTCCCCCATCTGGTAGTTTAGTCAATATTTATTTGGGATGTTGGCCACACCACCTGGATTAGTGCAACTCTCTTTTCTATAACATTCAACTGAAAGACATAGTGGAAACAAGTGCTAAACTTGCTGTGATTAAGATTAAGATATGTGAGTTGGTGTCATAGGGTGTAGATCTACCTTATGATTCAAGTTCAAATGTATAGTAATGCTTTTTTTTGTATATTAAAACAATATTTTTTATACAGTCCTTTAATATCCTTTTCCTGAATATATATATCTCATGAGGACTTACCTACAGTTACTGGCCCCCTTTCGAAGGATATACTTCCATGGTGAAAGCTTTCTTATGTTCAACTTTCATAAACTAATGATACTTGATACTTCATATTTGATGGGTCAACAGAAATCACCCTGTTGCTCATGTAAATTAAACACATAACAGAACAAAGTACAAAGGTGATATTCCTATTTATAGTAAAGCAGCAACAAAGACTGTGCTGTGTAGCCGAGCAGTGTATATTACAGTACAGTACTGGGAGGACAGATATCCTTTACAGGTGGAACATCTCCCACTTATGTATTCCATTTGTGCATTTTGCTTTTTTACCGGAGTTCAGCTTTAAAACTCACAATGAGAGCTGCAATGTGGTTTATGTTGATGAAGTTGATGCCGAAAATCTTCTCCGTTTATTAAGATTTCTGTTACCATGACTTCAAAGGCTTGTAATAAAATGAATCATTTTACATATCACAGCGCTGAAAATACTCTCGCACACATTGATTTGAAAGGCATTTGCATAATCAGATCTCAGATAAGACAGTACTGTTTAAATGAAGAGTTTTTTTGACCGTGTAGAAATTCAAATTTTACACCCCTTCTATTCAGATGCTTTAAACACCCCCCCCCCCCCCCCCCCCTCCCCACCATATACATTTCCCAATGGCTGAATAAAATTGCAAATAAGTACTTTCCATCTATTCCTCTGTGCATTGCTTTTAGGCACAGGAGATGTGAAAATATACAATGCAGCCTTGGGACAAGACGATTTTGTTTGAATACTGTTTCGTATTTGTAATTTATGGATTTGCAGTTTTAAAGATTAAAAGGATTACCGTCCAAACTAATTAGGTTTAGGTAAGTTGTTTTATGGTTTCAATGTTTCAGGGTAAACGGAAAGTATTATTTGTTTTGAGTAACCACGCATCTTTTTAGTTATAAGTATTGTTTACAGTGTCTGGTGATGATCAATTGTTCACACTATATGTGCTGTGTTGCCATAAGCACAATGCAGCACACAATGTGATGTGACAGCTTTTTCATAGAAAACTTGTTTTACCATTCACACTTGTATACGCCGCATTGTGCTGTGGAGTGTATTGTGGTATAATGCACTGCCAGCACCAGCAATTTGAGTGGGCCCTAGGGGGCCGGGCCTGTCCAATCAAGTTAGTGTGCCCACTTACTGAAATCATCATCGCTAATGGCCACAAGTGGGGTAGAAAGTTAGGAGGCAGAGTAATGCTCCCTCCCTCCTCAGTAGAGATGGTCGAATTTTTTGACTAGCTGACTTTGTGAGCTGATATCATCATCAAAATTGCTGAAGGTGTAGAAAAAGGTTGTGGGAACATTTGACAAAAACGTTTTGCTTTAGCACATGTAGTTTTTGCATAAATTATGTATTTTTTTTTTTATTTTTTTACTTGACTTTGAACTTAATATATGCAAAAACTACTTTTGGTAGAACAATATTTTATAGTATACCCCTCAACCCTTCTCTACATCTCCAGCAAGTTTGGTGATGATACCATGCTCAGGGGCTTTGCAATTAACTTAAAATCATCAAAATGGTCGAATTTTTTATAAACAATTCGACCATCTCTACTCCTCAGTTAGGAGGGAGGGGGATTACATTCCCGCCTAAATTTCCACCCCACACATTGTTCAGACAAGCGAGGTCACTACCTATGGCAGAAATTACATCACAGAGTGTCACTTCCAGCTGTTGAAACGTGGAAGTGGCACTCAGTGATGACACTTCCAGCATTTGGAACGCCGAAGTAGCGCTTCACTACATTACTTCCTGTAAGTTTCTGCATACAGGAACTGATTTGGCATGGAAAGGTGCCTCCCCTGTGCCCATCTTTTCAAAGTACACAAATTTTGAAACTGCTAGTGTTTCCACTTGTTTTGGAATTGGGAATTTGGAATCCTGTGCAATGCATGCTCTATGCATCATGTATGTTACATGTGTTGCCAGTAAACAACATCACACTTATGCAAAGACTTTTTTCAGTAAATTTTTCATTTGCTCTATAAAAACATGGTTTTTGAGTACCTCAATTGGCCTATATAGTCTTCCTAAGCAAATATCCATTGGAGCTGTGCCTCTTGTCTTTAAGTCTTCTAAAATTAGTTTCCAGGTATGTGAGCAGGCTTTACTACAGCATCATGTGGCGAGATATTATCTAAGGGTAGGCCTACACTAAGCAGTTGATTGCTTGTGCACATTAATCATTCATCAGTATGATGCGTCCATTGACTGTCAATGGACGTATCATGTGTTAAACCTCCATTGCATTTAGGTTCATGTTGTCATAGCCTATTGTCGTCAATGGCTTGCTTGCGCTGTGCACTAGAATCCCTGCATTAAACACAGTGATTTTGGCACAAGTATAGCCATATCCTTAGACTCTGCTTCTTTTGACTGCTTGTGAGATTTGAAGTGATATTTCATGTTGTTACTACTGTTTTGTTCATTGTTCTGGCTGCTGGGGACTAATATGACGAAGCAAATCATTGCCTCTACCAAAATGGCTGCATCCATTCAGTACTGCATTGCAGAACAACCCATTATAAGTCAGTAATGGTGGAAAGATCGGCTGTAGTGAGACCCTGGAGAATACTAGTCACTAGTTTTTCAGCTTTTAGTGTTCATTCTCTCTTTATATAGTTCCTTATGTGCCTTTTGTGGTTATAAGCAAGTGATTATCAGTTCTAGTTTCTAACATTTAACTTAGGATGAGATTTATTTACTCCCAGCTGTATTAGCATGCATTCATCAAAAAACTACCATGGTCACTGTTAGAGATGGTCGATGGTTTTTCGACTTGCTAACTTTGTGCAAAAACTGTTTGTGTTAAGGCCCCCATACACGGGTCGGATTCCGGCCGGATTCCGGGCCGATCGATTCAGGGCGCGTGCACGCGAAACGATCGTGCCGGAATCGTGTGCAGCCCACCTTGTCCGATCGATCACGTCCAATTGATCAGGGGCTCAGAATCGGATCCGACAGAGAACCAACATGTTGGTCTTTTTGATCCGATTCTGCACAGATCAGGGGGAGTTGCCATTTGTGAGGTGGAGTCGGAGATGGAATCGGACACGGAATCGTCCCGGAATCCGTTGGACAAGGTGGTATGCAGCGATCGGATTCTCTTAATTGGCCGATCGATCACACCTGCGATTCCCGCCAGAATCGCCGGAATCGATCGGATAGGTGATCGAGCGCCCATGGAATCCGACTGTGTATGGCTGGCTTTAGAGACATACTTTCTTTTTTGGAGTATACCCCCAACCTTTCTCTACTTCTCCAGTAAGTTTAGTGTTGATACCATGTTCAGGGGCTTTGCAATTCATTCGACCATCTCTAGTCATGGTATGTGTCAAAGGTGCCATCTAGCCATCAGTTACTGATACTCTTCACCACCACCAGTCCCGTGATTGGTGGTGATGCCATAGTTGTGACAAATAAAAAACAGAACAAAAACACTTATCAATGACATGCTCTCCTATAAGCACTAGGCGTATCCAAGTAGATGACTCAGGGGGTAAAACTAGAATTTATGTCAAAATATGATAAAGGATTGTATCTTGATACAAGATTGGTAAAACTTTCCATTATATGACATATTAGAACATAAGCTGCTTATGTGAGTTAAGGTTCATTTATGCGTATGAGATGTGATGTGGTGCAATGTGACCCAATAAGATGCATAAGGAAATATGACTAGAATTTGATTCATTTATTGTGATATTTTCTGTGAAAACAAGTATAACTTTTTTTTCTCGCTGTTTCAGCCACAACATTTTGCTCTATGAAGATGGACATGCTGTAGTTGCAGATTTTGGAGGTACGAAATACAAACACAGGTACATATAGACGTTAAGGTAAAGGGACATTCCATGGAGCCATGTTGCCTGCCACAAGACAGGATGAAACTTTGGTCTTGGTTAAACCCATCTAGGCCTGCTACAGTATATAACAAGCCTGGATCTTTCTGGAACAAACACTAGAGAAGCAGTGAAAGGAGTGCCTTAATCCAGTGCTTAAAATAGACACCCCTTAACACGTATAACTCACTTTTGAAGACATGTGAAGTAACCAATTAAAGCAGTCTGTTTGCCTGCTATAATCACTGAGGTTTTCTAGTCTGTGATTGCTCTGTTTCTAGTGACATCACATTGAACATCCAGAGCATGCAGGGATTCATAGTTTTCTACTCCTGGAGTGGAAGTAACGAAGCTCAGTGAGTGTAGCAGAGGGCCGTGGAGAAGGCAGATCTATGTAGGAAGGAGGAGCAGTGAGTATAGAGCAAGGGAGAGTACCAGGATGGGTCAAGGGGGAGGCAATATGGCACAAAGTGTTCTAGCCAAGTGGTCATTGGGCCATGTACAGTGTGTGTGGTCCATGTGTGGACTCATCCCTGTACATGCATAGAGATAGGGCACACATTGTCTATAGACATAGTATGCATAGTGTGTAGTCCATGTGTTCCTCCATGTTTGCCTGTTTTTAACACAGCATTAACACAGGTAGAGAAGGACCATGAGTCTGAAAACCAACAGTCTGTTTTCATCCATGTGTTAACATGAGTCTGCTTATGACAACATGGCTAAGTGCATTGACATTGATCCAAATTAATGTTGATGCGCCTGTGTGTACACGTCCTTTGCAAAGCATGTTATTGGACCTCGACTTTGGCCAAATTTTTCAATTTGGCTTGTTGTGTATTTGAGTTTGACCCCCCCTACATAGTGATAAAGATATAAAACTACCGCACACACTATGTCTATGTATCAAAATAGTAACTTGTAGTCTCTTTTGGAAGATGATGGTATGACAACACAAGAGCACGGCTAGTAACTAAGTATTTTATGAACAAGAGCCGCAGATTTGAAAAACAAAATGATGAACCTACCAAAGTTTGTACAATATTGTATTGATTTTGTGAGCTGATTGCAAAACTTCTGAAAATGGTATCATCATCAAAATAGCTGAAGATTTAGAGAAAGGTTGTGGGAACATTCGGGAAAAAAAAGTTTTGCTCTAGCACATTAATTCTTTTGCATAAATTAGGTTCAAGTCAAAATCAAAATCTTGACTTGACTTTGAACTTCATTTATGCAAAAACTATTTGTGTAAGAGCCTTTTTTTGTAGTATACCCCCAACCCTTCCCTACATCTCCAGCAAGTTTGTTGATGATACCATGCTGAGGGGTTTTGCAATTATTTTGAAATTGTTGAGATGCTCAAATAAAAAAAAGAACAAAACAAAACGTCCATCTCTAGATTAAACCTGTATTAGCCTCCATAATAGAGGGTAGAGCAATTAACGAATATACTTCATGTATAGTATTGTTGCACACCTGATATAAACTCCAGGGTGTGAAAGATGTGTTCTGCAGATCAGGAATTTGCAATAAAACATATTTAACACTCTAGAAGGGAAATGGTGCAGCTAACACAACAACAGTCCACAACACAAAGGCTTGTACAGCAAAGGCTCACTAAGTATCATCACATTAGCACATGGCTAACCCATGGATTCTTCACACCCAACAGTGCTGACTATGATACAACTTGCCTTGTGATCACACCATGTGCATTCTTTCTCACAGGAGCATGCACAGAATAATAAAAAAATGTATATAACATTAATTAGGACACAACCTTTTTTTTTTTTATTCTTTTGTCTCTCCTATGTTCCTTCCTAACAGCTTTTAAAAGACAATCCTATTGATATTCCTCTGTGGTGGCTACAGAACAAATTTGCATCTTCTATACAACACACTTGTTTAATATGATATAATGGATTATATTTATAAAATATAGGCCATTGGCTTTCATAGGGGAGGGACATATGACAGGAATATTGTTTTAATGGACAAGGCATTTCTCCCCGCTCTGGTAAAACAGCATCCCCAGCATTCATGTGGATGTGCACAGGACAGTCCAGGGGCCCTGCTGCCTCACCACAGGGCAGGACACTGCCAGTTTGAATTTCCTATGCCCCTATTGCTTGGATGAGATTCACCAGGCAACTGTTTATCAATCTTATGTAAAGAGCAAATTGGGCTTTAGTGCTGAGCTCGAATATTCGAATTTGGCGAATATTGGCTATTCAAGAATTCACACATTTCGGTGGATATTCGCAATCTTGAATATTCATGAATATTCGCAATTTGAGTGTATGAACATGCATTGTGAATTTATAATGCAAATAAATACCACATGTGACCATACATTTTGAAGCCATTGCGAATATTCACGAATGTCAAATAGAATATTAGTAGAATTATTAGCAAAATATTGCAAATTCAAATGTTACCTATACTGCTCATCACTATTGGGCTTTTATATATTGAATGGATTATATATATATATATATATGGAATTTCTACAAAATCTCTTAAATATAAAAAGGTCTTTATTGACAAATCATGGACCATTCATTAAAATAAATAAATAAATAATTTAACCTTTCTCTGCAATTCATTCAGGTCATTCTGTACATTTAAACATTAAACATCAATGGTACAACACAGTATTAGTTGGCGTGTCCCCAAGGATCCAACGCGTTTCGCCTGTAATGCCTTCTTCAAAGAATTTGGAAACACCACTGTACATTAAAATAATAATATATACAATAAATGCGGTGTTTCAACATGTCCCCATTTAAGGTCATGTCCGATAACCCTCTTTTCCTGTTTTGAAAACAGGGATGGCCGCATTAGAAATGTACCAGATAGACAGCCGTGAGCGTGCACGGCACTCAAAGCGTCCATCTATCTAGCCCATATCTATGCGTGTATGGGCACCTTTATAGGTACCAGAATTTTCTATGTGTGTATAATGTGGTAATGTATTTTATTGGGGTGGCCATACAACTCAATCTTCTTGACTTGAACCTTAAACACAGCACAGCCTTTCCTATACTAACATGCCAGGTCTAAAAGAAGTTATTCTGCCCTCCACCACTACACAAGCATCGTCTTTTCATCCTGGAGATATGTATGAAATAGGAGTGCATAACCAAGCAAGATGCTTCATTGACTTTTCATTGATTTTTTCTAAAGCAGATATTCACTCAGATCTCAGGCTTGCTTGAAATGAATAAATAAATAAAGTGAAAACATATTTTGTTGTTTTTCTCTTTACAGAGTCAAGATTTCTTCAGTCGGTCGATGAGGACAACATGACCAAACAGCCCGGGGTTTGTTTAAATTTGTTCTCTTATTAATAGTCTTTCTGACTGATTCAATACATCCTTGAACCCACCGACTTATACAAAATCTATTTCAGTGACTGCAAAAGTTGAGGAGCTGGAGGATCAATGTGACAGCTCAGCTGCCTAAACTGAAGCAGATCCTTTCATTCTTGTCTTTCCTGAATGAACCGAGATTACTCAGTATTGCTGAAGTCCAGCATCTGGTTGTAACGGCAGCTGCTGTATGCCGCCGTCGCCTCCTTACTTACCGTTGCAGATCTCAGTGCCCTGTTCAGCGGTGATTCTGATGCACTTCCTTAAATACCAGCGCGTGTCATTTCCTGGGATTTTAGGTATTCGTCATGTGACCTGGCTGACCAATAGTTGACCTCCTGCAGCTATATAGGGAACCCTGCCCTTTCAGCCTTGCCTCAGTATTAAGGTCTCTGTGTTATGCTAAGCACTGCTTGCCATTGCTGTTCCTGTGAGATAGAGACTGACTGTGTTCTGAGACCGATACCTGTTAACCCTTACCTGCCTGCTGCACTCTCCTGCTACCTGCGCTGCCCTGCCCTGTCACACTGTCTGGCTGACGACACCTGTGTCCCTGAAGTATTCCCTGCTGTCCCCTGGACCAGCTGCCTTGTGTTCCTACATTCCCTCAAGAGGTAGTGACCTGGTGATCCCCTCGGGAAAGTCTATCTCCACCATCAGGAGTATTGTGAAGAACGAGTGGGTTCACTTAGACAACGCCCTTAGAGGAGGTAGGACACGTGGCACAGTGGGTCCACACCTGCTGCCCCGTGACACTGGTATCTCTTTCCCAAAACACTTTTCAGCCTGTATTGGACTGGCTGTAACTAGAGATGGTTGAAAAATTTGCAGTGCGAATTTTTAAGTAGAAATTTCGACTTTTTCGCCGAAAATTCGCATAGTCGAATTTTGATGGGGTTATTTCGACTTTTCACCGAAAAAGTCGAAAATCAGCCTGATATTTCAACTGAAATCGATTTGCCGTGCCGCTATTTCGCGTGCGAGTATCGCCATTTTATTAAAAAAATTTGCATG
>CM070038.1:21701645-21712064 GCA_036250615.1 Ptychadena robeensis | reverse complement strand
TTTTTTGCACAAACAGTGACCATGTCTGGAGGGTTCACATACTTTCAAGCTGCACTGTATCTCTGAAGGACTCTAATGGAGTGAGTTTTGAGTTCTACAAGAAGAGTTCTAAGCATCCTCTTGCAAAACTCTAAGAAAAGAAAAATAGTTCAGAAGCTGTATTGTTATTTAGCACTACATGCCTTTTATTATTTTACATTGGACTTAATGCAAAACTATCCAGTGAAAGACTAAAGGCCCCCATACATGTAGCGAGCCGCAGCCAATTTTTTGGCCGAACGATGAGCATGCGCGCTCACATCCGTCAGTCGGTGGCAAAATCAGCCGCGGGTCATATGTGCCCACATGGCGGGACAGATCCCTGTCGCCCTAAAGCTCGGTCGGCCACAGAACGGACATATCCGTAAATCTCTGGCCGATGCCATTAGTTTGAATGGGGACCAGCAAAGGGTGCCCGCCGAAATTTTGAGTGTGGGGGCCTTGACCCAGGGATCGGCAACCTTTACTATCAAAACCATTTTGAGCCTTTTTTAGTGAAGAAAAAAGCCTGCTAACATGTGCAGTGGGTACTGTATAACATGAGCCATAGCTCTAACACACGTTTTGCATGTAAAAAAAACCCAGCATAGTAATGTATAGTGTGAAAGAGCTCAAAGACATAATTTAAAAAGAAGGCCCTATTGTCCTCTCCAGTTTGTGTTTCCTGCTCCCTGGCACAGCCCCTGTTTTTATTTTCTTCCATTGGAGTAGCAGCATGTTCAAGGCTCCCTTCCCACTCTTCTCTTCTAGGCATAGGGGGGAGGTGTACTACACCACTATATCCCTCTCTTGGGACCCAAGGTCCTGACCTCAGTGCTGCTGGCTTGCTTACCAGCATCCTGGGGTGCCTGGTTTGGTCTCTCTGGTCCCTCTCTTCTCGCTGTTCCTCTTCCACCAGCATCTGTGTCCCTGCAGTGGACACTGTCAGTACAAGGCTTCTGCAGCCAGCCATCTTGACTGCTGGCAAGCTCTCTCTTTCTTTCAGTGTATGTGTGCTAGTGGGAAGGAGGAGGTTTTCTTGCGGTCAGGGAGCCACAACAAGGAGGTTTAAACAGACAGGGATCGAAAAGAACTACTGTACTCCCAAAATTAAGGTACATGGCCAACATCCCCAAAAAATTGATCCAAAAGGGAAAAACATGAGGTGATATCTCCTCTCACAAATGAAGGTTCCCCCTAATTCTAAATGGGGGTAAGGGGACTTTAAGGGCCACTGCTGATGGATCAGATAAAGTGAAAATTCATAAAAACAATGATTTAATATTCCATGGTCACAATAAGAATTACATTGAATAATTTTTCAATCGTGCATCTGCTAACAATTCAATTAAACTAAAAAATAACAATACAGATGGAAATGATCAAAACATCCGTAAATTTATATATTCAACCCCAATGCGCATTTGGTTGTTGCAAACTTCATCAGGGTTTGGCGCCACTCGCAGGGATGCTGAAACCAGCGCAGCTACGGACTTATTTACAGGTGACTACTCATAGAGATTTTGTTGCATCCATTAATCTGACTGGATGAAGCACTAAAGCACTGTAGCTCTCCGTTCCTTACTGGAATCACTAAGTCAGTCAAAATATCCTTTTCACCTTAAGATATAACTTACAGTGAGTATACATTTGATTTTTTGATTAAGGACTCCCTGAAGAAGCTTGCAACGAAAGTGCGTCATCATACATTTCCGGATGTTTTCATCATTTTCATCTGTATTGTTAATTTTTAGTTTAATTGAAGTGTTAGCAGGTGCACAATTGAATGATTGATGACGCAATGTAATTCTAATTGTGACAATGGAATGTTGAATCATTGTTTTAATGAATTTTCCCTTTATCTAAACCATCAGCCATGGCCCTTAAAGTCCCCTTTCCTCTATCTAGAATAAGTGGAAAACCTTCATATGTGGAGAGGAGATATCAACTCATGTTTTTCCTTTTTGAATTAAACAGACAGGGTGTTGGCATCCCTTTCCATCTTTCAGGTTTCGGCCTCTCCTGAGCACAGAGTTGCCCTATTGGCCTGCATGCCAATACAGGCAATGGGGCTCTGGGCCCTCACAGGCGGGGAATCAAAGCACATTATGATGTACCCATACTTGGTCTTGGCTCGAAACCCAGGAGGCTAATGAGCTTAGTTTGCCAGGGGAAAGCGTAGTTGTACACAGAGGAAATATGTTAGTTTTGATGGCTGCCAAATGATTAGAACCAACATACAATGTAAATAATAACCATAAACTCTATCAGCTGTGATATAGACAGCCACTTTGTTGAACAAAAGGACACCGGCTTAGTCCACATGTAAGATAAAACTACTAAGCCCAATAAAAGCCGGCAACAAGCTGAATAAGCTTTACTGTATCCGATGGTGTCAGTGTGGCATTGCTCTTCCTTCTCGTTAAACAAATCTCATTCTGTTCACAAAGCAAACTGTATTGTGGTGGGTTGCCATGGCAGCCATGAGCATGCACAGTCCTAATTACCAGTAGAAGCTAATGACAAGCGCGTGAATAATGATAAGGAAGGAAGGTTGTTAATAATGGAGCATTTCTTTGGGATGCTAATCCAGACAATGGCAGGTTTGCCCCGGTAAGCTGTGGATTTCAGATACGTCGGCCCACTAAGTAGGAACATGTTTTGTCAAGCCCCAGCTCAGGAGAAAACAGCCCAAAATTACTTTAAAACAGATGCGCAAATGCTAAATGAGTCCAAGATGTGGATAAGCGATTGATTCTTTTTCAATTATAAAATGTTTTTATGAAAACATGCTCAAAGTTACTGAATGTTATCTTTATTAGAGTGGATTTGGCATTCTAATAACACAGTTACCATATGGGTGGGGGCAAAGCCAAGAACCGGACTGTAAAGTAAGGATGGTCAAATTTTTCAACTAGCAGACTTTGGGAGCTGATTGCAAAGCCTCTAAAAATAGTATCATCACCAAAATTGCTGGAGATGTAGAGAAGGGTTGTGGGAAAAAATTGTGCTCTAGCACGTCTAGCACATAAATTACCGTATTTGTCGGACTATAAGACGCACCGGACCATAAGACGCACACAGTTTTTAGGGCAGGAAATCCAGAAAAAAAAATATTAAGTTTTCACATCAATTGAATTAATGCAATGGATTGGCAATATTCTTTTCAGCCAGCAGGGGTCACTAGCAGCAGTGACTCAGCACATGTCTTTACACTGATCTCGGGAGGAGGAGGGGGGCAGAAATCTGCAGCGTGTTTTTTCTCTCCTCTCCTCTAAACAGCTCAGCTGTGATTGTGCCCGTGTGTCAGTGGGAAGTGCTGAGTTATTGCAGTTCCCACTGACACTGAGAGAGGGAAAGATGGCACTCCATCTCTCCCTCTTTCTCTTTTCTGACAATGGCAATTTTACAGAACAGCTGAGAGAGCCGGCACCAGCCGGCATCTCTCAACTGACAGTTCCCTCCAGCTCCTCTGGCTAATCTCCGTGCCGGGGGAGTTGGCGGGCAGCCAAGATGCGACCACCAGCGGCCGAGTGGCCCCGGGGGTCGCACATTCTGATCATAAGACGCAGGCACTTTTTGTCCCCAATTTTGGGGGTAAAAAAGGGCGTCTTATGGTCCGAAAAATACGGTAAGTTCAAAGTCAAAGTCAAAAGTTTGAATTTTGACTCTAATTTTAACTTAATTCATGCAAAAACTTTTTGTTTTAGAGCCATACCTTTTGTAGTATACCCCAACCCTTCTCTACATCTCCATGATGATGCCATGTTCAGGGGCATGTTAAGGGGCAATTAATTCAAAATCGTTGAAATGTTAGAAATCTAATCTTTAAATGTCAAAATCATCTCTACTGTCAGCCCACCTTCTCAGCACAGTTTGGGTACAGACAGGTTCCCATAGGGATGCTATTTGGTTACCTATCCACTCACCATCTTTCTAATGGGTATATATAGCCAAATATCTTTTCGGTTAGATTAGAACCTGTTTAAGAATTGTATTATGCTCTGTGTAAACTTCAGGATTTACCCTCTGTTGTCATAGAGACAAAAAGTGTTCGGAAAACTAAAGTTTTCCAGTATTCTCAAGTAAAGGGGGACAATTTTCCAATATTGCCTGTTATTGTAGCAACTAACTAAATGCAGATTTCCTTTGCCTAATGATTCTCTGTGATGGGAAATTAAGGGAGATAACCCCAGTGGAACATGTTGTTAGCGTTCACTAGAGTTCACAACATTTTTCAAAATTTATGTTGGATTTGTGTTTGGACTTTTGCAATGTATTCAATATATTGTAATCAGAAAATTAGCAGTCCACAAAGATCCAAAGGGGAACGGTACCTGCACTTAATACAAAGAGATGCAAAGAAATTGTACATATATGATCCAATTTATTTGGAACACAATTGTTGTCTTCTTCTTAAAATGAGGCAGAGAGCACTGGATCAGCAATCTACAATGGTATTTCCTATAAAGATAAAAGTGGCTGCAACTATGGTAAAACACCCAGTGAACTGCAAAAATGAAACAAGCTCCTTACATCACAAAGGGAGTCAACAACACAGTGCTTTTTATGCAGTGAAATTTCAAGTAGCAACCCTGCTGAGTTCTTCACTGGAACTATAGAGTACATATTTCCTATACTATGGCGAGCCATTCTGTAATCCAGCAGCGAACCAAGATTTATGTCAGGTAAGGGTCAGACAAAGCTGTTGGCTTATTAGAAGCGGCACACAGTATTTTTGGACTATAAGATGCCTGGGGTTTTTTTTGGCCTCGGGTGATCGGTTAGGCAGAAATCGGCCGTTGGTGGGGAGGTGGAGGAGCTGTCAGATCGGAGATCCACCCACAGCCAGAACTGTATTTTTTATATCAGCAAAGCCCTGCTGATATAAACAATACACAGTAAAAAAGATAAACTATACACGAAAAATACGGTAAAAAAAAATAAAGAATCCACTGGATTTGTAGATGATCTATGAATATATTTTTGTGCTGTGCTTGTTTAGCCCCCTGGAGATATTCCAGAGTGTAGCTTGAAGTAGATGCAAATAGTCCTAACCCTGAGCAACATTTAAGGTAGATTACCTCCTCCAGCCACGCCAGCTCTCTCCCTCAGTGTCAGCATCCATGGCCTTGCTGTTGGAGCCACCTCCCTGACGTCAGTGATTGCGCTTTTGGAAATCAGTTTCAGTAAATAATGGAACCACCAGGGAGGTTAAAGAGACAAAAATGGAAGAATGCCTGTACTCTATAATGGAAATGTATTTTGTGGAGCATCTACATCATAATACTTGACAATCATAGCATTGTTTTTTGTTTTAGAATCTTCGCTGGATGGCACCAGAAGTTTTCAGCCAGTCAACGCGCTACACCATCAAGGCTGATGTGTTCAGCTATGCCCTTTGCCTGTGGGAACTACTAACTGGTGAAATCCCGTTTGCTCATCTAAAACCAGGTAGTGTGTGATACGTTTGTAAACTCATGTTCTGTCCCAAGCACCATTCTTATTTTCGGTGTGTCTGAATATTCATTATCAAAATGTGAAGAACTTGTTGAAAGTTTTACATTTACTGCAGCTTGTGCAGATTATGATGATTTTTTATTTCTACAAAGAAATAATATTTTATTTATCAATTAGTCAAAAAAGATTCAAAAACCCTAATTGTAATTTGAGAAATCCCCTAGCTACTGACACAGACTGATAGATGCAAATCATATCTCATCATATCCCCTTACAGAGCTAGGTTGAACACCAGTACCTGGTGACCTTTAGTGGCATCTACAGAGGATAACGATTGCTGACTGTCACAGAGGAGATGGAGTTCTTAGACCTTGTTTGACCACAGTCAGCAAAGTGGGGTATAGTAGACTCCATACTGTAATATCTGCATATTCAACGTGTGTAAAGATAACAAGTTGAAGTGACTTGCTTACATGCAGATTTAAAGTTCTTACATTAAACTTCATGGTCATCATTAAAAACTCATGACTATCCTTCATGTGTGCCTCCATTTTTGAACTACGAGTCATTCAGTCAAGGGTCCCCTCACATTCCAGGGCTCTACTGAGTTCATCTTTAAATTCTGGAGATACGGTTTGTTCCAAACATAAGCAAAAATGATTTTTTTCATCGTTAAACATCTAAACTATTATTATTGCTAATCTTAAGAGCTATTCCCTTCTTCAGTGATGATTAGAATGATCTAATGGGCATTTGAGACGTGGTCTGACACAGTATAAATATTTGGAATGTTATACATTTACATGCATATTTATCTTAACCGAAAAAAAAATGTTTCTGGATCTAAAGCAATGAGGACTGATTGGTGTTCAATTATAATTATATGCTTATCAAATTTTAACCTACAATTTCTGCGCTTAATCACATACTCCCACGCTGTTATTTGCATATCATATTTTATTTTTTTAAGTTCGATGTGATAAAATGCTAAAACGATTTTAAAAGTTTAATGAGAAGAAGAACTGAAACCTTTATTATAACTTACATGATAGGGGACTTTTTTAAGTGTGAGGAAAGATTAAAATGAAATTAGATGGTGTGCAATAATTGTGAGTGCTAAATAAGGTGAGACATATTGATGAGCAGAATTGCTCTGCATATCTGCATAAATGTGGAAATTTTGGCTAATATATTGGGGTCAAAAAGCAAGGAGGGAATATTCTTTAAAGTCCATAACTTTATCATTAACCCTGTGTATATTCCAAATTTCAATAACCTCCTGAGCATATACCCCGGGTCTAGCTCTGGGTAAGTTTTATGACCCCCGCAAACTCACCCTGTGCTACACTTGGGAGTACTCACCTATCCCCGACTATAGTGAGAAGTGGGAGACCCACCCTTTCCAGACCCAGCTCTTCATGGTCATTAATGACGCCAAAGAGGTGGGGTGCCACCATTGACCTCCATTTAAAGGAGTTTATTTAGCACATCCCTGGTGTCATTGATTATGCCGGGGATGTGAAGGAGGGAGGGTGAAGAATCGTGGCCTTGTAATCCATTGTTACATTATGTGTGTCAGCAGAGGAAACCTTATTGTTCTTCATTGTTTTCAGTAGTAAATGTACTAGTTATACAACAGTAGTAAATGTGTAAGTTATATATCAGATGACCTGTATTGATGATTAATGATTTTAAGGCTTTCTAGGTATTTAGCTTCCTCATCCAGGATGGCTCGCCAAATGGTTTTAGACCAAGAAAGAGTCTTGATTATAGTTATACACATATGTGAGATGTTGACATTCAGATTTATAAAAAAAAATTTTTTATTTAAACCTTTGTTTATGCACAGTTAGAGGGTATGTTTTGCTAATCCAAGTATGTATAGGCAACATATAAGAAAACCTTTAATAAAGGAAAAGAATACTACAGAACTTTTTGTTCCTTCAACCACCACCTGCCCGCTAAAGTCATCTTTATGTTCCACTCTCCTGTAAGCTCCCAATAGAATGTTAATGTTATAGTAGAGATGATCTAAAATTTGAACCACCAAAATTGTATGTCGAAATTTTACTTTTTTTTTATTTCTATTGGTTGCAATTCCATGATTCTAACTTTTTGATCGAAAGCCAAATGTAATATATTCTTAAATTTGGTTATGTACAGTGCCAATTTAAATATGCATAACTCAGTTAAATTGGGCTTCTTAACTGTATATCTGGCTTTACTGTTGCCTTAGGTTCTACTTAACATTATAGAAATTGTCTTGAATTTATAATTAACTGTACACAGTTTCTTACTACTTAGTTCCACTGTGTTACAAAAAGAAAACCAACATGTTCTACTCCACAGCCAGCACCATAACATAATACAGAATATATTATTTTCCATTAAACAAATACTTCAATATTCTTAATTACTATGTACAAATATAGAAGATTTCATACAGAAGATCCATGCTATTAACACAATTAAAAAAACAAATAAACAATCAAGGCAAATCCCCTTAAGGCAAATTAATCAACAAATGAAACCTAGCGTACCACAGTTCTTTATTTAACACAGAAAATAGAATAATAATATTCTATAAATAACTGTGCAATATGAATACAGTTAGATTTCAATCTTTGTGTTGGCAGTTCAGTATCTTTAGAAAGATTTTGCCAATCTTTATTATTTGGTTTTGTATCTGTGTCTCCCTAAATCTATGTAGTGGCTTTCATCAGATTTGTTCATTGTGGTTACAGATATCTTATTTTAGCAAAACTAAATTTACAAAACATATGCATAAAATAGTTGCATTTCTCCCATCATTTCGATAGAAATTTGTTTCTTAGGTTTGCAGAATTGCATTGGTTCATACAGGCTCGGAGAACTTCCTTCCTCTCAGGGTCTCAGGGGGAGCACCTGTCTAAGTTCAGATAGAATACCCTAATCTCCACTGAAGTCCTCACCTTCGGCAAAGACATGACACACGTATGTGACTTTGGTTAGCCAGTTTGGTTAAGGGCACTAAAGCATCATACCTATGAGACAAGACAGATGGAACACCCTAGGGACCTCTAGGGAGAAATCCAGAACCAAAGCAGAATTCATGCACAGAAGATCAGTCCAATGAACGGAGTAGCCTAAGGGTAAACAGAAAAATAGTCCAAAAGGTCATACACACAATAGTCAGAGGTCATACACAGGCCAATAACGTTGCTAATGGGTTAGAAACATGGATACACAGCATACACAGGAGATTGGTTCCATAAACAATCCACAAAGTATCCCACCTAGCAGTGCAGATGAACTGACACTATCACAGGCACAGCGTCAAACCAGGTGGAAATGAATATCTGGCCAATCTCAAGACAGATCTTCAACAGATCCCCAAAGGTTGATTTAAAAAGGATACACAGATCACACATGAGAGCTGGGGATTGCCCCACCCAAAACCTACCACTGTGTCAGGAATCGAACCCAAGGATGCTTCAACACCTGGTTGTAGCTCTACCTGCTGAGCCACCTCACATTGTGCTTTTACACCGTGCTGGATCCCTTGGACCTGGATACTAAGTCACCTAGTTCTTGTGAACCCTGAACCCTTGGCCCCTCCCCTGGACTTTCTATAAAAGCCAGATCCCAACTGGGACTCAATGCCAGATTATTGTGCTTACAGCCAGTGTCTTGCTTCTTGTTTATCCCTGCTCCTGCTTTCATCATTTCCGTGTACCGACCCTTGCTTTGACAACCCGACTACTCTTTATCTTGCTCCTTTGTGACTTGACACCACCGGCTTTAGACCTACGCTTGTTTGCTGCTTGCTGCCTTTTGCTACCTGTTGATCCTGCCTTTACTGTCTCAGCTACTGGACTCCGAGCCTGACTGCAGATCGTTACACACTGTGTGGCAGCAGTAAGGCTTTGCAACTTTCTTTGGGAAGAAAGCATGTTTTGAGATAGTGACCTAAACCTACAGTCTCCCTGGCAGCCATCATAGTGCCATAGCCATATGCTCTTGTGGGTTTCACCTGGAGAGCCAGCACTGCAACACTAAAGCTGATTACTGCTGCAGTTTGCCTTTTTCTTTCAAAACCCTTGTGACGTCAGTGGCAACTGTGCCTCTCATTCTTCTGATGCTCCTGTGATTTTTTTTTTGTGCTCCAGAAATTTCCACAATGGAACACATTTGGGAAAAACTTAAAACAAAGTTGCCCCTTATGTGGTACCTTGTAGGGTGAGGTCTTTCACAATGCAGACTATGGGTCCCTAATACAATATTTTGGATGGATGTTCATTTTCAGTCCATAGAATAAGCTGCTCACTCAGGGAGGGAGAATCCCAATATGACCAAAAAGACAAAGGACACTCTTCTTAGTGTACATATTTATGACACTGTAAATAGAAACAACTTTCGCCTTGAATTCTTATACACTAGATTCCTAAAAAGGCATAGACACCTGTATAGCCCAACAGGCTAACACAATTTGGGGTTCATTCATCAGAGCCTCAGAGCCCTGTAGGGATGCAAAGTCAATACCTCAGAGTCTAATGTTGTACATTGTAAAAAAAAGATAACGATAGAGTGCCGGTATGAGAGGTCTTCATGTTCTGGCATGGTTTATACTGGTATACCTCCCTATCCAGGATTGTTGTACATAAGAGTTTAAGGCGAAAGTTTGTTGGGCTTTATGCATGTGGGCTCTCTTTGATGGTTATTGATTACTGTTATTAGATAAGGGTTAATCAGCTGGAGAAGGGAACCAGTGGGAGCCTTCTACCAGAGATTGAATTTCCCCCTGGGAGATATCACAGGGGCATGGGGACTTTAACGGCCTGAGTGGGGATAGTATGTCGAAGACAAGGTAGATTGTTAACAAAGTTTAATGAAAAAAATCAAATAAATCATAGGATAAAAACTGCACAATTTGACCTTACAAAGTTGGTCATTCTTGTGTTG
>CM070038.1:21678077-21696414 GCA_036250615.1 Ptychadena robeensis | reverse complement strand
TATTGCATTAATTGAATTCATTGCATTAACCCAATTGATGTGAAAATATATATTACATTTCTGGTTTTCCTGCTCTAAAAACTGGGTGTGTCTTATGGTCCAGTGCATCGTATAGTCCAAAAAATACAGTACTTTCTTGTATTGTTCCAACAACCCTTCTCTACATCTCCAGAAATTTCAGTGTGAATACCTTGTTCATGGATTATGCAATTAACCCTAGAATAAACTAAATAAACTAGTTGAAATTTAGTGACCATCTCTAGTATAAAACCTCCAAATAGACATAAATGGGATGTAAAATAAAATTAAATAAAGCTATAGTTCTGTTAAGGAAAAAAAATGATGGCGTTGCAATCCTGAAGACAAATTTAATCATGTGAACTTATGCAAAAGAAAGCAAGCAACCAGCAACCAGCAAAAGAAAGCAAGCAACCAGGAGTTTGTTATTCAATTCATTAAATCAAATACAACAATCACACTTATTTTATATATATATAATATAAAATATATATAATATATATAATTATTATATATAATATAATAATATATATATAGCAACAGGTTGTCTTTTTACAGAGAGAGTCTTCTCTTACCGAGTCTTCAAGCAAAACAATTACTCCCCCATGATTAGGTCATGGACCTTTTGCCAGCCACAGCCCACAGGTACTGGGTGGTTGGAATAGTAGGCCCTTCCATGCTTCCTACCTATCCCACAATCCAGGCCCTTCAGCAAACTTGGACGTTTGCAATCCCAAACTATTGTTAGGACCCTCAACTGCTTCCTATTAGCATTATAGGGGTGGCCTTAAAGGGACACAGTACACAAATATATATATATTGTACAGGACACCAGGGATGGGTCCTTGATAACAGGTATGTGTCACCCATTTTTTTCCTCTTTAAGGACACCCCTTACCATGCTAGGAGTAAACAGTCCAGGGATTAGTAATTAATCTGGGACTCGTAATTACCCACCTATTACCTGTGGGGTGTATCAGTCTGCTACACAGCAGGTTAACAAAAAGAGGTCAGCAGACCCCCCAAGTTCACAGTATATGTATAATCACCCATATTTTTCATATAGGTAGATTTGGGTGTTTGGGACTTCTTGTACTCCATGTTTGTAATCTCAAAGGCAAAATGCTCCAGCAGACCACATTCCTATTTCCCTCCTTTGTGTTGCAGAATCTGTATTGTATTGAACGTTATAATTAAAGAAATAGCCATCACACCCCATGGCTATACAAATGGCAGCTTTTTCTTTTTCAGCTGTTATGGACCTCTAATTAAATCATGGCAAGACGAATTAGTCATGTCTGTCTATCCCTCTCCTCATTATTATTATACAATATTGATATAAGCCACGCTATAGGTCCCTAGATATACATTACCATAAATTGATATTTTCCCCTTTGAAATGAGTTTTATATCCGTCTTGATCGTTTAATTTTACATTCGTGTCTCGCCCATCAGTAAGAGGTCACAGTGAACTTGTGATGGGCCCTTGCTGGGAAGCCGTCATGGACAAGAAGCAGAGGGCCAATTAAGTGCAAGCGTGTAGCGTATCTTGTACCCATCTAATTAACATTGCAATCTCATGACAGCTATTGATGTAAGTGGTATATTTATATGATTCTAATTTAGCTGCAGTAATTGAAGGCTTTTAGGGAGATTTTTCTTAGCACAGATAGATAGAGCATTGATATGGTTTTAGGCGGTGCAGGATCATAAAGTCACAATTTACTTACTTTAATGTGCTGCCGTCTAAAATTTAAAGAGAAACTCTTGAAAAACAAGTACATTTAGTTGTTAGATTGACCAGTAAATTTGGTAGCTGTCCTTGTTCAAAATCTCTATTTATCAAGTGGTAAGTTTGTTTACAAAACCAACCCACCCCAAGCTACACTCGGGATTACTCACCTATCCTTGGCAAGCCCATGGCTATTCTAAATCTTTTTCCGATTTCTTCCAGCACCACCTCTTTTGCGTCATTGACTTCCATGTTAAGGAGGCAGTTTCAGTTTCTCACCCCACATAGAGGAGGAAAGAGGGAGGGCAGGGAAACAGTACTATGTACTCTGCTTTGATTGTCCATACTGTGTAACTGAAAATATATTGAGAGGTTCAAGAGTGGTTTTTTTCTAGAAATGTTGCAATCTACACTCCCTGCCCTGTCAGAACCCTGGATCTGGTAGTCTAAGGTCCATCAGGCATAATGGACACATAAGCGATTCACATCCTTGATGCCATATGGGGGGCTTGGCTATGTTGTGCCCTGGTTTAGGCCGTGTTAATCGCTGCAATATTGTTACAATTCGCTTCACATTGTTATTTATGCAATGTGGTTGTCACAGGCTATGATGCGTCTGTGGAAACAGGCAAGTAATAGCTCATGGGAAATTACGGGCAGCATCTACCCCACCCCATATATAGACACAATGAAATAATGAGCTCTTACATGTATTGTGGGAGGTATGACTACTTCCATGTGACTTTGCCTAGGCCTGAGTGTTTGGGGGAGGACAGCTTGCTATTAGAGATAGTCAAATTTTTTTAATATCGATTAGCTTACTTTGTTAGTTCATTGTAAAGCGTCTGAACATGGTATCTAGTGTTGAATATTCTAATTGGGATTTTATATTGCAAGTAACGGCACTTATATCTCCCATATAGTGTTATATCTTCAGAATCGCGAATATTTGTGATTTTTACATCAGTACAAGTGCCGATTTGCACAAAGAAGGTAATAATTACTGGACTTTACAAATTCTTGTAATTTCAAAATGAATATTAGGCGAAATGTTTGCAATATTTTGAGATAATACGACTATTGCCTGTGCTGCTCATCCCTAATGTTATCATCACTTTGTTGGAGATACAGGGAAGAGTTGTGGGGACAAAAAATTAAGTATTGCTCTAGCTCAGACATGGGCAAACTAAGGCCCAGGGGCTGGATCCAGCCTGTTTAGCTTTTTAATCCGGACCATTGTCACCTTGATGATGCTCTGGGTTCCCCTAGCTCTAGCTTATGTTTTATGTTTTTGCATAAATCAAGTTCAGTTGGAGTTTTTCAATCGAAATTTCCACTTAAATGTGCTATAACAATACATTTTGTTTTTTTTATGTTTCCACAACCCTTCTCACCATAATTTTGGTAATGATACGTTGTTCAGGGGCTTTGCAATTCAGTCCCAAATAAACGAGTTGAAATATTGTAGTGTCGTGGGGCGCCATTGTAGTGTGTAACTTACACAACCATATCTTTAGAAGGATGTCTTCTGCTCAGCACACTGCCACAAAGCTCACACACTAAGAAAACAGAAGGTCCACACACGAAGTTGGGAATATTTACAAGTTTACTAGCAGGAGGATTTTTACAGCTTCTTCACCATCACCAGTTGGCAGGGATGGGGCATCAATCTTGGGAATCTACAGTTCTGAACTTGATCCTACCCGTGGTTGGGTACCTTAGACTGGCTGAAGGCTCTCACACCAGGGGAGAAGATTGGCAAACCTTGCCAGGAAGTCACTTTGGTCCAGTGTATAATTCATCCAGTATTCCTGCGTCCAGGGACACGTCTGGAGGATCTCCCTTGTATGAGGTCAATAACATCAGAAGATCCCAGAATGTTCTGAGGAGCTAGCATTTATAGACTCCCAGAGGGGTTGGCTTAAGGCCAGTAGTAGGGCAGATTAGGATTGATATATTTGTAAGGAGTGGAGAGTGGGGAAAAAGGAGACAGCCGTCTGGACACATACCTATCCTTGAGTTAACAGCAGATGTACAACCCTTAAGAGAACAGGCAACACACACACATATATACAGTTAATATATAGGTGTAGTGTACAGGGAAGGGTATATACACCGTAAAACATATAAAAAAGCCCTAAAACCCCACCTCTTTAGTCTGGCCTATCCATCTTCTCACCCCTAACATCACCACCATGCCAGTCCCCCCCCCCCCCCCCCCCACCAATTGTATACTTTGTTCCCCAACCTATTAGACTGTAAGCCCGCCCGGGCAGGGTCCTCTACTCCTCCTATATCATACCTGTACCTGTGTGTTATTGAGTGTTTGTATCTCCACTCTAATGTAATGTACAGCGATGCGTAATATGTTGGCGATAATAATAATCATAATAACACGAAGTGAATAAGCCCTGTCACTACCCTAAGCTAGGAAAAACCCATGAATGTATAGGCATTTATAACAATGCAATAAAATACACAATTAGTGCCATTTACTGGTCACTACAATATCACAACCATCTCTACTTCTTATGCAGTAACGAGCAAAATGTAAACTGACTTAAAAAGGCAAAATGGGTTTGAGAAAATAAACCTTACCTGCCCAAGAACTGCTGTTGGGGCGTATTGCCTGGAAATACATGTATAATTACATTAATAATTTAGTATGAAACTAATCTTCTAGAGACCGATAGCACCTGAAGTATGAAGGAATTGTTTGCATTAACACAAAACTGGTCTATGCTTCTCCCACTTCTACTGAATACTTCAGGCAGTAAATGACTCCAAGAATCAATAGGGCCTATTTATATGCATCCTGTAAAACTTTTGTTTTATCTCGTTTTTAGTTGATCTGTGTTTTCACTCATACCACCTGGGGCTGTTTGAGGGCAACAACAATCTATACAAAGGACTTTGGTTTATAGGTGTTTTCCTAATGTTAAGTAGGCTGGCCTGAGTGCAAACTTATATTTAGAACTTTCAGGAGTTGAAAACATGAGCCCTTTTTGTAACTTTTTGCTTCTTATAATATATACACATTTAATAACCATCTTTCAGTCTTTAACTCCAAATGAATGATGTGATTGTTTACTGTAAGGATACTAGGACATACCCTAGTAATGCAGTCAACATGGTAATCCTGGATCGTAAACACTTATGCTGCGCTGGTTATGGGGATATTTGACAAATCGTTTTTGTTCCTCTTACAAGCTTCTCACATGTTTATGGCTCTGTAATGGATGCAAATGAGCAGCCATTAGCCATATTCTCTGCATAGTTAATTTTTAGTGCATAGAAGACAGCAGATAACTTAGTTGTTTTTAAGTTAATTAAAAGAGTTAGTTAGAGTTAAAACAACAAAGTTCCTATTTTACGACAAAAAACCCATACAGTATGTAGGACTATCTGTTCCTGATTGGTAGGGCACTCCTCCAAGGTTGACTTTCTTAAATGAAATGTTAACATAAAACATTTTTATATTACTTGCGTGTTAATTAAGTGGCATGTAGAGTCTTAAGGGTCCCATGCAGTAATCTCTAGTCTAGAAGAAGATGGACCCAGGACTACAAGATTTGCACTCATTACAAAGAAATTCTTATAAGATATGATATCACACACCTAAGGTCCTTCACACAATCTATCCTCCGATGCTATACTCTTGTTGGAGATATAGATCCAAATGATACTTGATGGCTGCCCATGTTGAAGCCTATGTTTTGCTCCAACTGTGTATGGCCACCCCTGATAATAAACTGTACATACCTTTGGAGTATTTTTTAACCCTTACTTTTACCTACATAATATAAACATGGTAACATCCCTCAAATTCCTTTTCACCTTCTGGATTTTAAAAAAGCGTGCTGCGTGCTATCCTCTGGGTCGTCCCGATCACGGTGATGTGGGGTGTGTGCTTGGGAAAAGCAACGCCTCCTCCATTACATGGAGGTCAATGGTGCCGCCTACCCACCGCCCCTCCGGCGTCATATATGACGCAATCAGGGCCAACTCGGAAGGAGCAAAACAGAGAATCACCGGGGAATCCGGCAGACAGGTGAGTTTGCCCCACAGCTATTTTGGGATGACTTTTACCAGCTGAGCAACTCACCCCAAGATAACTCGGGCAGAACGCCCTGGAGGTTAATAGGTGTGTGTGGGTTGAAGTTGGGGTAGCCTGGCTTGTCTTGGGCACAGGCAAGGGGGTCTTAAGAAAAAAAAGGTAAAGATACTTTTTTCCACACAACTCTCCTCTACATCTCCAGCAATTTTAATGATAAATACCTTGTTCAATTACCTCACAAAAAAACTAGTTAAGATTTCGGGAACCATCTCTCTACTGTTTGGTGGAGTGCCAGAAGATGGTTTTAAAAGGTTTTACCTAGAAATGGTCTTTAAGTAGAAAAACATATCAGGGCAGCCTAAGCCCTTATAAGCTAAAAGGTCGTTCGCACAGTAAACCTAACCTACGGCAATCAGTGCATTATACATGTCTCTGTACTATATTCATTACCTTGTCTTTGAAATGACTAAAAATGCAGGCAATTTATCGGCATTAAAACAATTGCAGCAATCGGTAACAAGCTGACGCTAAGTAAACATTACATTGACCTAGAAAATAGTCTTGATTTTCTATGTCAGATTGAGACGCAGTCTCGGTTGCCCCAGCAACCTTTTAGATGTTTTTCGGTAAATGCAATGTGCGCTATGGTCGTGGTGAAGTGTCAGCTGGGGACAAGACAGGCACAGAAACACATACACAATGCTATTTAGCAGCGAAAGATGGCCTATGGAAACATTGCGCATACACTGGATTAAGCAGTGTATTGTCATGCTCCAGCCTTTTACTGAGAAGCTGGCTGAATTGATGAATGGTGCCCCAATTCCGCAGCCTGGTGCTGTACAAGCCTCTAATTTATATGGTAAAGTGCTGTATTCTATTTTATGCAGCCACTCATCACAATGCGGCCTCTTATTATCTGCTGGATGCTGTAGTGGACTGCAGGGTGACTGATCAGTTGGTTAAGTAAGTGATGGAAGGCGAGGGAACATTTTCTATACATTACTTGCTATAAAACGAAAAACATGTCTGCGGGTGGACTTTCTTTTGTTAATATATATCAAAAGCCTAACAACATTTTTTTTATTGGAGCATATGCCTCCATTAGAAAATGTATTCTTTATTCCTTTTCTGGTGACTGTACATCCTGCAACTCCCTTATTAATAAATAGAAAAGAATGAATCTCCCTAGCAAGGTAAAGGGCAGCAACAAAACCTTGACATTGTCACATACTCAATTCACTGATTCTTAAATAATTGCTAGTGTTGATTCTGAATATTTCAATCACAAATTTTTATTGTGAATATCGGCACTTCGTGAAGATCACGAATATAGTGCTGTATCTTCATAATCCTGAATATTATAAATGTTTTACATCAGTACCCAGAACTACCATGCATTGTGTTTACAATATGTGCATGTACAAGTGCCGATTTGCGCATGGGTGCACATAAGCAGTACGCTGGTAGGCAAAATCATCTAAAACCAAGCTCTGTGTACCTTTCTTTTCCTTGCTAATTGCATCTGTGGACCACACGAGGAGAGGGGAGAGATGCAGGAGCTTTCCCCCTCCTCCCCCACCTCCCCCGCCTCTCTGATGAGAAGGAAGCCGTGCTTGTGTTGTGCTCTGACGGAAAGTGCTCTCTAGTGACACCCGTGGCTGAAACTGATATTGCAGATTGAGTTAACATTACAGCTATATTGTTAAATATATAAAATTTTTATGTTATTTGGATAACCTCAGGGAAACTTTAATAACTATAAATAGTTACATTTAGGGGTGTCAAATTGCTGATTACAAAAAAAGATTGGATAAGGATGTTGGAGATCTGGGGGACGAAAATCTGAGTAGGCACATGTAGGGTAAAATATGACAAGAGAAAAGTTGCACTACTGAAGTATGATACTGAGATCTGGGGGTTCAAAGGGTTTTGTACTGTGAGAGTTACATTTGACCCAAAGCCAGCTGGTGACCTGTGGATGGAGACAGCTAATTGAAGGATCAATCAGGAACAGTGAGGTCCATCTGCAGCAGAATCTACCATGAAGGAAGCTGACGCAGAAGACAGTGAGGGAGACAGTGAGGTAGACCATCCTACACATGGGGTTAGTACCAAACACCATCTCCTGGTACTCATATGAGTAGCTCACTAAAAAGTTATGTGCACCCTTGGCTATGAAGATAATAATGACTGGAGATCACAAATTCTCGAATTTATTGCGAATTT
This sequence comes from Ptychadena robeensis, assembly GCA_036250615.1. Taxonomy (NCBI): domain Eukaryota; kingdom Metazoa; phylum Chordata; class Amphibia; order Anura; family Ptychadenidae; genus Ptychadena; species Ptychadena robeensis. The sequence goes on along the minus strand of CM070038.1, from coordinate 21,688,381 downwards.
TAGACGAAAAATTCACAATATTTTGGGAATATGAATATTGCCTATTAGTTTAGATGGCTTAGTATATATAGAATATATGGCTCTATCCGATATCATGCATTTTTGGTACAATTTTGAATGCATCATTAACACATCCATTGCTGGTCAGAGCCTAAAGCTAGGGCTATGACGTGCCTGTATGTAATGAAGAAGTAATGGGGCTATGAAGTGCCTGCACACACATGCGTGTCATAGCCTGCACACCCACTGTGGAGCTCAAAACAACCATGGTTTTTGATGTGAAATTGGCCGTGTGGCTGCATATTGGTTTTCAATGGATGTATAATTGTCGCATTTCTTGCCCAAGAACCAGGGTCACAGGGAGGCCAAGTCCCCCCTGAGTTTTTTTTCTCCATGATCGACGTGGACGAAATGCACGGAAAAAACATAATGGAGCAAAGCCCTTAAAGCAAAACAGTCCTTTACAGATGAAATACATGTGTGGGAGATTTTTTACTTTCCAAGGCATTCTATCCATCCAGTCCTGATATTCAGGATTCTTCTGCATTAATGTAACACCTATAGGTTCTTGTTCCTATGCTGGCATGTGAAGGTATGAGAGAAGCAGGACAATAATTAGCCAACTCTTCTTCCCATATGCATATTGTTAGAACATAAACTCTGCAATTAAATGTCTCCTTGTGCTACTTCTCCACCCCCAGTCTAAGATGTGATCTGATTTCAGAAATGAACACAGTTTTCATTAAAATATTTTTATTTTAATTTTATATTATTTATTTTATGTGCAATGAATAAAAAGCTTTATACGTTTTTTTTCATCTGCCCAAAGTTCGGCCCTAAACCCGAAGCACAAAAGAAGTAATCTGCTTCCATGAAAGTTGACTAAGATGAAACCTTAAATGAGACCATGCCATACAGGGAAGTCTCATTGCGCCAGCTCATACACACATTTGTAGCTTGATCTGTTGAGCTCCATGAACAATGGGGTTGCTGTGTGCTGGTTGGATATTAGAATACATTATACAAAAATCATTTATATATAGGGGATTTGCAAATGTTTTTGGCAGGTTTTCAAATAGTGTAAAGTAATGATTTTCCCAATATTAAACATAATTGTTTATTATGGTCAACTTACAAAGTTCAAAGTAAAGTAACAGAATAAATTTCAATTACAAGCAATCATCAATTCTAACAGGTACACTTGCTTAAATTCAGGTAATTTGTAAGATAATAGTCTGGTGTATGGTTAACCAATTATACAAGCAGGTGCTGATGATAATTGATATCATATGTAGATTGAAACACTCATTAGCCAAAATAGGAGCAGCTGAATAGGAGTCTTAAAGGTGGGAATACAGGGCCTTTTTTTATGTTCGATAGGCTCAATAATATATATATTTTTAATCGTTTGAATGGAAATCTAAAACCAACATTGAACAAAAGTCAACTATATCGAACAAAAAATCTTGTAATCTTAAAAAAACTAATGTAAATTGAACATATTATTGTTTCATTTGATAATTTTTGTTCGATCTTATAAATTAGAATGAAGATATTTCTTGTTCAAAAATCAACTGTACTGGAAGTGTATGCATTCAATATAGGCCCAATTGATATTCAATCGAAAATCCTGATCAAATCTATCGTCGATTGTGCAAAAATCTATACGTGTACCTATACACGGGTAGATACCTATACACAGGTAGATTCCAAGGCGTTACCCCAAGGACTGATTACAATGTGGTGATAACTTGTGGGGCTATTCTGGTCCATCACTCCAGATGGGGGCCTCCTTTTTTTCGGACAACTGACCGCCAAACAATGGCACTCCATCGTCTGCAAAATATATCGTGGATTGATGCGTGTATGGGGGGGCCTTAAAACCAATACAAGAAACTCTGCTACCAAGACAAGGTTGTGAAAGGCCGTTTCATGTCACAGGTCATCATCATAACTAGTGATGGTCAAAAAATTTGAAAATCAAAGTATAAAATTGAAATTTGTTTTCAGTGAAAATTCTGTGGGACGATTTCTACCTTTTTGACCCAAAGACAAATTTTCTCTTTGACTTTTTCAAATTTAAAAAAAAAATTTACATTTCTATATTTCTTTACGACAACAAGACACAAGGTAGGTATTACAGCAAGTTCCTTTCCAGTGAAGCAGGCTGGGATTTTTTTTTGAAGAAATACTTAATAATGGCCAACAATAAACCCCACAGAGGCTAAGGAAACGTATCTTCTTTATGTCCCTTTAAAATTAGAAGAACTGTTTTTATGGAAGAATTGCAAACAAAAGGTCATACCTCCAATATGGAAACAATATCAAATTATTTACTATTCACAAGGATACAGGAAATGACACAAAAATAGCAACAGATGCCATGATGAGCCAAACTTTTTATTTAGTGGAGTGATTCAACAAATTGCATCTGAGATTTGTCTATTTTTAAAGGCGTCCTCAGAACAATATCTTTAGAAAAACTTAGATACCCATCCATCATCCAGTAAAATATAAGAGGGGCAAATGAATGGCCCTAATTTATTCTGCAGCACAACCACAACCCCAAACATACCACCAATGTCATTGCCAATAACCATCTTCAGCATTGTTTGTGGGATGTCATGGCCTCTGCAGAGCCCTGATCTTAATATTATTGCATGCGTCTACTTCCACAGGTCTGTGGTAAGTTCTCCAAAAAAAACAACCAACCTGCCATGTTCCTTCGAAAAATATTTTCAAGTGTATCTACAATAATTAATGATGCTGAAGGCAAAGGGTAGACACACCAAATAGCTGATGTAATTCAGATTGTTTCTTTTGCTCACTCACTCTGCACTGGTTATTGCTAAAAATGAACTAATAACTAGTGTTGAGCGAGAATATTCGAAATATTAATATATTTGTCAAATATCCGACATTAGAGAGTTCGCAATATTTGTGCTCGGATTTTCGCAATGGCGCATATTCGTCATATTATGCTTCAACATTGTTTACCGGCATACATTTGCGCATATTTGTGCGCATTGCGAATGGAGTGGTGCAATACGCACAGTGCTCGTACTGGCTAAGATCACAGAATGGAAAAAAGAAGCTGTAAAGCTGGTTCTCGAATCTTTGCAAACAATTGCGAACAGCTACGCAAAATGGAAGGCAATAGGATAAATTCGAAACTAATTTCACAAATTTTGAATGTTCCTCAATATATTTGTGAAATTACGCAAACTCGAATATACCATATGCCGATCAACACTACTAATAACACTACGTGTGAAAGTATTACTGTACATAACTCTGTTATAGCTGCCATAAATTTATATCATATATACAATATGTACAATGCCACTACAATATACGTGTGTTTACTTTTGCACACTGCCTCTTTTATGAAGGTCCTAGCATGTCGGATAAGTATCAGAAATTGTTGGGTCTAGCATTTACGATTTAATGGCCTATATCACTGGTTGGAAATGTCACTTTTCTCATGTTATCACATTTACAGTTTACAAGTTGACATGTCTAGACACATAGACATTTGAAAAGGAAACTGCCTTCAGCTTTCTATAACTGTACTATCCGTGGTCACCACAAGGAGGAAAACAGTAATGGGCATGCATAGCTGGCAACCTTATACTTAACTTTCATTTGTAAAGCACCAACATATGATGCATTTCCTGAAACATGCTGTGTTCGCTGCAGCCATCTCTGACCTCTACCTATTAAATCAATGACTAGTGATGACTGCATATCGGCCATGTCCATTCATGAACAGGCCGATCGGACTTTTAGAAAAGTCCAACATCCGCCTGTTCACAAGGAACTTCAAATTCCCTGCCTGTTTGCAGGTCATTTACATTGGAAAAACCAGAAGTGACCTCACATACCTGGAACGCACAGTTCCTTATACAGATTACCGGACATGGCCTCACTAACATTACTTCCGGTTTTTAAAGTGAAAAGATTCTTCCTCCTCCTATTTATTATCCTTCAGCCTGCCGGATCAGATGCAGAAAAATCCAGCCGGCAGAAGAATAATAATTTTCTTTTAGCAGGCAAACGGGACAGGTCAAATACCCGTACTTTTCGCGAGGAGGAGAAAAGCGGACATTTCACTTGCGGTCAGTTCAGCCATCACAATCAATGAACTAGAACAACCCAAGTTCAGTCTAAAAAATGTCAATCCCTTCTCTCACTAGCTTATTAAAGAAATTCAGATAACTGTGAGCATAGAACTTTTTTTAAACACAAATCTAGCCAAGAGGTTGGAACAAACAAATGGTTGGAACGTTGTATGTGTTGTTGTGTGTCCTGTGGGCACTTTGTATAAAATTGTACTCATTATTAGTGATGATCGCGAATATTCAGATTCCGAATATTAATCGCGAATATCGGCAATTTGGAAATTCGCAAAGATGGTGAATATATTGCCGAATATTCGCAATTCCGGATATTCGGTATTTTTTATCCATTACACATGCCTCTCAATGCAAGTCGACAAATGGGAAGGCTGCAACAAGAGCTTAGCAACACCATTAACAGTTTGTGGGGTGATGCGAATATTGCGAAAATCGTCACTTTTAAAATTCGCATAAAATTTTTTGCCATGTTAAACATATATATAACTGCCGATATAATAAAAAAAAAACCCGAATATTGCCGAATGCGAATATTTTCCGAATGTTTTCCATAAAATCCGCAGCATGCCACGAATACGAATGTTGCCTATGCCACTCATCACTACTCATTAGTTCAAAGTTATTTTATTCCTAGGTGCCATGTGAGATAAAAGGGGTGTCAAATGGTCTGGGGACTCTCTATTAACTAATAGAACACATCCCTCCTTTGGGTTTCTTAGGTTTGATAAGTCGTTTCTTCTACTATACCTCTAGCTGCAGCTGCTGCGGACATGGCATACCACCACATTAGACCGCCAATAGGATACTCCATTCCGAAGCCAATATCATCATTGTTAATGAGGGGCTGGAATGCCTGCCCAGAGGTAAGTGGCTTTGTTTGTTCAGCATTGTGAAGTAGCCATTCACATAGTGATATTGTGATCTCTTTTAAGTATGAGGGATCACAAACAAGTCATCTAACATGAATTATACTATAAAATAACACATTAAACACAGTGTCTTGTCCTTTTCTTAATTGAACATATCTATCTAAAACAATCTTATCAGATAAAAATGTGAACGCATAATTAAAACTAATCACCTTATTTGCAAACAATTCTCCTAATGCTCCCAGATATTTGTTTAATTGATCAGAAGCAGTAACAACAATTCCACCACAACCAATCATTGTGGCGGAGTTGAAATCCATCACTAGCTCACTTAATCACATTTAGGGTCTTTGGTATGCGAAATTCATTTATAAGATGATTATCTTAGTGGCATTCAATAATCAATTCTGTGATTGAATGAATATGCATGTGGTCACCCTTATGGAGCTGTCAAAGATTTAACCCCAGAGTGTTTTGTGGTTTTGTTCAGCACTTGTATATCAGCCTACCGTATATACTCGAGTATAAGCTGACTTAAATATGACTTGAAACCGAGGTACCTAAGGGTCCCCATACACCTTTTGTTTTACCAAAACCATGTGATATGAGGGACTTTCTAAACCATCAACTCTACCTGTGTTCAATTGCAGAGGACCCTATACTACATAGTTGTTGGTAGATCTAAAGGATATCTGACAGAGAGATCTAAAGGTGTATGGCCAGCTTAAGTTTACCAGTGGAAATTGGGAAAGCGTATTGACTCCAATATAAGCATATTGTGGGAAATGCAGCAGTTCCATCGTCCCACCACCTTGCCCTGACATGACGGGTACCTACCTACAGGTTCCTGTATGGTAATTATGCTACCATGCTGTGTCTCAAGTTTTAGAACAAGGAGTTCCTGTTTATACACAGCATGCTAATAATTTACCATAGCCTTTCAGGGACCATGTGCAAAGTTACTGCACGGGCCCCCCTGGCCGTGTTTTTGAGCAGGGGGTGTGAGTGCTATCGTTCGGCCAGCCAAGCTGTTGCGCACGGGGGAGGGGGGGGGGGGGGGGGGGGGGGTTGGGGTTGCTATCATTCGGCAGGCCGGCTAGTGGTGCATCTGTACCGATGTCAGTGCGGCTGTGTCGGGAAGAATGCAGAATATGCGTGAAGGGGGAGAGCACTGGGGCTCTATGCGCCTGCATACTCTGCCCAGGGTATCACTTTAGCTCATCTGGGACAGAGCATCTGTATGGTGTGACCACAGACATGATGTACACTGGAGAAGCGCCACCCCCTGCACAGAGAACAGACACAGCTAAGAGACCGGCATGGCCTGCACAGAGATTGGTGAATGCCCACACAGGCCTCCAGTGGTCTCTTCTAGTGTTCACAGGTCTCTGTGCAGGTGATATAGGCTCTGTGTGGATGTTTTGTCAAGATTTGCGGGGGCTACCCAAGAGAGCCTGACTTGAGTATAAGCTGAGTTGGCGTTTTCAGCACATTTTGTATGCTGAAAAACTCAGGTTATATTCTAGTATATACATTATTATAAATTGTTTTTCTTTAATACAAGACATAAAAGACTTACGGTATCCTTTATATTGTTTGGGTTAATGTTTTAAAGGTAACTCAGGAGAAGATCGTTCAGTATGCAATGTGTATGTTACATTAATTTGTTTACTTTATTGATAGGCCACAGCTTCCATAGCATCCTCTTACACCAATGACCACCAAGACAAGGGCAGGGTAATGCTGCCAATCGGCAATGAGGGGTCGTCAAGCTCATGGTTCATTACAGCATGTTCCAAGCCATGTTAAAAGTACCTGTTAAAAGCTTAACTTCAACGTGGGTTCAAGAAATAGAAATGAAAACTCCCTTACTTAGTCACCAGGCTAACAGTAAAAGAAAGGTTTTGTCCTGTGTACAGAACAGGAAAGGATATGTTTCTCCAGTAAGACCGATGACTATGTGGGCAGTTGACTCAAAACTAAGTTATCCTAAAAAATTCTGCGAACAAATCTGAATTTTGGATTTTGCTTGATCTTTGGTCCCATAATAAAGGTCCCCAGGTCAATGTGATGTAAGATAATGTTAGGAAATCTCCATACTAAAGCCCCAGGTAGTAGGGAAAGTCTTACCAGGGTTTCTAATACTTTTCTACTCTTTTTAAAACTAAAAAAAGTTTTTTTTTTCCAGACAGCAGCTGTTGAAAACCAGTGTGTGTTGTATACTGGAATAGGGTCAGATGGCATCTACCATAATTGGTGTTGTGGTGACTCTGCACCACAATGCACCTTACACGTAGTGTTAATCACGAATATTCAAAACGTGAATTTTTTTGTGAATATCGGCACTTCAAGAATTCGCGAAGATCTCGAACATAGTGTTATGTTTTTGTAATCGTGAATATTCAAGGTTTTTTACATCAGTACCCGGAACTACTGTGCATGTACAATAGTGTTCAGCGGCATATGGCATTCGAGTTCGTGTAATTTCGTGAATATATTAAGAAACATTCGAAATTCGTAAAATTCTATTCGATGTATTCTATTGCCTTACATCTCGCATACCTGTTTGTAATTATTCGCAAAGATTTGCGAACCAGCTTTACAGCTTCTCTTCTTCATTCTGTGATCTTAACCAGTATGAGCACTGGGCATATTGCATGAATCCATTTGCAATGCGCACACATATGCGCAATGTATGCCAGTAATAACAATGTTGAAGCATAATATTAAGAATATTTGCCAATGTCGAACCTCCGAGCGCACATTCGCGAAATATTGCAAATTTCAAATATTCTCACTCAACACAAGTGCCGATTTGCGCAAGGAAGGTAATAAATTATACGTTTTCATGTCATAGTGTTGATTGTGAAAACATGGCAATATCAGAACTTTTAATTGCAAAAATATTTAGCGTAATGAATGTAACTGGAGATCACAAATTCTCAAATGTATGAATTTGTGTAGAATATTAGGCAAAAAAATTGCAATATTTTGTGAATGCTGCTCATCACTGCTTACAAGGTCCATTGTGTTTATTGTACTAAATAGTTGGCTGTCATTCCTAACTTCTTCTTCTAAAAGTAGAAAATCTTTTACTTCTAAACTCATGCAACTCTTTCAATGCCTTCTGACTCAATGAGACCGGGAGAGTATGCAAATTCGAATTTGAGACCTAATTTTTTGCATCACTGTCCCAGGCCCAGTCCATATAGTATTCAAACTAAAGACAACTAGACCACCAGCATTAACAGAATCAATGTCACTAAAGACTCCTTTGCTGTGAGAGAGCAGCATTATACTTCCAGAAGTCTGCCTTTACTAAGTCATGACTACAGTAATGTGCTCCACTAAGGAGAGAGGATGAGCATTGTGTATAACATAACAGTAGATATGACTCTTGAGGAGTTGTGTTAGAATACTGAGGATAGACCACTGCTAGAGGTCTTCATCTTCCGATGGCTTTTAGGGAAGGGTAGTTTGAGGGAGTAGCAAAGTTCTATTGATCATCAAAGAAAAGCAAATTTAATAGATAATTATTTATGTTTACTGACTTTGTCTGAAGCATAAACTGAAATTGGGCTTTACTTTGTCTGTGTTGTACTATGCTCTGGTAGTAGTTTGCATTGGTTGCCCTGTTTAGACTGACAGAGCTAAGCACAGGCAAAGTATATGCCAGCATGCTATGATTTATGCATTGCAATTAACTTATTTGCTTCGCTTGATAACAAGCCACATCCAGACAAATAATCTCATATTTACAATGAAGATATAAATTGGTTTATTCACATGCTAAAGATTGATTAAATACTATAGTTGGAGTGATTCTCTGCTATAAGAAGTCAAATGATGCCATCCTGTGGCCACAAGTTGTGTTACTTTATACAGAGTAAAGTGTATGCAAACTAGAAGCGTGCATGGGGTTTAGAAATACTGTAATGGGGTCACTCTAGACTTCACTGAAGGGATAGTTGGAAATTTGGAATCTTATGGGCCTCACAATAGTACACAGGATAGTTTGGGGGTCTAGGTTTGCCAATATTTTTATTTTAACAGCTGAGGGTAGCATGTTGAGGGATCAAGCAGTTCTCAGTACCTGCGGTGCAGTAACTGTTACCAGTAACTGGTACCTTCAGCATATTGCTTATAGTATAGTATCTGCATACTGACCACTAGGATAGCTGGTTCACCAAGGGAAAGTTCTCTTGGAAGAGAAGTCATGGAGAAACATATGAACAATTTGATCAGCTGATTATTTAGTACTCTCTGATGTTTTTATACACAGGTAGCAAACATAAAACATGGTCAAATGATCCTGAAGATCAAGCTGATCAAATTCCAAGTAGAATTTTTTTAATGTAAAGTTGATCCATTCTAGGATTGGATAATAAAGTAAGTTTAAGGTCAAATCAGTTCATCACCTTATTGTCTCTATTCCAATTGGGTTAAAACCCCTTAACCAAATTAAACTTTACCCTGTTACGTGACTATCATTGAAAATGCACATGGATGGACCCATTAAAAGAACTGCAAGCCTTTGGCCAACCGGCAACTGTAGGATCTATTATAAACTAAGAAAGGTAATAGTCGTGCACAGCTGTCAGAGATGGTTACTCAGTTTTAGAGATGTCAGTGGTCAGAAGGGCCCTCTGTATAGGGCCTGGGCACAGAATGGGACAGTATGAGGGGTGGGTGATTAAGTTGTATGTAGGTGTGCAGCTCCCAAAGTGAAGGGGGAGTGTAGCACCCTGTAACAGACAAATAGGAACAAGGACACGAGGAGCACAACCATCACAGGTTATGCACCATGTATCCTTGTTCCTATTTGTATTATCTGTTATAGGCTGTAAGTAAATTAATAGAGATGGTCAACTAGATGCTGACATTTATACATTAGCATGCAAATTATTTGCAGACAGAACTGAGACAATCAAAAGCAGAGCTGTTGACCATCTCTTTTAATGAGCAGCCACCTTGTGCGCATCCAGCCAAAATGTTTAGGCCTGTCTATAAGTAATTAAAGCGGGCCTACCGCGTTGTAGGTCACTTTGCACTATCGGCATCAGGCTGCCAATAGATAGGGCAATCACTGTCCAAAAAGAAAAATAAATAAATCTTAAAGCAGGAAAGACGCGTTTTTCCGAGGTAGCACGTCCCATGCTGTGACGTTGCGCCTTGGTGCCGAGGTCGCTTGTCAAAGCTAAAAGGGCTGCCGGGAAAACATCAGCTGTGTGTGGGGCCACATAATGCACTGCTCTGCCTCTTCTCTGTGACGTCACTATCACAGTGATTCACTGTGCAG
>CM070038.1:21660691-21677977 GCA_036250615.1 Ptychadena robeensis | reverse complement strand
CTGACAGGTGTGTAATATGTCTGTGTAATGTATGTGGGGGATTTTGTTTTTGAGTTTACAACCGCTTTAATTTTTGCTCCCTTTTTTAGCTAAACTTTAAACCTGACTGGAGGAGATGCTGTGTGTCATAGCAATGTAAAGATATATACGCTCTGTGTTAAAAACTGCTATGAATTCTTAGCAGCTGGTAGACAATGTGTATAAGGACAGAAACTGTCAGATATTATGGGTCCTTGTTATTATGGGAAAAAATTTAAATATAATTAGGGAGTAATATATAACAGCTATCCAAGATACAGACGTGGGTCATGCACACTCCATGCATGCAAGAGCAAGTGTCAATCAACAAGTGACATCATCCACTCCCCACCTAGTGTTGTGGCTCCATAATTTAACACTGCTAGTATCCGTTTAATGGTTTCCTTCCAGGCTCACTTGCAAATAGGAGGGCTCTAGGAATGTGCCCAAGTGTTCCCGAATGTAGTGCCACCAACACCATGTGCCGATGTTCCACACACTTATTATTAAGGCTGGCCCTGATTTTACTGATGGGAAAAACAGGAAGCAATTGAAACATGACAAACATTTCTACATTCTACTCAAAACTATAAAAAAGCTAACTTTTGGTAAAGATCTCTGCTAAAGACTACAGCATTGGTAGCAAATATGGAGGTACTGTTGTTCTGTAGGAATTATATTCTTCTATCCCTCTTTCTTACACATCTGTCACGTTTTGGTCTAACTTCTTTGGTCCAAGTGTGACAGGGTAGGTGGTTGCTTGTTGTAGTAGTGTATGCTGTTGTCGATAACTTGTAAATACTTATGAAGAGGCTTAAAGGCTCTGGGAAACTAGCATAGCCACTCAGACTGGGCACAGGCAAGTATGGAACTGTTATATGCAAAACTTCCCAAGGTACATCCCTGTGTCCTGGTCTCAGGCGCAGTGAAAATCTTGTACATAAGACAGTTGAACAAAGCCCCAGTTTCTGTTTGATACAATGATACAGTGTGGACACTGAACTTTATTTCTTAACCTCCTGGGCGGATGCTCTGAGTTAGTTTGGGGTAAGTTTGTTTACACACCTCGAGCGAGACTTACCTGTCAGGAGGGAGCCCATGGCATCTCTCCATGTCAGTGTCCCCGCTGATCCTTCCAGGTTTCACCTCCTTGGTGTCATTTGGGGGGAGGGTCCTTGAGCCATTAACCTGACATTAACCAGAGCTGACTGCAGTAAAAAAAAAAATCCCCAATTGGGATATGTTGGCTAGAAGGGGTGCACGGATTGCAGGCCTGTACAGCTTTATCTGTTGTATTAATAAGAATTAATGAGCATCACTATGCACAATGCATCTGTAAGTTGGCCAAAATATAAACATCATGGTGTGTACCATCTGCCCATAACTCCAGCAAGGATGGACAGATATTTTGCCAAATGCCTCTGATCTCAGCGTGAAATCTTTATTTTAATGATCACTGTGATGTTTATGTAAAATAACTCTGAAACAGATATAAGTTTAAACCAGGTAACACATATTCAGGAAGAAATGTTTCAAACCTGAGGAAATAATTCCCAGAAAACTGCAACAGAACTGTCATTTTATTTTTTTGCTGCTTGGTCTGGGGGCTCCAGTGTTGCCCTTTTCAGGAAGAATAAGGCAGATTTTCTTTCTTTTGCTTCCATCCCCTGAAGCACCGTCGTTTTCATTACTCCCCGGATCTGTGTTGAGCCTTGCCTGGTTGCTGCTTCTTTCGCTCAAGTATTTTTGTATGTCAATTGTTTTGTTTAGATTCTCAACGACGATGATAACTTTGGAAGTTTCTGACAGGGTGAGCCGTTTCCTCCTGGCCTCTATAGGCGGTTGGAAGCGATTGCTATTAGAGTTATGGGGCTTGCTGTGCGGTGGACAACCAAGTGATGTATGAGAGTCTGTAGCTGTTGGCAGCTCTGTGGTTTTAGGATCGGAGTCTGAAGTTTCATTTATTTGCCTGGGAATTAAAAGCTCCTCATTCTGCGCTGTCAATTCTGATTCGCGGTGTGACTCCAAGGTCGAATCACCTGCTTTTAATGGTGGCTTGCTGACCTGTTGTTGGCCTGCAGTCATTTCATCAAGTTTATTAACCTGAGTTCCTTGCATAAACGGCTTATAATGAACTTGCACATCCTTATCTGTTCTAAGCTGAATATCATCAGCTGAGCTTGATAGAGCATCTTCTGTCCCCGGTTCACTTTCTGAATTTATATCTGAAAAAACTGGAACATTTGCTTGAGTATCTATCTTTGCCTCTTCTTCTTCTTGCAGATGTTCACCTTTAGAATCGGGCCCTGTTTTTTCCGCCATACTGTTATCTATTTCCCTATCCGCAGTTTCATTGATTGCAACGTTTTTAATTAAATTATCGGGTTTGAACAAGCAGCCCACGCCAGTAATATCATCTCCTTTATTGTCCTCAAAGTGGCCATTGACCTTATTACCCAGCAATGATGAGCCAGCAATATTCATTTCACACTTAACATTATTTCCACATGACAGGGAGTCCGCTCCCTCCAAAGTACCGGTGACATTTGACGACGTTATATCAGCCACGGTTCCAAGTAGGGAGCTGCTGGTATCTAGGTTCTCACATTGTTTGTGCAGTTTATCCTCTGTTAACTCTTCACTCCTATCTGGTATCTCTTGATCTCCAAACTCAGCATGGTGTCCTTTTTGCTCTGTTGATATGTTTCTTATTTGATCGCTTTCAGATTTTAAAAGCTTGCCTGGAATTTTGGATGTGTTCAGCATTTTACCTTCTATGGTTGCAGTCTCCAAACTCGATGCATCACTTTGTCTTTCTGTAAGTGGCTTGTTGGATGCATCAATAGATTCATTTGTCTGGTTATCCAGCAAGGTAATGCATGTGCCAGACTTTTGTTTAAGCTTTTTATTAGAGTTGGAAACCAAAACTTCAGCATCTCTTCTTAAATTCCTTGGAGGACTTGGATTGTTAAGTACTGCTGTGGTTTGGGATGTTACCTTTGTCACCCCATAAGCCAACAGCGCACTGTCGTCTTTCAGCTTCTTCCTTCGTAGTTGTGGTTGAATCTGTTTAGGACTTTGGCTGTATTTTGTTGGTTTTGGGCAACCAGTAATTTGATGTGGATGGACTCTAACCTTACGAAATGGTTGCAGGTTCACCTTGACCCTTAAATAATTTTGCTCCTTCTTATAGTACTCTGTACCACAAACGTTGCCATTGATGTATACGTCCTTCAGAGAATCCACCAGGGTCTTTGTGTGACTTAATTCTCCTGACTTATAGTCTTCTTCTTTTTTTATTGTCAGGACGTATTTGCTTCCCAGATGGGGGTGAGCAAAGCCTTCCTGGTGTGATTGAGGGGTGTTTATCTCCATGTTTGAATCTTGCTGGATGTTTGGTATATAAAAGCCAACACTCCTCGGAATATTCACTTTCTTGAACCTGGCTGGTAATACCATGTTGTCATTATTCAAAAAACAATTTTGTTCTGTGACACGAGTTTGGATTTTCTTTTCCTCAAATTTTACATTTTGTGTCTCCGGATCAGTTATTTGTCTTCTGGCTTCCTCTAATTTATCACATTCCATGTATTTACAGATAAGGTCGTTCCCTGGCTCTTGAGCAATATCTCTCCTCTCATCCAGAAGAACACCGTGGCCACCTCCTTGTGATCGATGGGCACAAAGCAGCGGCCCGGCGGCATGTATCTTCATTTCCACCGAACCCTTTGTTGTTAAACGACTCGTGGCATCAGCACTTTGCTGGTGAGAAGGCATTTTTCTTTGTCCTGGCTCCAGCACAGTGTAGTATGATTTTGGTACAAGAGTGCTGGGTTCATTTTCACATCTCTTCTCTTCAGAGATGGATGACCTTCTAATGCTTGTATTACCTGTGAAATCCAAACCATACAAAATATGCTTTGTTATACATGGCAAAAGACACATTGTAAATAATATTATGGCTTTACAAATATATTCTGAAAGTTTCTGTATAGTCATCTTTTCAGTTCTGGCTATAGTAAGGAAGAAGTAGAGACCCTTTCTAGTTAAGGGGTATCAAATCTGGCCTGCAGTGTGATTATACTTGGCCCATGAGTTTTCTAAAAACATTTTATTAAAGAAACCAATGGACTTCTATTCTGGACTTCTGCCTTAGGCTAGATTCACACTAGTTACACACGACCCCTTGCACAAAATGCAAGGTGCTTGGGAGACCTGAGTGAAAAATTACAAGCCCCCCTTGTTGACCCTATAGACAAATACCCGAAAAACAAGCGTAGAATGTGATTGCAATTTTCGGGCATCCAGGCACTGCCAACACCATATGCCTTACTTGATGAATGCAGAAAGAAGATGCAGCTCAAGTAAACTAATTGTGGAATAACGTGTTCTGCCAATGCCATTATATGGTTCTTGTTGCAGGAGTGTGAGCCAAAAGATCAGTGTTACATTCAGCCAATTAAATTTCGTAAGTCTACTTTAACTATCACCTATTCTGTCCAAATTAAGAGTTTTACATTTACAGCTTGGGTTATGACAGGGGGGGGGGGGGTGATTATGGTAATTAAATAGCAGCATTATATATAATAGAAATACTGCTATTTAATCATCATAGTCTCCCTGCTTCCGTTTTCCATTATCTCTTTTTAATATTAATCTGTGCTTTAAATTTCATATTTTAATTTTTTCAGCAAGGGCTGTGGGCAGGTGTAGCAACCCTCTGGTGAGAGATAGTGCTAAGTATGTAAGGGGTTAACTTGGTCTTCTCTGGCAGGTGCAGGCTTGTCCATTCTCCCTCCAGAATTTTTGCGGGAAATGTATCAAGTCTGATCTGCTTGGAGATGACCTTTAAACAAAACACCTGCTCGTTTACTTTGCAACATTTTGGAGGGAACTTACTCATCCCTCTGGAATGTTGGGTGTCGTTGGAAGTGTATAAAAAGGCTCAGCTCACTCAGGTCTGTCTTGAGTGACCCAGGGATCCCCCTCATGGGGCCCTGTTTTTCCTGTGTTCCTGTCTGCATCTCCTGTGAGCCAGAGATACCTTCTGGGGCCTCTGTGTCTCCTAGGGTAGAGACTTTCTAAAGTCTGCCTGAGCAAAAGAGCTGAACCTCTACTTCAAACCTGAAGTCCAGGAAGTCTTCTGTCTCTTGGAAGCTAGGAAGAGTACCTGAGCTGTGCTGGAAAGTTGACTCTGTGGAAGCCTGTCTGCCTAGGGTTCTGGAAGCACCTGTCACTGGCTCTAAAGAAGGGATCTGCCTGTTGCTGAGAGGTATCGGTTTGCCAAGAAGGGGCCATACCACAGATCACCTGGGGTGAAGGTGAGAACTGCTGGGAGGAGGTCAAGGCCCAAGCGTCCAGCTCGTCAGGTTAACGAGTCAGGAAAGAGGTATCTAGTGGTGTCCTGCTGCCAGACCAGTTCTGCTTTGGTCAGTGAATACCTGCTCCCTCATCCTCTCTCCCTTAGAACTGTTGCCAAAGTTTAATAAAGTTCTTCAAGCATCTATACTTCATCTCCAAAAGAACTCTCATTTGCCGCTGCCCACACCCAAACATAATTCTTCAGCAGGAACTGAGGAGCTCATTGCTTCACATGTTACGATTTTTATTGACGACATTCAGTGGTACAGTGGTTGAATGACCCCTTTACAGGGGTCGCTGATTTCTCTGGAATCATCAGAGCTCCTCCTAACAAGCGCCTACAAGTGGGGTGGGAACTTAGGAGGGAGCATAATACCCCATACCTACTTACTTCCCACCCCGCACATCATTTGCACAAGCAGAGTGGGGAAATAAGAAAGGGGACACTACTCTTACCTGAAGTAGGAAGTGACATCACGGAGAGTGACTTCCGGTATTTAGAAAGCGGAGGTGCTACTCTGCTCCCGCACTTCCACATTCCAAATACAGGAAGTGACACTTGTCAACTGTGGATCTAAAAAGGTTGAGAACCACTGACACAGCTCTAAAAAACCTTGTGTTAGCCTTTCAGTTTTGTGTTAGGAATCTGGATTGATGGGTTTTATATGCTGTTGTGAATGTGACATTCAGACAGTAATCTTGGTTCAGTAATCTATATTTTACAAAGTGCTTTAATGTAATACATTTCATTCCCTAAACTGCTTTTTCCACTGTATATGACATTGTCCTGGACACAGCGTGTCCACCATTTACTGCTGTAGCCAGTTTAATTTCATTCAGTGCAGGTAGTTCAGAAAAAAAAATATATAATACATTTTAATTCAGGTTCTCTGTGATAAAACTTACTTTTATCAAACCTTGACCATTCATGTAAGACCGTATTGGCCTCGTTCCACTGGCTGGGATGAGCAGAGTCTTTTGGATTGTCAGGAGGTCCTTGAATGCTTTTTGAAAAACGACCTACCTCATTAACATCAGACATTGCTGCAGAGCAGGGGGGCTGCCACTGCAACAATCGACACTTAAAGCAGATATAGCAAGTGCCTGGCAGACCTTCCTTTCTATTGCTTCTGTAACATGCATCCGATTCTACCCAACCATGAGCGGGGTAAAAGGAAGTGTGCCTTGTATCCTGAAACCTTTTCCCATTTCCAGGAGGGTCAGCGAGAGATGTTGCTTGACCAATCTCATTGATTTCCCTTAAGTTAATTTGGGGGACTCTCACTTCTGGAAAATGCCGTACTTGTTCACAGCAGCATTTTGGGTGGTGATCCCGAAATATGTATGGATAGAAGATGCATTTCACGATGATGACAATAAGGCAAGATAGAGCAATTATTCCTGTAAAAAAAATTACATATAGTCAATAAACATAATTGCATGTTAAAAGAACTCCACACACTCAATTTAGAGCACATATAACCTCTAAACATGCATTGTCCCGTTACTTTTATTCAGAAATAACAAAGAAAAGTTGTGTGTAGATCCATACCAATATTTCTTAAAAGTAATTTTTGTAGGTTCTGAAATTGTGACTGTTCTGCCATAATCAAGATTAATAAGTACAATATCAATGTGAGGTTACTGTTTTGTTTGCTGAAGCCAGGGGCTTTTTTGGTTATAAATGGATGAAAGGCATTGTCAGTAAAATCTTTATCTTATTTTAACCAGGAAAATTGAACTACGCAATATATTTTAAATGGTTTCCAAAAAGAATCAAAGTCATCTTGCATTCTGCTTGATCAGTGTCACACTGGGTAATACAATTAGATAGGATAATAAATACATACAAGAAACATATAACTACTAGAATGAAGAAACAAATATACACAATATACACAGGAACAATATACACTGCCTGGCCTAAAACAAAATCGCCACGTGGATTTAAACAAGCAAATAGGTACGAGCCTTATCGAAATAATGCCACAGTGAATGCGTGCCTTAATCAAAGCTAAAGGTGGTCCAACCAAATATTAGAGTATGTAAGTATTGTGCAAGCTAATATGAGCATGGTATCCCATTCCAAAACTATCGACATATTATCACCCATTCCCCACCACATCCTCCTTTTCCATAATATCTGCTTTTTCTCCTTTGGGTAGGCTTTCCCCAAAAAAATTTGTGCTGTGCACCCAGGTACTAATGGTGAAGTGGACCTGGCTCACACAAAAGTGTTTCAGAACTTCAAAAATGTCTTCCTTGGGGTAAATGTATGGCACCGAGCCACAAGGTTAAGGTGCATACCCTATTTCCTGGCGTACAAGACGACTGGGTGTATAACAACCTCCAACGTTTCCAGTTAAAATATAGAGTTTTGGGATATACTGGCCATATAAGACCCCTCTTCCAACAAACACCAAATACAATTTTTACATATGCCTACTCTGACTTTCAACCCCCAGATCTCCCTCTTAGAAGTTCAATTTATTCATTTATATTCATAGTTATTAATGTTTCCCTGCGGTTATCTACGGGACATTAATTGTATACATTTAACAACAAAACTGAAAGAATGTTGGCAATCTAAAAAATGTAACTTTTACAGTTGTGTATAAATTATAGTGATGTTTTTGTACAGATATTTAATGTGTTCTAGCTTAAATCTCAATCTCCCTGCAATACCAATTTCAGCCACGATGTCACTAGTGAGCACTTGCCGTCAGAGTAGCAGCACATAATTGGCTCCTTTCACACAAAGCAGAGAGGGAGAGGCCCAAGGGGGATGCTGCAGTGAAGGCAGCAGACCTCCACCAGACCCTCTAAATGCTCGACAGCCCTGGCACCATATAGGGCGACCCCCGACTTTTGAGAAGAGTTTCCTGGGTTTAAAAGTTGTCTTATACGCCGGACGATACGGTAGTTGTCTTAAAATGATTTTTTTTTTTTTCCATAAGTAAAATTATTTTTATGTTGTACTGAAACCACCTGAACTCAGGAATTTGTAGGATTGTCCTTTTGGCAATAAAGTAGGTTTTATTATTAAATGGCTACAAATTTGGTCATATAGTGTATATTGATTTTATTATTATGATTAGCTTATGATAAGTTATACATCTATTGTATTGTATCCACACTTGGAGGTGCAGGGATCCTGGCCTCATCAGGTGGCACCATTTCACTCCTAGAGGCGGGGTAACACCAATCACAAAACTTTTTAATCACAGCCTTTTTTTGTATGCAAGGGCTAAAGGACTCCAAACTTCCTCAACTACCACAGCTGCAATGTCAGTATGACAGCTTGGCTTTGTTCGATTTCCCAACAATCGATCATCGTGCACGTTTGCAGTGCTAAATTGTTTGGGAATTGAATGCGGCCACCTTTTCTTTGAGCGGGATCAACTGGCCTCTCTTAGTTCGAACTAACAGGGAACCAACATGTTGGTAAATCCCTGTTCTATTGTCATTACTTTGGATGAGGACCCTTAGTCCTTCAAAGTGGTGCACATCGATTCTCCGTTTAATCAACGAACACGTGAGTGAATCGTGGTGACATCACAGTGGCGTCACCATGTCCCGATCAATCATTCATTGATCGAGCAAGTATGCAGATTCATTGTGTGACTGCTCTGCCTCTACGCGGCCCTCCTGGGGGGGTAGCAAAAGTATTCCAGGAGGGCATGGACCTCATTCTGAACCTGTGTTTTCAGCTGCAATGTCCGTATGACAGCTGTAGTACAATCTTGGCTTTGTTCGATTTCCCAACAATCGATCATCGTGCACGTTTGCAGTGCTAAATTGGTTTCATGGGTTTCTGGAACCAGGTGACATCAAACCTAGTGATGCCACTGATTGCATGTTTTTTTTTATCAATTTGCATTACCTGGTGTTACATTGATCAAGTCCTCCTGAATTATTTGAGTTTTCCTATAGCAACAACTTTATTTACAAATGTTTCACATAACTTTGGCATTTTGTCAGATACAGAAACTGTAGGAAATATAGAATGTACAGTATATTTGATCACGGTTCTGTACTCACTGCCAACTCTGTAAATGTAATTTAGAGCTTTGTATTGCAGAAAAGCCAAGTACTTTACTGGTCTCAGTCTGTCGATTTCCTTCTAATAGGACTTTTTTATTTAATGGGAATTTGTCTAAAAGCTGGAAAATCCCTTTGAGCCAACAATATAACTCCAACTCATAAAAGTTACCTGCAATAACTAAGATAGATATAAATATAGTCTTCCCCGTCTCTCCGCTGTCTCTCTCTTTCACCGCGAAACTGATATTCTGAGATTTAAACAAACAGTTCCTCTCTGTTAGCTGTATTAGGGACCGTACTCTGGAGTCTCTTGAATATCTACATTGCAGGTCATTTCCATAAAGTGAAGTTTGTTTTGAAGAACGTGTTGTGTTTCTTAAAACGTCGGCCAACCATCTGAGCTCACAGGTACAGTTCCATTCATTGTGGCCCAAATGTAGAAGCGAAAGCTGAGGCAGAGAAGGGAAGATATGCGGCAGAGTGGTCAGTCTGTTTTTAGAGAGGTCTAGAACTTTCAAATTGTGAAGATTCCTAAAAGTTCCTTCTTGAATAAAGCCAATCAAATTGTCAGATAATTTTAAATACTCAAGACGGTGAAGAGCCCTAGATCCCAAACTTCCATATGTCAGGTTAGTTATATGATTCTTATTTATCTCCAACCTCAGAAGCTTGTTTGTGCCATTGAACCAAGTCCGGTCGATGTTTGCAAATACATTTTTATTAAGCTGCAGAATTTCAAGATTTCCAAGAGGAAGGAAAACGGTGGCGATGAAAGAGGTTGCAGATATTTGGTTGTCATCCAGAACTAAAGTTCTCAATTTACTGAGCTTTGTGAACACCCCGTCTTGAATTTGGTGGATCTTGTTGCTCGTCAGCCTGAGGAGAGTTAATTCCAACAGATGGGAGATGTTGTTGGTACCAATTGATGTAATATTTCCCCTTGTGATGATCAGGATCTTGGTCTTGCTAGGAACAGCTGCAAAAAGCATGTTGGAAATTTGATAGTGGTACTCTATGTAAAATGCAACAACATGAAAGAAAGAGACATTTTGGAAGAATAACAATAATAACAATGAAAATAAAACCTGTTTGTTCTCTAGAACATTGTGTATAGCTATTTGGCAGATGAGCTAAATATATAAGAATAAAACCCTGGTCACCAACTGTACTATCACACTTCTAATGCACTCAGAATACGGCTATTTTGTGCTTGTTTGTTACATCATTTATTCATGCAAGAAAATGGAAGCTATTTGTGGAACCAATGTTCAAGTGTATTTATAGCAATCCAATTTTTATAAAGCTTAACTCTGGTTGCCTGATGAAAATAAGAATAGGGTAGGGTTGGTACAACAGGTCTGTATCACAGATCTGGAAAAAAAATTTGTTTAACTTTGACACTTTAATACACTAAAACTCAGTTTGATGAATATTCAGTCAAATCATTAATAAATATCGCCTTCTATATGTTTTCTCTTCTGTTTAGTCAATCTAGATAACATCATTGTTTTAATAAGGTGTTGGGTGTACAGGTCCTCTTTGTTTTCTGCTTTATTTATTTATGGTCTGCAGGCTGTGTGTTTGAAAGAGAGGCACCATTAGGCAATTTAATATGACTGTGAGTTGTGGAGGTATGGACTCCACAAGATGATTTAAGCCCCCCATAGACGGGCAGACTCCCGGCCATCGTTATAGCAGACCAACCTGCGTGCTCGCTCCCGCCGAGCACATCAAGGTTGGTCTGCCGCAACTATGAGGGAGCCCACCTTGAGTTATGTTGAAAAAAAGCCGGCAGGTTGGATCGCACACGGATCCGACATGCCGGTTCTTTTTCTGCCGACTGACAGGCAGAACAGCTGCAGGTTGTTAACTTGGAGGGGGAGTCTTCTCCCCCTCCGAGTTAATTGGCTTCAGTCTGACAGGAGTCCCATGTGTCAGTGGAACACACAGGATTCCTGTCCGACACTTAGCAGACTGCTCACGCTGTAATCAGTCTGCTAAAGGTCTGCCATAGATCGAGGTGTCTATGGCAGGCTTTAGAGCACACCTAAACCCACCAGACAAACTTTTACCCCTAGCTAGCCAACCCCTCTATATTAGAGCAATATGTAAAAAAAATACAAAAAATGTTTTACTTGTGAGAAGATATCTGTGTATTTCCCCCACACTCCTTCCTGAATGTTCCTATCCTCTCCCCAGGTCCAGGGTACTGACTCTCTGGCACCTGACATTCCTTCTGCGGCTGTTCACAATTTTTTTTTTCTGCTTTCACTTTGTGTCCATTGCCACTTATTGTATCTGGCGGCCCCTGGTGACTGCCGGAGTTATTGCAGCCTTAATCCATTCAAGACTGGAAACTAAAACTGAATCTAAAATGACGGCTCCCACAGACAACAGCAGGATAGGTAAATATATTTTTTTTGGTTTTTGAGCAACTTTGAGCTATTGGGACAGTTTGGAAGTTAGTTAATATGTAATAAAAAAAATTCATTTTTTTTTTATATTTGAGTTTAGGTGCGCTTTTACCTCCCTAGTGTTACAGGCTTTTCGTGGAATTTTTTCATGGCACAAAAAGAAGATTTTTAGCTTTTTAAGCCCCCTTCGGCTTCATCGATGACACTGGGCCGGAAAAGCTTTGTGAGCCTGCAGTTATGCAAAAATGCTGCAGGCTAACGTAGAGCCGGTGGTTGCGCCCGATCCCAGCAGGGTCGCAGTTTGGCTTCCAGCGTAACACCCAGGAGGTTAAGTTCTGTAAGGTGTGAGGTGGGGCCTCCATGAATCAGACTAGGCCTGTAACAATCTTCAGGTAGGTAACACACAGCCTGATTGAATGCCCACTAAAAAGCAACAGTGGAGATCTTGGCTGCTCTCTTCCAGCCTGTAGGCAAGGGGCAGGGGGAGAATTGAGAGCAAGCAGCCACAGGAGATATCTTGATTGCTCTCTCCTTCTTCCAGTCTTTTGGGGGCAGATGGAAGGGAGGAGAGCACCAGAGATTTCTCCTGTGGCTCCTCACTCTCCGTGCCAGATCTTTAGCTGGAAAGGGTTCATAGACCTGTTCTTAGACATAGACCTGTCTAAGAATATATTGCCTGAATGCTTAACACAGGAGGGAACCCCTTGTTCAGCATTTCAAGGAATAATGAGGCTTTCAGTACCACAGTTTAAAAGCCACTAAAACCATTTTACGTCGACCAACCGCTGCAGATTGACAGTTGATGTTGTGAACTTCTGTAGTTAGTGCATTTATTCTATTCTGTCAAGAAGACAAGTAGAAATCCAAATTTTTATCCCATCATGATGTTTTCAGTTCTGGAAAAACAGCCTTTCGTCCCTGTGTGTTGATTTTTATTTGATTTCATTTTATTTCAGTCTGGATAAATGAAAACAGCTAATGGTTTCCAACTCGCACTGAAGGAAATGGCTCGTAATAAGGGAGAAATCACATCTTCGCAATACGTTCATTTAGAAAACAGCAAAAAATAGACTAACATTAAAAATATACTGAAAAGTAATGCACTAACACCAATCTCACAAGCTGTTCTCCTCACTGTCCTAATGATGCTGCAGATTGTTTTTTAAAGTTGTAGAAATAAATCATTAAGAATAAGCTGCTCTATCTCCAGAACATTATCCGCCCATATGTAATTGCCTAATGGTGCCTCTCTTTCAAACATGCAGTCTGCAGACCATAGATAAATAAAGCAGAAAACAAAGAGGACCTGTACACCCAGCAACAGAGTCTTATCAGGGTGTGCTAGGCTAACTAAACAAAGAAAAGCAATAATGTTAAGATATTTAACTCTCCAGATGAAAATGCCGCTCTGTGATCTCAACTGGTATCATCTCCGGTAGTCACAGGACTAAAGGCCCCATACACATAGCGAGCCGCGGCCGATTTTGCCGCTGATCGATGTCCGTGCGTGCGGCCTTCGGCAAAATAGGCCTTCCAGAGAACGGACATGTCCATAAATCTCTGGCCTGATGACATTAGTTTGAATGGGGACTGATACTCTGAGCGACGGGGTGCAGCGTGATGACGTCAACACTTAGCACTCCGTCACATGTCTGTCAGGGGCCTTTCTACTGCAAGAAAGGATCATCCAGTCAGGATTTTCGACCTTCTCTTCAGTGTAGATCATATGATTGAGACTGACCTATCACTAAAAAGATTATGAAAGTTGCTTTATTCTAACAAAAGCTATTAGTCTAAATGTAGAGCGTTTGGCTCCATTAAGCCCCCCATACACTTTTCAATCTTGCCATACAATTTCTGTACAATCCACTGGCACTACACTAGTTTCAATGGGCTTTTCCCCATTGAAAGGATCACGTGCGGTTGCGATTTGGGCTGGGGCTCACTGCGTTCTGATCACACCTATAGACATGAATGGAGGCAATTTGCAATCACGTGTGGGGGCAATCAGAAATCGCGTCCATTCATTCTCTATGGAGGCAAATCGCCTGGCGATAGTGCACCGGCGATTCTTCAGGCGATTAATCATCTAAGTGGGAACATAGCCTTAGATCTACCAACAACTATGTAGTATCAGGTCCTATCGGGTGATTAGCCCTAAGGAACAGCAGAGATATCTGCTCTCCATACCCTGGAAGAGAGCAGCTGAGATCTCTATTGAGCTCCTTGCTCTCATCCCTAACCCCCTCCCCCCCACCCTTGTGCAGTTCAGTGGCTCTTTAGCAGTAAAAGGTTGCCAACTGCTGGTCTAAAGAATATATTAAAAGTTTGAATAAGGCTTAGGAAGGCAGTATTTTTGATACCAAGCTGAAATACAAGGGCGAGGGGCAAAACTAGAAAATGTTATAGGGCTCTTTCATGTTATATGTGCTGCACTTGCATGAGCTCAGTGCATATATATGTTTGCATATATGAATACAATTGCATGAGCTTAATTATGTGTTATTGCATAATACGCTGCCATGCCCATAATGTTTCCAGTACATTTGTGCTAGTCCAATAACATATACAGTGTGTAATTGAGCATTCCGGGTACACAAAACACTGTAGTGCGCAAAAGCCTATAAAGCATCGTGCAAAAATGTACCCCACAAAAGTGGTATGATTTAGACAAAAAGTACACTGAACTTTAGTTTTTTTTTATATCTAAAAAAAACATTTTAATAAAAAAAAAAAATCTGGAGCCTCTCTTGAATCTAAATGATAAAACCTAGACTACCAACTCAGGCCCTGTGTAGCTCACTTTGGCATGAAATATTTTTAATCTGTGTTCCTCTGAGAATCGTGACTTTGGTGTCGCTGTGAAAGTTGTGTGTGCAGAAAGATCAGAGTCCTCCACATCTAACGCTTCGTCAGCCCTTCTCCTCTCCACAGAATAGTGACAGCATTCTTACCTATTATATGCGCCAAGCCTTGACAGATTGTGGCCTCTTCTGTACAAACGGCACAGGAAGAAGGACAGGTCTTCACTAAATAAAGGCAAGTGCTGATCAGGAAGAAGATGACACCTGCAATACACATCAGGTTAGAGATACCTCTGTCATTGCGGCCATTAGTAGAGAAAGTCCTAATGATTGATTAATACTGAGAGGACATTGTCACTTCTCTCTCCTGTAGGAATGAATCTACCAGCTTATTATTCATAGCCGTGCTTTGGAGAACACGGAACACTAGATCATATACTCTAATATCCGTGTCACAAGCAGAAGGACAACATGACTCTGTCTTATAGAATTATGTTTGCTGCGGCAGAACAAAGCGGCGCCATTTTAATGGAGGATGGGATCGATGGCATCTTGTTCGGGTAGAAATTCAAGTATTTCTAAATCCAGTCAATGAAATCTCACATTTGCTTAAACATGTTAATGTCATTTTATTACTATTAGTTTTATTTATATAGCACCAACATATTACACAGCGCTGTACATTAAATTGGAGTTGAGATGCAACACAAGATAACACACAGGTACAGGTTATGACACAGTAGGAGTTAAGGACCCTGCCTGATCTAGAAGGTTGGGGAAGAGTAAGGCACATAGGTTGGAACCCCCTCCGCTAAGCGAATTGCTTGGTGGGAGGTCCCAACAGAGCACATTTACTCACCTACTCGGCGGATGCTGTCTTCACTGTGTCGAGCCACTCCGCTGATGCAAGGCTCAATGTAGTTGAGGTAAAGTCTATGTACTCCGTCTGGATCCCTGCCAAGCAATGCACTTAGTGGAACATAAGAGTAAAGCAGGCCATACACATATAGATGGCTGCTAGATTGATGGCTGCCTTGATCACTGACGCCATGCCGTACATGCTCGCAGCCATCTAACACACCCCTGTCTTCAAGTGTGATCAACCAATCCGGCTTAAAGGCAGGTCAAGCAGGTATCGGACATGTCTGAAAAACCTGCTCAAACTGCATTCCTTTGGACAGGAGTCGGGCACTTTAAATGGTGCGCCTTGATTCCTGTCCATTAAACGGCCGCTTGGTCGCAGCATGGTGACGCCATCACGACGTGACCCCGCTGTGCTCCAAAGGATCTTCTATCGAGTGCCCATCATTGTGTGTATGGCCACCTTGAGAGTTAGTAAAAATATAAGTATTTTGGATTTTTATGGAGCCATATACTGTATACACAATATCTTCAGTACAAATCCTTGTAATCATACATAAATAATGCTTGTAATATAGACAGTCGGTCACAAATTATACACCACGCAAAGTGCAAATACTGATACAAATGGTCATACTTAGTACATGACACTACATCAAATACCAATTCTGTACGTTAGCTTAATTCGTCTACACATTTCGCCCATTTGTTGAGGGGCTTCCTCAGGACTATGGGTCCACTAACAATCCATACATACAATGAAGGTGAGGTCATAGGATCCATCATATACACATCTAACTGATGACTGATAAGTGGCGCATAAATTGAATAACTTAAAAGATCATAGGTACACATAAAATAATGGAGAGGATCCAGGCACAATTTACACAAAACAGGAAGGTAGATTTCCCGAACTCCTGCCTCGTCTTAAACAATCAGTCACAGAGATATACAGAAACTCAGTTGTTCTCAACACCTGCTCTGGGGTAATCCTCTGTTTCCTTGATCTTAGTAGTGCCACCCAGCTGAGTGTATACTGCAAAATCTTTGCCCACAATCTTAATGCCAAAATGTGACCATGATTATAGGAGAGTCTGGAAACGCTGTGCCTGGACTGAGGTTGGGGAAGAAAGTACAATAAGAAGGGAGGATGGGACTGGTAGGGAAATTATGTTAGAAAAGAGAAGATGGGAAGCCCAGACTGAAGAGGGGCAAGTCTTATGGAACAAAGTAGAGAGTTACACAGAGTGGTGGTGGTCCACTCTATATACATAATATGAATTATAAATACATTTTTACTAATGATTATATCTTTGTTATGGCATATCATGTTAGTGGGGGTGGTCCACTTTATCTACATAGTATGAATGGTAAATAATTATGAAAATAATATCTTTGGTATGGCATATCATGTTAGTTGGCATTGCTCTTTAGTTATATACCACTTGTCTTGTTACCCTTTGATAGGCTATCCCAACTTAAAGTGGCCATGCCAACACACATTGGGTGGGCTTGTTCATGTTGTCATGTAGTGATCATCAAAACTGACTATCATTGCTGGAGTACCTGTGGCAGAAGTGACCGCGAATTTGCATTAGCAAACTATCAATTATATGATATGGTTAATGATGGAAACAAGTATGTAATTTAATCCTTTCATGGGGTAAATGATGCTTAAGGGCCATTTCACACTATATGTGTTGCAGTGCGTTTTAACCGCCCCGGCGTTAGGGACGGCAGCACCTCGTCCAGCGCTCCAACTGCTTCTATCGCACTGGACGAGG
>CM070038.1:21637370-21660591 GCA_036250615.1 Ptychadena robeensis | reverse complement strand
GGTGCACTTTTGGTACAGAAATCTGGACCTCAGCAGTGCGCTAGGGAGGTTAAAAATGTGCATTTTTTTTTACCACACGCATTTTTTTACTGCACGCGTTTTTACATAGACAACAGATGTTATCATTCACACTGCATGCGTTGCATTTTTGATTAATTTTCCTGCATTTTTTATTCATTTGTTCAAAAACCCAAAACACAAACACAGATGTAATGTGAAAAACGCATGTGTTTTTGTATATATGCAGAAACGCATGCCTTTAAACAATGCATGCCTTAAAAAATTGCATATAGTGTGAATGGGCCCTAAATCCTCAGACCAAATTTAGAGAGATCACCTTTTTAAGCATACTCCCTAAAATACTCCTGTTGAGTAGAGGTGGTTGCAACATTTCAACTAGTTTATTTGGGACTTAATTGCAAAGCCCCTGAACAAGGTATTATCACCCAAACTAATAAAGATGTAAAGAAGGGTTGTGGAAACATTATTTAGAAAAATAAGTATAGGTCTAGAGGAGGTACTTCAAAATCCTTACAATCTTACCATACAATTTCTGAACAATCCACTTTTGTTCTACCAAAACCATGTAATGTGAGGATCTTTCTAAACCTTCCAATCACTATGTATCCTATCAGGGAGGCCACTATACTGCATAGTTGTTGGTAGATCTAAAGTGAATTGTTTGGAGTGATCTAAAGGTGTATAGGGTATAATTTTAATTTACATTTTATCTTATGTAACAACAACATGTGCTAGATAATTTTTTATTTTTTTTTCTAAACCCTTTTCTACACCTCCAGCAATTTTGATGACACCATGTTCAGAGACTTAATTTACAAAGTCAGCTTGTCGAAATTAGGGGAAAAAAAATTTGACCATTAATACTGTTATCCTACTTGGTGGTCAGTCCAAGATTGCCAGCAAGAAAGAACTTGCTGCAAGCGGTCTCGTTGGGGGCCACTATGTACTCACCTTTGTCCAGCAGCAGCTGCTATTTTTCATCTTCTTCCTCTTCTCCCAATTCTGGGGTGACATCACAACATGAGGCCGTCAACATGAAGGGGCAGAAATTTTTAAAAACAAAGTTCCCATGAACTGCTTTTGGTACAGGTAGTGACACCTCCCTGAAACACCAGAAAGGTTATGGGTGTTGCCTTAATTTCCAGTGTTGTATCAAATTTAACACCACCCATTGTCTGTACGCGGCCTCTACACCTGACTGCAAGTGATTATATGGGCATACATCTAGTAACGGTATGCATATTTATTAACCAGGGGTGTGGAAAATGATTGGACCAATTCGATGTCCAAAAACAAAGGGAATTTTATTTTACATGCCTAGTGGGCTATTTTCCTGTGTGTTCTACCTCCTACTTTTACAGTTCATAATATAAAAAAACCTGCAGCAGGCTTTGTGTGAGACTTAAGAATTAATGTAACTAAGTATAAAGTATATTATTGGGCATACTGACCCTTTAAAAGAATTCCGTATGTGTCTTCCTAAGTACAATTTTAGCGTTATAAAATGAGGACATTTCTTTGCGTCTATCCAGTCGTTTTTACTCCTCAAAGATTGGCTTCAACTGTCTTACCAACCCATAGAAAATACATGAGGGATCTGCTGACTGCCCTTCAAAGACAATCAAATGCTTGTTAATTTTGAATGTGGATGCTTGGCGGTGGGGACTATGGGCCTTCAGCTGCTCAGGAACTGCTGCCTGATCGTCCATATAAATATAGCCGAAGGGTATGAACTACTTGAAACTTGTAGAAAGCATGTTAGCCGGTTGTTTAAAGTGACAGGTAGAATTCCAACTAAGATTTGCAGTTTACATTTCCGTAGTAGAGTCCATCAACTGCTTACAAATGCTTTGCATGAACATTGATACTGTAACCCTTACAGAACGCAAAGCCCGTGTGTACAAGGCCTAAACTTAATTGTGCCAGGGACAAGGGACTTCTAATCATTATAGCCTTTTATTCTCTGCAGGGTCGTCCTGATTTCTCAGAAGTCGTGTCTAACCTTGAGGAATGCCTCTGTAACATTGAGGTAATTTTTATAATTTTCTCTGTTGCATGTGTGTTGCTAAATAAATATCCCTGGGCCCCATGGTTGACACGACAGTGTCGGGAGCATGTGGCATGGGTGGCAGATCAAGGGGCACTCCTTTGTCTCACAGGAGGGGCAGGCTTAAGTAGAGGGTCCCATTCGAGGGGATACATCACCCTGACTGAGCGGTCCTGGCCCCCATTGCCCCCAAAATCGCCTAGCTTAAGTGTCCCACACACTGGTCAGCTTAAAAATGGGTTTCTTTTGCTAGATTCATAACGACTGGGTGCTCCTGCAGCAGCTTAGGAAACAATCTGCAAACTTGTGCAGGCACTCGCAGGTTGTTTTGACAACGACCCTACGCCAGGTCTATTGGGTGAAAGCCCTCAAACTCTGAAATCTCTGGCCACAGGTCAAGTCTGCACACCCAGTAGTCAAGGGGTTCATCGCTTCTCAGTGTATCAATATCCACAGTTAAGGCGAGGTAGTCTGCGATCTGTCAGTTGAGTCATTCTCTCAGGGTGGATCCCGAAGGGCTGTGGCAATGCGTAGGACTTAAAAAGCTCCGCATGTCCTCCATCAACAGCATGTCTGTGAAGCGCCCTGTCCTTGCCGGCGTGGTCGTGGTAGCAGGAGGATTAGTGTCACCTCTTCCCCTAGTAGAGTCACATTGTGCTGTGACATCGCCCTTAAAAGTGGTGTAGAGTAGATTTTGTAGCCTGTTAGATTAGTTGTGAAAAAAGATTTCCTTGGGATAGGATCGGTTCCTGTGGAAGGAGCGGTTTTCTAAGTTTGGTGTGGGGGGTGTTTTTGAGGGGGGATGGTTTTGCGTTGTGTCTATCTTTACTTTACTTTGGTCGCTCCCTGTGAGCCTGTGGGTAACCGGTTCGTTTATTGGATGCTTGGTCCGTTCCGGTTAGAAGGTATTGGTAAGGGGGGGTCGTGACCCACAGCTAAAAGGAAAATAAGGCTCTTGTAGAGGCGCCCGTTCTTGAGAATTAAAAATATTTTTCTTTTTGTAGTTTATAATCCAAGTTACATCAATGCTTTGTACACAGCATTTCGTGGCTCACTGGGCCACTTCTTCAGGATGAGGATAAAATCTATACAATCACAAAGACAATGATCTGTGGGATATAACAATGGGATACCATATATATATAATCTTGTATGATTATTGTTGTGATTTTTTACAATGCATTAAAATACAATAAAAAACAATAAAATACATCAACCTGTTTAGGCTGGTCAAATGCATTTAAATATGTATGCATAAAAAATATATATATATATCTATAGTGCGCTTAAAATGACTTTGTATTTCCTTTCAAGTTAAAAATGACTTGATATTTGTAATAGACCTGTATGTCCCATTTTCGTAGATTTATACACTGCATTAGAACACATTCATACAAAGTATTTGTGTATAAGAGCATAAGAGAAAAGTATAAAAGATAATGTATATCATAGCTATTAAACAGTGATTTAACATTAGTGATTTCAGGTTAGTAAACAGCATTTGATGTATGAAAGCATAACAATTTATAATATAAATAATTTGCAGTGCACTTAAAGCTTGACAAAGTATACTGTTTCCGGTGTACCACAATATATTTAGTTCTAAGTTGTGTTTTTGTTTAAATGCTAAATGTAGTTTGTAGTTTGGTTGGTGAGTTGATCCATATAAATGTTTTTAAAAATACCTTTTGTGGGTCCGTAGATCGTGTGGAGAGGTTTTATCCTTAGCTGGTTTTTGTGTGTGTTGTGCCACTTTAAATAGCATCTGTATTGCTATGAGCTGGTGATGCACGTGCATGTGTTGGGGGCGTGTCGTGGGCGCATATTTCTGTGTCATCTTTGGTTCGCCCTTGGTTTGTTGTTCGCGGTTTGATCACGTCATTGTGCGCCGTATTTGGCGCCTATTTGCGCATGCGCGGTGATCGTATTATCTTTGGTTCGCCCTTTGTTCGTTGTTCACGGTTTGTTCACGTTTTGATCACGGTTTGATCACGGTTTGATCACTGTTTTTCACTGATCACATTTTTAACTTGAAATGAAATACAAAGTCATTTTAAGCGCACTATAGATATATATATATATTTTTTATGCATACATATTTAAATGCCTTTGACCAGCCTAAACAGGTTGATGTATTTTATTGTTTTTTATTGTATTTTAATGCATTGTAAAAAATCACAACAATAATCATACAAGATTATATATATATGGTATCCCATTGTTATATCCCACAGATCATTGTCTTTGTGATTGTATAGATTTTATCCTCATCCTGAAGAAGTGGCCCAGTGAGCCACGAAACGCTGTGTACAAAGCATTGATGTAACTTGGATTATAAACTACAAAAATAAAAATATTTTTAATTCTCAAGAACGGGCGCCTCTACAAGAGCCTTATTTTCCTTTTAGCTGTGGGTCACTACCCCCCCTTACAGATTTTGTAGCCTAGCTCTGAACTGCTGCATCCTCTCAGACCTACGGTAAGCTGGTAACATTTCCACTACTTTCTGCTTATAGCGGGGGGTTTAGAGTGTGGCCACCCAGTACATGCTTCGTTCTCCTTCATCCTTTTGATTACGAGGATCCTCAACAGTCACGACAGCATGAAAGACCCCAATTGCACGAGGATGGATGCCGAGCTACCTCATTACCGTTCCTCCTCCTCACTGTGTCATTGAGGGTCTGTTTCTCCCCCCAGCCATGTACAACACACCGGGTCCCAGATAGGTGACCACAAGGAGCACCGTGGGATGCCTGCTGAGGTTGGTCTTCCTCCTCCTCAAAGACATTTCCTCCTCTGACTCCTCAGACTCTTCTTCCAGCGTTGCCGAGGTCCGGCAACGAGGCTGCTAAGGTGTTTTCTGGTGGTGATGGTGACCATAACTCTTCCTCTTCACGCTCATCACAGGCTGACCAGCATCTCGCAGGGACGTCCAGGAAGAAGACAAATGGGATGAGGTCACTGATTGTGCCTTCAGCTGCGCTACTAACAAGTTTTGTCACCTCTTTCAAAAGGAAGCATGAGCTACAGGCATTGCGCATGAGACGTCCAGTAAGATGGCAAAAAAATACCCAGCTCCCCAGGAGCTGTCTAGCACCCTGGTGATACAAATACTCGTTGATAAGTTTTTCTGTTGGAGAGGAGGTCGAACATATGGGTGTTGAATTCAACGCATGGACTTTCGCAAATCAAGCGCCTCACTGGCATGTTGTTTCGCCGCGCTGACGTGAATTTCGGAAAAACTGAAGCCATAGCTGTTGTAGAACGCCTGAAATGCGCACACACCTTCCTAGCCTGCTTGAGACGTCCTGTAAGCCGGGGTACTTTGCCACAAAGCGTTGCACATAGATTAACACATGTGCCATGCACGGCCACATGTGACAACTTGCCCAAATTCAATGCCGAATTCTTCCGTTGTCACACTGCACCCTTTTGCCCATCTCCAGTTGGTGTCGGGGTCAGCCACTGAGCACCATGTGCGTTAAGGGCGGACAGAGTGCTGGTCCGGTGTGGCTCTCTGTTTCAGGCAAAGTCAGCCCCAAGGACAGCGTGACAATGTCGATCCGGGATGTGGAATAGCCCCTGGGGAGCTGCAGGGATGCAAGAGATGTGGAGCCAGAGCATCAGCAGAAGAGGACTCAACCGAGGAGGATGGAGTAGGAGGAGTAGAAGAGGTGGCAGCAGGCCTGCTGCAAGTCTGGCGGTGTCACCAACTCGGCTGCAGAGCCACGCATTCATGCTTGGCAGCTGTAGCAGTTTATACCAATGCGCAGTGTACGTGATGGTACCTGCCCTGACCGTGCTTTGCAGACCAAGGGATCAGTGGTCAGATGGGACCCTTGCCCCAACACTGTATGCCAGAGATTGCATGACTTCCTGTTCCATAAGGAATAAAGATTGGGGATTGCGTTTGTGAAATTTTTGTTTTCGAACGGTACCTTCCACTGCGGTGGCCCAATAGCCACAAATGCAGAGATGTGGAGTCCAGAGCATCAGCAGAAGAGGACTCACCGAGGAGGAGGGTAGTAGGAGGGAGTAGAAGATGGGTGGCAGCGGCCTGCCTCAAGTCTTGGCGGTTGTCACCAAATCGGCTGCAGGACAGCATTCCATGCTTGGCAGCTGTCAGCAGGTTACCCAATGCGCAGTGTACGTGATGTACCTGCCTGACATGCTTTGCAGACAGGATGAGTGGTCAGATGGACCCTTGCCCCAACACGTTATGCCAGAGATGCCAGACTTCTTTTCCATAAGGTAATAAAGATTGGGGATGCCGTTTGTGAAATTTTTTTCGACCGGGTACCTTCCACTGCGGTGTTTCCATAGCCACAATTTTTTGAAAGGCCTCAGACTCCACCAGCTGGTATGGTAAAAGCTGGCGGCGGTAAGGCTCCGTCAAGCCAGATTGTGTCAGACGCCGGGCAAGGGCGGGGAAGAGTATCTAGTGTAGGGAACGCGGAAGCTGCCGCTTGGTGGGTGACTTTTTGTGTCGGTTTGGTTCTATTAGTAATGGGAGTCTTGCCGTGTTGTGATCCGTTCGTTTCTTCTTAAGCTTTGGGTCGGGTTTTGGTTGATTTTTATTCTTTTTTGTTTGTTTTGTTCTTTTTCGTATTTTTTAGTGTTCTTTTTACGCTCAAAACATGTCCTTCACTGACAACACTGACCGTGTGCCCAGATGAGACTGGACTGCTCAAAGCGAGAGAGGCGAAGTGGCTGGTGGTTTGAGAGGGGGCAAGGAGGACAGCAGTGGTTGAAGTGACTCGGAAGATTGCTGGAACAAGAGGTAGGGAGGGGTGGCTTCGAGTGTTGTGATGTGCTTGTACGACATGTGTTGATCCCAAGGGGGCGTTTGGTGATGCGAGATCATGTGCCTTCCTCAAAGCAGTTGTACCGAGGTGGGTTTGGGACTTCCACAAGACTCAGTACTCTTATTCCACACGTTTTGCAAAATGGCATCGCATGACTGATCAGCGGGGCCAGAACACACAAAAAAAAATGCCACACTGCTGAAGGCTTTGCCACTGAAAAAACGCACTATCTGATGGTGGCAACCAGCATCGCCGTTGATTGGCGTGCTGTCTGGGCTGACCCGCACGGGGTGCCAGCATACATGCTGCCTCTGACCTGACTGCTGCTGTGCCACTAGCTCCTTGCGATGACCTCCACGGACACATCGCCATCATCATCATCAATCAACCGCTTCACTTCTATCTGAGACACCTCAGCAAAGGAAAGCAGAAGCAGCAGAGGGCTACAACATCATCAGTCACTCACCACTGCACCTCAATGTGTGTAATGGTACCATGTCACAGACCCATGGTGCCATTGTCAAAAAAATTTTCTAACATGCTCTCTGCATAATTGGTTGCGCATCACTCATTTCTTCTCAAAAGAGATGTGAAACAACAACTCCCTACTGACTGGATCAAAGGTGTTAGCGGCCTGTGGTGCTAGTATGGTGGCGGGCAGGCGAGTGGCAACTTGAGAGGTGTCAGGCAGCGAAGCCATGCGGGGATGGTGTGATTCCAGGGGTTCAGCAGCGGTGATGTCGAAGATTGGGTGTCCTGTGGTAAGCACAGTTCAACGTAAAGTCCCCCCAGCATTTCTTACGTTGTACGGTTAAGTGTGTCCCTCTGAACAATGTGCCATTATATCTAGAGGCCACAAGGAACATATACACCAACCACAACCACAGACCACGACGGACCCCTGCGTGGAGGGGTTCGATCCCATCTTCTTGCCTCTAAGCTTTGCCTCTCTATTTTTATCTGTTTTGCGGTACAAGCGTACCTGTGGCAGCAGATAACCTCGTGGGTGGGCACAGACAGTTGCACAAGGCTGTAATGGAATGGAAAGCGCTTGCACTATGTAGTTTTAATCACCCCTTTAATGAACTAAGGGTAAAACAAAAATTGCTGGGTATTACCCTGCCCACCAGATAACTGTGGCTGGGCACTGGGCACAGACAGTTGGCACATAGGGCTGTGTAATGGAATGTGAACGCCATGCACTAATGTAGTATATCACCCTTAATGAATAGGTTGTACAAAAAAATTGCTGGGTATTACCCTGCACCCAGATAACTGTGGACTGGGGCACTGGGCACACAGACAGTTGGCAACAAGGCTGTCTTGTAATGGATGGTAAAGCCGGTTCAATATATATTAAATAACCCTAAAATAATGGTGAAAAAAAATCCCCTGGGGTAACAAAGTGCCACCAGATAATCTATGGGTGGGACACTGGCAGGTGTGGGCGCACACACACAGTTGGCACTAGGCTGTAACGGAACGGAAAAGCCGTGCAATATATATTACATACCCCTAAAATAGGGTTTTGAAAAAAAGTCCCCTGGGGTAACTAAGCTCAAAGTTCCACCAGATATGAGCACTGGCAGTAGGCACTGTGTTAATATGTGGACTTGCAGGATCACTTGGCAGGCAGCCTGGCATGGCAAGCCAGGGTCAAACTGGGTTAGCAAAAAAAATAGCCCTAAAAAAGGGCTGTTTGGGGTACTTGTTCAGGACCTCTGTCCTACCAGCAGGACTAAAAAAAGACAGCATGAAGAGAAAGTAGAACTGTTAGGAGTAACACAGACAACACTGCCCTAGCTAATGGTTCCCTATGGCAGCAGCACAGCCAGCATGCAGACAGCTGCGTATGTCCTAAACTCTCTCTCTCTTCTCCCTTTCATCCGAAGCATGTGAAAATGAGCGTTCCTGTACCTTGCTTATGTTTATAGGGGGTGTGAGGGTCTGTGAGTGGGGCTGGGTGTCTCATTGCCTGGATTATGTCCTGCTGACTGTGACTCACAAGCTGGTCAATGTTTCTTCTTTTCTTCAATGTAAAAAGATAGGGGGCGCTGGTTGAACTCGCCATATGTTCGCGAAAATGCGTGAACGCGAACATGCGATGTTCGCCGCGAATAGTTTGCACGCTTACAGTTCGGGCCATCACTAATTATTAAGTGTCTGCCGGTCGGTTACGATTATTGCTTGTTAACTGGGAGGTTAACAACCGCCTGTGGAAACGAGTCCTTACTTGGCAAGGGATAGAAGGTGAGGAGAGCATCCATAAAATGAACCCAAGAAGCAGCAGGCAAAGACCCTTGGCCCTTTTATTAATTATATTTTACACCCAGAGGGACAACACCTCCCCTGTCTCGAGCTGAATTCAGTAGAAAACTGAAAAATATTCTTCACTGTTTCATTATGCCACAGTAATAAAAAGTGCAAATTGAAATTGAAATGAAAAAAAAAGAATTGTATTTACCATACCCTTCTTTTCACCGCCCCTTCTGGGAATAATCTGGAACAATGCACCAGATTGCAATCAGATGAACCAATACCAGATCCTATGCCAACAGGGGGTGTGGTATGCTCGGGGTGATGGTGAAACTGTCCGCCTTTTCTTCACCTGGTGAACAGCATGGGTGTTTGACCTGCCCTGTTCAGCAGTGGAAAGAAGGTTATTATTCTTCTGCTGGCCGGATCAGGAGCATAAATATTCATCCAGTGGAAGAATTTTTACCCCAGAGACCAGCTTAAACCATAAGTGACGTCAGTTTTTTCCGATTCAAATTCCCTGCAAACAGGCGGACATTGGACTTTTTTAAAAGTCCAGTCCGCCTGTTTGAGGATGGACCTGGCCGTCATTGGGCCATCACTACTCAGGGGGGACCTCACACTATTTGTGGTCCCCCTTTTACAGAGCATACCAGACCCCCTTCTAGAAGGGGGTCTGGTATGCTCTGGAGTAAAGAGTGCATACTTAAAAAAAACATTTAGATAAAAAAAATTTCAGATGTAACTTTTTTTTGTTTCTAATGGATGGGTGGGGGTGGTCCAGGTGGGAAAAATATATATTTGGCTGTACTGTCCCACCTGACTGTTTGCCTCCATTATAATTTATGGGAGGCAAACTGAACATTGGAAGTATCCGCCCAGCCGGATACCGCAAACCTACCGCCAGGCGGGCAGTTTGGCCATCACTATCTTTTTCTGATTCATTTCAGGATTCAGTCTAAGGGGGGGAGTCACTACTCTGATGAAAAATGTTGTGTGTGCGCATTTTAGCTTTATTAAGGGCCCATTTGCTTTTAAGCTCTTTAACTTGCATGTTTGATACATTTTAACCCATGAGGATTGTCATTGTTTGTGCCAGTTTACATTTATTTGGTACATTGACATGCGTTGAACTTTAAAAAAAAATGAAGTATGATGACACTCCTCTAGAGGTTTTGATAATATTTTCAGGAATTGCCCAAGGCAAGAAATACAGGAATACAGAAATGTAGGCAAAAAGGAAACAGACATGGCTAGGTCTGAAATTAGCCAAACAGATAACACACAGAAATATCGTATCCCCCAGAAAAAAATAAACGCATTAGCCAGTCCCCAACCAATGAAAGGATCTCTTAATGAGATGCCAGTTTTGATACATTTTGTTTAATTTATTAAAACCAAGGTGATTTGTTATGTTGCTGAGCGCCATCCCCATTTTACCAGGCTCGCCCAGATTTATACATACATAATATAATGAAAGTGACAGCAGACACGACTTTAGCAAAATGCAGTAACTAGCAACGTGTCACCACAGATAAATAATCTCAGGTAACTATTCTCTGCGTACAACAAATTGTGTATTTTGTTAGTCTCTGCGCCATGTGATAAATGCAGTCTCCGCTCTTTCTGCAAGTGCCATACATCACTTGGCCGTCATGAGATGCAGACACGGCTAAGGCAATATTAAGAAATGTTACCCTATTAAACATGGGGCATTGACATTTTATAACACATATTGATTTTATATTGTGTGTTTTGCCTGGTCTGCCCTTATTAAGATGCCTAATGCTGATAATATAGTGAGATATTTAAGTATTAGTGTCTCTTTTAAAAATTACATAAAATATTCTTTAAAACTAGGTGTGTTTTCTGGTAAAGCAGTGCTGCAGTAAGTAAAACAAAGTGAAAAATGGTGCATATATAGTTCAGGCCAAAAGTTTGGACACACCTTCTCATTCAATGTGTTTTCTTTATTTCATGACCATTTACATTGTTAGGTTCTCACTGAAGGCATCAAAACTATGTAAATGGTCATGAAATAAAGAAAACACATTGAATGAGAAGGTGTGTCCAAACTTTTGGCCTGTACTGTATATAAAATAACAAATTAAAAACCAGATGTAATGCTGTCAGGCCCTTATGTTTACCAGAGGCCCCCAATGTGATGATTTACTAAGGTAATATTTCCACTACATCTTTTTCTCAGCGTGCAGCATGCAAAAAAGGAAAAAGACACAGATAGAACCCATCCTATTCTTTGGTTTCCAACCGCACTAATTTGTTTAGAGCATGGGAGCCCGCATTGTCATTGGGGGTGACATTGGGTGTCCCTTCCCTTGACGAGTGATGCTCTATTGAAACTTATCCTTAGGCTGCATTCACATGGGCATCTGGAAACCCCTAAAAAGTGCCACAGACTGTGTTCTTTGTTGCTTTTCAGGCGTTCACCCATAGGTTGTGTGCAAGTTCCCGCACACAGGGGAAGACAAGCTGTAAGTGTACATTTGAATGTACATTTGAATGAATTAATTTGGCAACCAGACCCTCCTCTGCAATAGGGTCTGGTAGGCTTGAGAAGGGCGGTCAACAAACATATATGCTCCCTCTAGGCTTGGAACTTGCCAGAGCCTGGGAATGGGGGGCAACGAACAAGCATGTCTGTCCCCAAGCTATACCAGGCCTCCAGCAGACCCAGGGAAGTTGGGGAGGAGGAGCACACGATTCTCACCTCCCTTTCCCTGGGTTTCCCTGGGTACAACCAGGCCCAAATCCAAACCTCATTGAGGGGGAGAGCCCTTGTTAAGGTAGGGGACCTCTTCCTCACACTCTCGCCTGGTGTTGTGGGGGTTTGTGGGTGGGGGCTCATTGAGGATTTAGGGGTCATTAACAAAAGGATCACCAGATTCCTGCCATCCACTCTATGCAGTGAGTACAGAGGTCTCCCTGGCCCTTTACCCATTACTAGGGGTTGTGAAAAAATATATGACACCATACTCATTTTAAATAGGGTCCCTCCAAGTTAGGACCGTATCTTTAGAATGAATTAGATCAATTAGACAATTTGCAAGCCAGTCTTTCCAATGTAACATCAGTATCTGACTTTCTAAATAATATTTTCAATGAAGTATGTACTTGAATGAACCCTTTTTCTAAAGATTGCAATATTCACAATGGGGGAACCAACTCCATGGAATTGGAATAGGTTATCCAGTAGTAAGTTGATATGATGATTGTGTGTTGGCAAATACTTGGCCATATATTGTAAATCTGGATGGAATATAGAAAGGTTTCCTTATATGCATTGCATATCTTTTTTTTTTTATCTTGTAGTGTAGCTTTAAAAAGGAAAAATCCAATTCCATTAAAAATATTTATGTCGGCATTGAAAACAGATGACTGTTCTCAAGCCTCGGGTCCTACAGCTGACTTTCTGCAATAAAATAATCATTATAGCGCCGATATAGAATTATCTCTTAACAATCAACGACCTAAATAAATAAACGGATGGTTCAGCCAAAACACCGCTGAAATGTCTTCGGGAAGAGAGGCTGTGAAAAATTACGGAGGAAATTAAAGGTATTTTTCAGTTCACCTAATTTGACCGCCGGCCAGCTTCATGTTCCTTAATTTAACATCAGCACTCTCATTGTTGCCACGTTCCATGAGAGAGCGAGCCATTCATTTTCATGGCTGGGCTCCATTCACCTGTTCTCAGCAGGGAAAATTGTATGTCGAATATTATAAATGAGAGGCCGGCTCCAATAATGTGTCTCTTTGCTGCTGTCTATCATTTGAATCTTTCTGCCAGAATATTTTTTCTTCTACAGCTTTTTGCACTCTTGCACAGCAACTGCGGATGAATAATATTATTAAATATAACGTTTGGATGTGTTTTATATAAATGTGTCTTCTGAAGAATAGTTTTTTATGTGGATAGTGTTACAGCGGCATACTTTTAAAACTTATGTGTTAACAATTAACTAAATTCATAATTTTCACAACATGATACATGATATTTGGCATCAGGGATCATATTGCCAATCAGTGCCGTTTCCAGCCTTCTGGGAACCCTATGCAAGTTCTTGTCTCCAAGGCCTTCTGTGGGGTGGTGCAATTGGTGAAGCTGTCGACCATGGGAGGGGGAATGCTATTGGATAAGAAGAAAGGAACACACCCATACATGTTATTTCTACCTCCTCTTATTCATCTCCTTCCCCCTCCAACACACACATCACACACCCCCCACCCACCACACAACCCCGACAGCTTTGGCATTTCAGATCGGCACGAAGTGAGAGGGCGCCGGATATGCGGGCGAAGGAGGGGTTCCAGGGACCCTCTGTGTATGTATATTCAGCATATCAGTAGCAACGTCACTGTTGCCAATGTTGAATTCCTATTCATATAGGTTTCAGTCCCATTTACTGGTCATGCCTGGGTACAGTTATCAAATTAAGTGGAGGTGGGAGGGACCATGCTCGATATTTATTTATTTTTATTTTGCAAAATTATAGCTTTAAGACTCACCTCCCAGTGTTTCTGAATGAAATATTGTAAATGAATATCTATATGGGAAGGTGGACTAAGAAGTAGTTGTGATGTACCATGTGATGAAGGGGTTAACCATGTTCCAATGGAAATGTCAGTGTGTTTATGCTGTTGTTGGCAGACTATAAGGTGGGTAGTGACAATGGGAAGTTACTGGACATGTGATGATGTGACCTCATGAGCCATTTGTGAGGAGACTAGAAGGTTATATAAGCTTAGAGTTGGTGGGTAGCTGTGTCTTCGTAGCAACAGGAAAGAACAGCACAGAGGTGTGATGGATCTAGTGGGGATCTGAAGAACAGGCCAGTACTGAACCCTGATTGAGGCCTCACCCTTGTCCCCCTGCTTGGGTTAAGGGCATCCCTAGCCTATAAGAGTGACCTGGGTGAAGAGGGCTAGGGTAGAGACTATTACCGGCAGAGGCTGCTCCCAGATGGCTCCCAAGGAGGAAATGAAGTGTACCTGGCACTGTGACATATGTACAATAAAGGGGCACCATATTCACACCAAGCTGACGTGTCATGTCACTTATTGAGGGATGTGCGCAAGGACCTGCTAACTAAAAGAAAGCACGCTCAGCCGCTGTTGCAGGAGAGGACTGTGAGGCCTGGCTGCCCCTTGGATGGAAGGGAGGTATATGCCCGTGGAGGCCTGAAGGGAGTCTGAGGCAACGGAGGGTTATTCACTGTTCATTGTTGTCCCCTGATTCACCCCTGTACGTGGGGTGCACCCGGGTGCTAGAGATATAAGCATTGGAAAACTACTCAACAAAAATGTTATGCAATACACTCCTATTTCATGTACATCAAGCAGATATAAAAGACTTCTGTAAATTGATCTTTGTATCCAAATGCTGATGCTGGTATAAATAGTAGATCTGAGCTCATCAGTCTGCTTTTCATTTCACTGCCCAGTCACTTTCCAATGATAGATCTGTGTAAATCTCAGATAAACAGGAACATTAAACTCTTGTCAGGTATGCGTAATAACTGTTTTATTATGCATTTTCATTACAGTTGATGTCACCAGCTTCCAGTAACAGCAGTGGTTCCCTGTCACCCTCAGCCTCCTCAGACTGCCTGGTTGCTCGTGGTGGGCCAGGACGTAGCCATGTTGCTGCTTTGAGAACTCGCTTTGAGCTGGAGTATGCTTTGAATTCAAGAGCTTATGTTGGATGGCCTCAGAGGTTAGTAAATGTGTATATGGGTAGCCCCAATGATGTTCATTGTGTTTTATCCTAATATATATTAAAATTGTTTTTGTGTATCATACAACATAATTGGCTTTGGACCAGTGACCTGTGCCGTAGAAATTTGGGCCAGCATTGGGGGGTGGGAGCTCGTTGAGGATCGAGGGGTCTTTAACACAGGGATCTCCAGATTCCTGCCCTTCACTCTATGGACTGAGGTTCCCTGACCTCTTACCCATTTCTAGGGGTAGTGAAAGAATATATGACACAATAATCATTTTAAACATAAGCATAGAAAAGGCTCTGGAATGCTTTACTATTTCATGGCTGAGTTTGCAAAAGAATAAAATCCTTGTATTCTACTATATTTACCAGCAATGCCGTAATAGTAAAACAAACTGTGACCACTAGTAAAAGAAGACTCCTTATCTGACCAATTTTCTTGCTTTACCTTATGTGTATGTTTTCATTTTTTATTTATTAGGAGTTTCTGTAGATCTTTTAATATCTTTCAAAACATTTGGTGTCAATACTGCTTGGAGCAGTATCATGGACAATACTCAACTTAGGGCTTGTTTCCATTGTGCAACAGACCGGACGATTTCTCTCTGTTTGGGGCACCCCATTCCTTTGCACAACAAACTCACTGACGAGTCCATCTTAATGAATGCGACACCAGTGATCCGACTGCATTGCACCCTTAAACAGCACAGGAGCACCACTTTGGCAATAGGAAAGTGGCCACTTTCCATTTCATTAGAATGAGAAGTGTCCTATTTGTAAACAAGCCCTTAGCTCTTTAACCTCCTTGGAGGTTACCGAGC
Source organism: Ptychadena robeensis (assembly GCA_036250615.1). NCBI lineage: Eukaryota > Metazoa > Chordata > Amphibia > Anura > Ptychadenidae > Ptychadena > Ptychadena robeensis. The sequence continues at coordinate 21,644,901 of CM070038.1, read as the reverse complement.
CATCTTTAGGGATGCGGATGGGCAATCAAAGCAGAGTACTCTGCCGTGTTTCCCCACCCTCCCTCCTCCCCTTCTAGACATTTTTTTTATTGAGCCTCGGCGTGTGCACGCACACAATCGTGAAACTACACCCAGTGCAAAAAAAAAGTGGAGTGCACACATAGTGAAACAACCACACCGAACTGCACAGGTGTTTTCGATTTTCCCTCCCTGAAAGGGGCTAAGGACTCGTTCCCCATAAAGGGGTGACTAGTGGGTCAGACAGCCGAAGTCACCTGACCCTCGAGTGTCCTGTTCTCCAGGTGACCTTGACCAGAGCCAGGTCTCCTGAGTACTAGGAACTGGGGTGGACGCCCCTCCGAAGAGGGTCCCGAGCTTGGAGAGACTGCCGGGCCAGAGCCATAAGCAGACGGCTTACTCCCCACCACTTTCCGGGGTTGAAGCCCCGGAGGACTAACACCAGTACTAGTAAACTAAACAAACGTGCAGGGGTAGTGGGGGGGGGGGGGGGGGGGGGGGGGGGGGGGGGGGGGCAGACTACATAAAAATAAATAAAACCCCTTCTACACATGTGGGGTGGGAAACTGATATCCTTAACATAGAGTTCAATGACGCAGACTCCCCCTGCCTCTTTGGCAAGTATTTTTTGTCAACAAACTTAATGCAAACTGGGTATGGGGAAAGCTCCAGGGAGGTTAAAAGACCGTATACCAGTCAAGCCTTGAAGAAATCTCAAAGCCCAATGTGTTTGGGGAGATGATAGGCAACAAACCTGCTGCTTGTTTAACCTTTTTGTCAAAAAAGCTTTTTTAAGCCTAGATGCCCAGATCAAATTTAGAACTAAACATAAGAATATTGGATTTGGGGACTGGACATGTTTTTCGCACCTTTTCTTACTCTTTTGGCAAAGTTTCTATAGCTTTTAAAAAACCTTAGATGTATACTAAAAAATAAATGTTTCCACTTAATAGAGCTATGGTTTCCACTGCACTGATGAGACTGCTTACGGCTCTGACCTGGCAGTTCCTCCAAGTTTAGGGATTCTCTTCAGAGGGTCATCAAATGATTTCTCTTTGGAGGTTCCCACATGGTCCCTAGTACTTGGGAGGCTGGACTCCAGTCGCTGTCACCTAGGGAACGGGACATACGAGGGCCTTTGGCTGTTTAGTACATTTGCTACCCTACCAGGGTACCAAGACCTTAGTCTTTTTCGGGGCATGGCGCTCAAGAACATTCATGTGTTTTTGTGTGGACACTTTTCTGGCAATGGGTGTAAGTTTGTGTGTACTAGTCACACACTGAGGGCTTAAACAAAAAAACAAAAGATGGCCAACAATCCTGAAACAGCTGTATGCAGTTTGGAATAAATGGCTCTGTACCATTAGTCTATATCTGCACTGTACACCAGCGGTTCTGGATGTACATTTGGATGATGGGGCATAAAGGAATAATTTGCATGACCCCACCTGTTGTCCTGCAGTGAGGCTTTTTCCCTTTACTTTTGGGATTGGTGATGGATTGGGGCATGTAAATACCTTCTGTTTTAAGAAAGCTATACTACACACTGCTTGAGTTGAGGGAGTTCTCAATTAATTTACAGTATTTTTCGGACCATAAGATGCACTTTTTCACCCCAAAAATTGGTCACACCTTGGCGTCCCGCCAGCTCTCCCGGCACGGAGATTAGCTGGGGAGCTGGAGGAGCTGTCAGATGTGAGATGCTGGCGATGTCCGGCTCTACCATCTGAACTTTGTATTTACCTATGCCAGCAGAGCTCAGAGCCCTGAACTGGCATAGGTAAATACACAGAGAGAGATAAACCGCCATCTCTATCTATCAGCAGTAACAGCTGTAACAGCAAAGATCGGCAAAGCAGAGAAGGAGACCCGTCCCTTCCCTTCTTGCAGTGTGGAGATGACGAGTTCAGCTGAGAGTGTACTGCTGCTAGTGACACCTACTGGCTGAATTAAATATTGCATTCACTGAATTCATTGCATTAACCCAATTGATGTGAAAACGTATTAAATCTTTTTTTTCTGGTTTTCCTGCCCTAAAAACTGGCTGTGGCTTATGGTCAGGTGTGTCTTATAGTCCGAAAAGTACGGTAATTCCTTCTCACCAAACACTTAATGGTTGTTCCTCTATATCTATATATAAAAGAAAACTGTACAGACAAATTGAAAGATGTTTGGTGAACTTTATTTTGGTGACAAATTGGTCTTATTATGGCACCTATTATGTATTTATTATGTAGTCTGTTCCCCCCACACACATTTGTTTGTTTACTTGTATGGGTGTTTTCGTCTTTAAACCCTGGAAAGTGGTGCTTACGGCTCTGGCCAGGCAGTTTCTCCAAGCCGGGGGACCCTCTTCTAAGGCAACACATCAAGGGAGTCATCTTTGGAGACTCCCAAATGGTTCCTAGTACTTGGAAGACTGGATTCAGGTCGTAGTCACCTAGGGGACAGGACATTCGAGGGCTCTGTAGCTTTGGCTGCTTGACCAGGACCAGTTGGTCACCTCTACCATGTATGCAAGTCCTTAGCTCCTTTAGGAGGGGGACATCCAAGAACACTTGGGTGTTTTTGTGTGGTCACTTTTTCTGCATTTTGTGCACACACCAAGGGCTTCAAAAGAAAAAAAAGGCAAACATGTCTTATCCAGTCAAATAGGAACAAGGACACGAGGCACACAACCTAGTACAACATTGTAAGGTACTGTTATTGGTTAAATAATATGAAATAAAATTAAACAAAAGACAAGACAAGAAACTCACATTAAAGGAGGTTTACAAGAATTGATCTCTCAGGGCTATGTGCTTTTCAGGATGACCTCACTTCCTGTTAGGGATGAGATCACTTCCTACTTACTATTACAGAGCTGCAGGCACACGGAGAGGCTCCGTTTGTGCCCCATCTCGGCACGGGCGCAGTTTGATCAGCAATTCGGGCAAACCAAACCTCCGCCCAGGAGGTTAATGTGAGTCTTTTGTTTTATTCTTTTCCGTATTATTTAACCATTTATAGTACCTTACTTTGTTGTACTAGGTTGTGTGCCTCGTGTCCTTGTTCCCATTTGTCTTTTACAGGAGGCCACACCCCTCATACTGACCCAATTTTACTCTGTGACATTTGCTCAGGCCCCATACACCCACTAAGGGGCCCTTCAGGCCACTGATATCACTGTAACTGTGTAATAACTGCTGACGGTTATGCACTATCTATCTATTTATTATCTATTATCTTTCTATGTCTTGTCCAGTGGCAAGAGATCACATTACTTGAGCCTCTTTATTCACCATGTATGGCATACTGTATGAAGAATTCTGGCTTTGTATGGTGGACATGGAGAATATAGGTTCTAGCATGTAAAAATTCCTCCACTGGAGACTCTAAAAAAGCCAAAATGTTAACACTGGGTGTATTGTCCCTTTAAGTGACTTTTAAACTAATTTCAGACACTTAAACTGTATAAATATTCTGCAATACAGAAAAAGATTGACCTCACAGGTAAAACACTAGAATGCCCGCATGTTCGTGGAAAAACCACGGGGTTATTTGGAGGTAACATCTCCTGGGTCAGCCAATTTCTTGCAAATGATGTTATTAATTCCTACCTGCAGAGTTTTGTTATTCATCTCATATCAATTATTCATACTGTACGCTCAGCCGCCCTGTTTATTCTCACCACGTAATTAAAAATGAAATTCCCCAAACGCGTTATGTTTTTGATCTCTTAGAGGAAGCAAAAAAAAAAAAGACTTCTTTTATAAGCAAATGTAGCAGACTGACACTGAAATTATTACCACGCTAATTTATCAACCTGTTGTGTGACAGCAGAACATGGATATCGGGATTTGAGGAACGTTCTTCACAGATTTTGTAATTATGGTTGAAAATTGGCTCATAAGCTGATTTATTATCACACAAAGAAATGAAAGGTGTGGCCTAGGTCGCCCAATCAGGTTCTACTTGTCAGTTTTTTAAGAACTAGTTGGAACATTCATTCTCAGACTGAGAAGGAAGCTTGAAGGAATCCATTAAATGAACATGGCCTTGTGCTAAAGAAAAATAGTTTAAGGGCTTGTTTCCACTGGAGCGATCATCCGCAAATGGACGCTTTTTTAATTGCATCGATGCGTCCCCGCATTTTGTCCACAATTTTGGACCCCCATAGGAAATTAATGGACACAGTCAAAAGTCCCTATTCACTGGGGACATGATTTTTGACCGCCAATGGGGGCGTCCATTGACATGGCAATTTAAAAATCTTGCCCTAAATTGCGCACGCCCATTCGCATACAATCTCTTAAATGTAAACTAAGCCATTATATTTATTGGGAGCAATCGGCTAAACATAGTACATAGTCCAAAGAGAAATTATCCTTGCGGGGGTTAATCAGCAAAACAAATGTCCCTGGAAATGTCAAACCTCCTGGATTGCAAAAGGTCCAACACAGGCTCTTCCCTTTAGCTCAAGGAAAAGCAACACACCCTCTGTATCTGCTGCTCCAGCAGCATCATATCTCCAACTTCATCAGGGAGCCCACCGACTGTGGCAGTCCAATACTATGCTGGACTGCTTCCAAGATATACTCTCTGACACTTTTTATGCTGGATATTGTCTGTTTACACAGTAACAGACAACTAGTGTGTCACAATGTATATACTGTATACACTCAAGTATATGTAAATTTTGTCAGCCTATAAAATATGCATTTTTTTGGGGGGGGTTTAATTTTTTCCCCTCGGTTTATACTCGAGTCAGGGTCCCACATACCTGTCCAGGTGTTTGTTGGACACTGGTTTGCAGATGTCGGCAGCCTCTGTGAATTGGTCCAATGAAATGTAAACAAACAGCACGGCAGCTCCATCCAGTGGACTATTTGTACATTTCTATTGGAACAGGTGGAATTTCAATGAGAAATCTCCATGACTTATGATAAAAACATCAAAATAATTTGGTTGGGAACTTGATTGGAAAATGAGTGGCAGGTCAGCCACCTTATCCTGAGCAACTGGGATGTCTCCCAGTGTGGGCTGCACCCCCAAGCATGAAACTTTATGGCAAACATGTCAAGGACTAGGGGCTTACATACTATTTTGTTAAAATAGAAATATGTAGGTTAGTACTGCTACCTTCTCCAAATTCTCATTACCTGGCTGTCATGATGGTCTTCCAATCAAACATGTATCTGTTTCTCTACTTAGCAGCTTCCTGTAATAAAGTCCAGTCACAGGGTCTCTCTCTAATTGTACATGATGACTGGTCATGTATCTGCCCCTTTTTTCCCTGAACTCAGACATGCCCGTCCCACAGCTCTGCTCTCTGCTCAGCACATAGAGCACAGTAAAAGTGTTACTACTACTTCTACAATGAAATAACTGGCACACAAATTGGATTTATATGTTTTTGTGGCGGTTGAAGAATACATTTCTGCGAAGCTCTTTGTACCCAGAGTTAAGCTTTAACTTTTCCTTACAACTTTTTTTGACCGCTCTCAATCCATCTTCATGAGCACGGCTTCTCTAAAGTTTTTCTAAGAAATGAGGTACAACAAGTGCAGCAAGTACATAAAACTTCTATATTATTCATGCTGAGGAATCCACTTGTCAGATAATTGGGATGAACTGACTGTTATAGGAAACACAAGCACCATACACTCAATTGTGCTATTAGACGCTGCATTCATTTAACAATGCGTCACTCGAACATATATGAAGGCAAAGAACGGAAATTAGCATAGTAATAACGGAGAGCCTGGAGGAATTTAAGGAGTCTTTCAAGCCTTTCATATTATAAAGACCATTGAAAGGTTATTGAAATACGCAGTATTTTTCTGGTGAAAGGAACGTATTCAATACACATTACATTTTGGAACATTGTGCTTTTGATTCAGTTTTGCTGGTTCTAGTAGATGGGTTTTTTTTTTCTGTATAATATTGGATTTTATAAAAGCAGGTCACTGCTTGGGCGATAAACACTGTGAAGAGTTTAGAAACTTCTGACCAGTGCCCAGGAGTGGACTTTAAAACTTCAGTTTGGGGCCCAATTCAACCAACAAGTTTTTATTTTATGAAGTGTCAACATATTGCGCAGCGCTGTACATTACATAAGGATTGGAATGCACCAGAAGCTAACACACAGGTACAGACAGAGACGTTTCTAGCCCTATGCAAAATTGTTGCCTAGACCCCCTTGTAGCCCTGTGCTGGGGTTCTAGTAGAAACGTTGTTGAGTGGTGGGGTGGTGCTAGTAGAAACGCTGTTGACAGGGTGGGGGGGCTGCTAGCAGAAAAGTTGTTGAGCGGGGGTTACGACTTGGGTACAGACTATGACATGGGAGGAGGGGACCCTGCAAAATCGGCCTTACAATCCACAAGGTTGCAGTAGAAACTGGGGGAGATGGAACTGGCAGGAGGGTGATTTTGTTGGCCAGACCGATAATTAGAACAAGGACATAAGGTGCACAACTTAGTGTAACAAAGTAAAGTTATGTTAAATGTAAAAAAAACAAAAAGATAAAATAATTTGCTCACAATAATGGAGATACAAAGTAGGCTTAGTGAGCCTATATTGTTCCTCCATAATTGTGAGCAAATTATTTTATATTTTTCTTATCCATTAACATACCTTATATACCGTATTTTTCGGACCATAAGACGCCATTTTTCACCCCCAAAATTGGGGGCAAAAAGTGCCTGCGTCTTATGGTCCGAATGCGCGACCCTTGGCTTCCCGCCAGCTCTCCCGGCACGGGGATTAGCCGGGGAGCTGGAGGAGCTATCAGATGTGAGATGTCGGCGATGGTCGGTTCTCCCATCTAAACTGTGTATTTACCTATGCCAGCAGAGCTCAGAGCCCTAAATTGGCATAGGCAATGAAGAGAGAGAGAGATGAACTGCCATCTCTATCTTTCTCTCCTGTCCATGGGAACTGCAATCACCCCCACGGACACAGTTACAGCAGTAACAGCTGTAACAGCTGATCAGCAAAGCAGAGTAGGAGACAGCCCAGCCCCCCCCCCCTTCTTGCAGATCAGTGTGGAGATGACGAGTTCACCTGAGAGTGTACTGCTGCTAGTGACACCTACTGGCTGAATTGAATGCATTAATTGAATTTATTGCATTAACCCAATTGATGTGAAAACTTATTAAATCTTTTTTTGGGGTTTTCTTGCCCTAAAAACTGGGTGCGTCTTATAGTCAGGTGCGTCTTATAGTCCGAAAAATACGGTCCTCGAGTATAAACCGACCTGCATACAATCTACAAAAACTGGGTAAACCCATTGACCCGAGTATGAGTCGAGGGTGGGAAATGCAAAGTCAGATAGTGGAGTTTTATAAATGAGAAAAATATATAGATGTTACCTCCCCGAGGGGTCACCAGTGTTGGCGCGGGTTCCACAGGGTGCAGGGGGTCTAGTGTGTACAGGGTTTTCCCCCAGAGCCCCCCTAATGGGCGATAGGCCGGTGCCCCTTGAGGGGGCCCTGTGAACTTTTCTCGCGCTGTACACGCAGGTCCTGCCACC
>CM070038.1:21619151-21629679 GCA_036250615.1 Ptychadena robeensis | reverse complement strand
CATGCGATATTCGCCGCGAACAGTTCGCGCGCGAACAGTTCGGGACATCTCTAATGGCCAGCTATAATGACTGTGACGGAGGTGATCTCTATTCTGGATCCTCTCAATATTAAGTGTAAAGCAGGGCAGACGTGGGAATATGGGTCAAATCGATGGCCGTTTCGAGCGCCGTGCGCGCTCACAGCCATCTATCTGACCCATATAATCTGCGCCCACCGCTGTTTTCAAAAACAGCTTTATGACCGTAGAAAATTAATTACGGCCGATGTCCGATGCTTTGCATAGAGACCGCTGGTCTACAAGCAAAGCTTCAGCTGCCGGGGAGAGAGCAGAGGCGTTTCTCCCCAGCCAGCCGATATCTGACAGCAGCGTGATGACATCATCATGCTGCTGCAGGGTACATCAGACTTGAATACTTGACAGGCTTGAATATCGAGCCGTCTGTACCCTGCTTGGGGGTATGACTCCACAGCGTTGTGTGAACAGTCGGGACCCCTGCGTTCAGCGCAGTGCTTGGCAAGAGTGCAGACGGATCACATACACATTACCTGCCCGGTGGAACCTCTGTTCACACATGCACTACATTAACCCCTGCATCAGTGGATAGGCTCAGCACCGTGTAAACAGAGGTTCCGACTAGCAGGTAATGCGTATGTAATCCGTCGGGACCCCCCACCAAGCACTGCACAGATCATACAACACTGTGGAGTCATAACCTTAGGCTATGGCTACACTTGTGTAAAAAATTGACAGCAATGGGCTATGACAGGGCTGTCTACACAGCTTGTCATAGCCTCCGATCCATAAGTACAAGTATGCATCGCATTTATGTAAATGCGGAGCACTGCAACGGCATAAACGCAACAGAGGCTTTACGTATGGCATGTCCATTTACAGTCAATGTGTGTGTCATACTAAGGCACGTTAGTCATATGTCAGCCCATTTATCTAAATCGGCCACGTTATCGGCTGCGCTATGTAGCATAGCCGATAATGTGGCCCTAGCGGAGCGAACGACGAGGCTTGTGCTCACATAGTGTAGCCCTTCCTTAAGGCTATGTTCAGGGGCGGTCCTAGGGTAATCGGGGCCCTGGGCACCCCCTCTGACGGCCGCCCCCCCTTGAGTCCATAACAGTCTCTCCTCACAAGCACATCATCCCCCTCCACAGGGAGTGAGGTGAGACTTGTGAGACTCTGGATCTCTGAGACTCGTCTCCCCTCGCTGCATCTCCACTCCCGGGGAGAGAGAGCTATGGGAGGTGAGTCTCCTCTACTACTCTCTCCCCAGGTGTGTGGATAGAGGGGCATGCTGTGGGTGAGAGGGGAAGACATCTGGGCATCGGAAAAAGAACGACATGATGCCACCCTGGGCGACCACCCAGGCTGCCCATGCCAAAAACAGCCACTGGCTATGTTTCCACTGCTTCTTGGATCCTTCGGTGTGCTTTTTTTTCTAATGCAGGGGGTTGCGTTTGCATTAATTTGTGATGGTTTATTTTGTTTTTATTATTTGCAGGAGAGGGATAATATATTGTAGCATCAAAAACAGATACTCATCATTTGTTAATGCACCCAATGCATTCCCTATGAATGTGCTAACATATCCTCATTGCGTTAGTTTTCCGTTGTGCCCTGCGTTGGACCACTAACGCAACATGGAAAAACCTCCATTAATGCGTTTACGCAAAAAGAAGAAAGTTCCCCTTGTTACCACTCTACACTAAGCTAAAACTACTACTACTTTCTCTACTGATAACACCATATTTTGTAATGCTTCATGGTCACATGGTGTGTGGTTGTTGTCAACTCCAATAACCTAAAGACCTATGTGAGCATTTTAGGTTTTGCGGGCAGAAAATGAACCTAAGAAGGAGGAGTGGTGGGTGGCAGATGGTGAGGGCCACAGATTGGACAGCCCTCTCTTTATATACAAATTATGAAAATTCAGCATCTCAAGTTGAGAAAGCTGGAGGGTAAAATATTGGTGATTTCGTTGTTTCATAATGCAGCTCATTATCTCTATTCACCCTGAGCGCTTTCCAGCCTCACCATAAATATTAATGTGTCATTCCAGCCAGTCGAGCATGATGTGGTTTAGAATAATTTTATTATAATATGAAACAATTTCCCAACTGGCATCTGTGCCATCTCTGGATCCTGGCACGGGGGTGGACAGGGACGTTGCTACTGGCTGTATAATGACTGCATATGCTAGACTGCCCCGAAGACGAACATGACTATTTCTGCAGCAGACACGTTAATGATTCAATATTTACCAAATCATTATTGGAATAAATGTTTATTCGATATAATGGATCCATTAGAATAGCGTTTATAGTTTTCCAACGGATTGCTATGTTCCCTTCCTGTTATTATGGGTAATTTATAGCGGTTTTAAATCTTCATTAATGATTCTTTAAATGTAAATTGTTTTCTCATGGTATGTTAGTGTTCATTCACCTTCTGTCTACTCTTTGTAGTGTTTGTAGCCCCTGTCAGAATCCAGGGGGCTAAAGTGTTAAAGATTTAGGAGGGAAAGGAGCATGGTTATCACAGACAGGTGCAGAGTTGTTGTCTGTTGGTGACTGGCCTGGCACTTTGCCAAGTTTCTGTGATGTATCTTTTCATGTGTTCTGCCCAGATACTAGGGGCCAGAGAGTTCTGGCACCTTCTAGAATCTGGGAGGGGCAGAGGTTATAAAATGTAGAAGCAAAGTGTATTGTGAGGTCTTATCTCCAGGGGAGCTCCCCGGCTGGGGACCCTGGGGGTGAATTGGTGTTACCGACTGGACGGAGCCTGCCAGAAGAGTGTGTCTGTCTGGAGACTTGTCTGGGAGGAAGATCCCTGGTTCTGATCTGGAGTGTAGATCAGGGGATTCCTGAGGAATCAGTCAAGAGTGGCCTGAGGAAGCTTAAAGGGGGGACTCCATTGCGTTCTAAAAGAAGACTGGTCAGTGAGAGTGAAGTCTACTTCCAAGTCCCCAAGAGGTTAGCCAGGACTGTGATTTGCTTGTGTTTAGAAGAAGCTGCCTAGTGAGATACTAGGGCAGCCAGGATTGTGATTGCTCATGCCTTGAAGAAGCTGCCTAGTGAGGTACTAGGGTAGCCAGGACAGTGATCGCTCGTGTGTTAGAAGAAGCTGCCTAGTGAGGTACTAAGACCTCAGGGTGCTCGAACAGCCTTGTCCCTTAACCCTCTCTCCCATGGCAACATGTGCAAATAAAGTGTCTTCAAGTTCAACTTCAAAAATCTCTCACTGGTCAATTTCTGCTACCCAGGTCCCATTCACTACACAGCAGCACCCACGGGTGTAATGGCTACATGTTACTGGAGATATTTCTTCATAATCTTACAAGGATCACAAACTTGGCAAAATCTACCACATACCAACACTGTGACAGTAACCCTAACACTAACATTTCTCCATAACAATTCCATACCCCACTTTCCTAGTCTTTACACTAATCCTTACACTAACTTCCATATAATTCTTTACCTCCCGGGCAGTACCCCAAGTGTAGCTGAGGGTTTCTTTCCTATCCCGGGTAGGACCGCAGTGCACCGCCCCGTTGGCATAATCAGGGATGCTGGAGGAGTCGGGGGGGGGGGGGAGATTTGATGCAATGCACCTGCATATAAATGCAGGCAATGACGGTTTTCTGCACCACATCTCTAAAAACATCGATGATGCTGGGAATGTGTAGAGGGGAGGGCCGGTGAAATACAGAAGTGTACTATGTACTCTGTTTTGATTGTCTGTATCGTATTGAAAACGACATGGTGCGGGCGTACCACCAGAGTGGTTAATCTAAGCTCTGCCTTTATTGTAACCTTAACACTAATCTTCAATGACCTGTCTCAATAGAAATGACCTGAAATGTCACTAGCACTTGAAAAATTGTGCAAGTGCTCGGGGTTGTTTAAAAAACCACCCCATCAATCGGACTAAAGCCTAAAAACCGGTCTTTGCGATTTTAGCTTGTGTAAATGTAGCCTAAGGGCCATTTCACACTATATGCGATTTTTTAAAGGCATGCATTTTTATAGGCATGCGTTTCCGCATATATGCAAAAACGCATTCATTTTTGACATTACATATGCGGTTTCGTTTTGCATTTGTGTTTGCGTTTTTGAACAAATGAATGAAAAACGCAGCAAAAGTGAATCAAAAATGCATACAGCAGTGAGATTTTAAAAACGCATGCGGAAACGCTGCATACAGTGTGAATGGTAACATTGGTTGTCTATGTAAAAACATATGCAGTAAAAAACGCGTGCAGTTAAAACGCATCACAACGCATATAGTGTGAAATGGCCCTAACACTGTCTCCTTCTGTAATCATCACACTAACCTATCTATAGCTCTTGCCATAATTTAACTAAGCCTAATATTGACCCTTCTTCTTACCCTAAAGCTAACATTTATGGCACATACACCCATACACTAACCCACCTCCCTATAACTCTATCACTAAAGCTGGCCATACACCTTTCAGATGTCAGATATCCTTTAGATCTACCAACAACTATATAGTGCCGGGCCCTCTGCGATTGAACACAGGTAGACTTGATTATTTAGAAAGTCCCTCATATTACATGGTTTTGGTGAAATAAAAGGAGATCTAAAGAAAATCTGACAAAGAAATCTAGGTGTATGGGGGCCCTAATCATAAAATCAACCGTCAGACTAATTTTGCCTGTACAATACTACTCCCTATAAACAAAACACTAAAGGTGGGTTTACACATGTAGATTTTTCCTTCAATCAACTGCCAATTAGATTTTGTGTTCGATGTCATTGTGGAACATCGTTCGTTCATTTACCGAATGTGAATGTAGATTTTTTTGCTTGTCCATCCCGATATCAAATGAAAATGACAACAACAGAAAAAATTTACCAACATGTTCGATGACCTTTCAAACGATTTTTTGTCAAACAAGATGTATCCATCAAACAAATTGGCCATTCTAGATTTTTGTTCAATCAACCAAAAAATCTTTGTTCTTTGTTGATCAAATGAAAAAATCTACACGTGTAAACCCACCTTTACCCTTTCAAAGCATTGGACACTTTCCCTGAAGGTGGCCATTAGTGATGAGCGACTAGGCAATATTCGAATTTGCGTAATTTCGCGAATATCCACCATAATATTTGATTGCATATTCAACACTTATGACATGAATTACGATCTAACAATCGCAATTGCGACCCAATATGCGCAATGCATGCAAGTCAATGGAGAATGGCGGAATCCGAAATCGCGATTATCCGAGTAAGGAAATTGCGACCACATATGCGCAATACATTGAAGTCAATGGAGAGTGGCGAAATCCGAAATTGCGATTATCCGAGAAAGCGCAATGCGACCTAATATGCGCAATGCATGCAAGTCAATGGAGCTCGGATATTCGACTGGGAGAATATCCGTCATTTCCGTTTTAAAAAATCGCATTGCGATTATATAATCGCGATCCCATTCATTGCAATGGATCGCAATTATAAAAGCGCAATAAATTGCGAAAAATCGTGATCGCGTCGGATATCCGATGATATATTCGCGAATATTCGTGAAATGGCGAAATAGCGATATTCGAGCTAAATATTCGAAAATCGAATATTCGAGCTCAACACTAGTGGCCATACATGGATCTTTTTTCATCAGATTATTGTAAAAAATCAATTGTTTACATCATATCTTTAGAAATTCGAATACTGTTTAGCTGTTCAGATAACCAGAAGTGGTCGAAATAGAACATAAAATCGGTCTAGCCATGATCGGCATGTCAGTAAATTTCCATCGATTTTTATTGTGTCTGATGGGTTTTCTAGATATTTCAATAGATTTGTTTCCAAAGGAGTAGAAATGGTCAAACCTGCATATGTATTCATTTAATAAACTATTAAATATAGCGCATGCCCAACATTACACAGATTAATAAAAAAACACACTTTAAAAAAAATTCTCCCCTAAAGCTTTAATATATAATAATCAAATTAGTTATTACAAATAAAAAATATATTCTATATTCATTGCCAAAGGGTTCAAATCCAGCTATTGCTGCTAATCAATAGTGATGAGCGACTAGCCAATATTCAAATTTGCGTACTTTTGCGAATATCCGCCATAATTTTCGATTCTATATACGTAATCTCGAATATCCGTACTTGTGGACATCAATTGCGATCTAAAAATCGCAATTGCGGTCACATATGCGCAATGCATGCAAGTCAATAGAGCTCGGATATTCGACTGGGAGAATATCTGTCATTTCCGTTTTAAAAAAATCGCATTGCGATTATATAATCTTGATCCATTGCAATGAATAGGATCGCGAAAACCACAATAAATCGCGATCGCGTGGGATATCCGATTATATGTTCGCAAATATTCACAGAATGGCGAAATGGCGATATTCGAGCTAAATATTCGAATATTTGAGCTCAACACTACTAATCAAATAAAAAGAAGAAAATACAATATTGAAAAGCATATATACAGAGTGCACATACCTTTTTAGTGAGCTCCTCAGATGAGTCCCAGGAGATGGTGTTTGGTACTCACACCATATGTTGGGTGGTCTTCCTCACTGTCTCCCTCACTGTCCTCTGCATCAGCTTCCTGCATGGTAGATTCTGCTGCAGATGGACCTCCCTGTTCCTGATTGATCCTCCAATTAGCTGTCTCCATCCACAGGTCACCAGCTGGCTTTGGGTCACATGTAACACTCACAGTACAACACCGTTTGAACCCCCAGATTTCATATCTCAATAGTGCAAACCTGAAATTTTCTGGCTTAGTAACTAACCGCTGAGACTACCAGCAGTCCAAATGTCAACCTTTCATAGTCATATTCCAGATTTTACCCTTACATATGTCTACTCTGACTTTAATCCCCCAGACCGCCAACACCCTTAGAAGTCCAATTTTTTTTTTGGATTAGTAATTTACATTCCCAATGTCACACCCCTAACTGCAACCTTTCAGAGTTATTCATATTTCTTGCAGTTATCCAAGTGACATAAGTTGTATACATGTAACATTTAGCTGCGGCCGCCCAGACACGGAGTACCTCCAAGTTGTTAGTACACATATGAGCTGTGTAACAATAATGCAGGTACGCAGAGCTAGTTTTTGGCCCCTTTTGAGTACCAGAGTACCACTTACCGGTATGTGCACCCCTGCATATACGATATTAAATAACACCTATACACTTTCAAAAAAAAAAACATTGATTTTAAAGTAAATAAATGATTACATATGAAAACAAGTTCCTGAAAAAAATAACATTGAAACATAAATTATAATAACCCCCCCCCCTTGTTTTTATATGTAAAAACAAAATAAATTATTACATTATTATTATGTTTTTATATTTATTGGGCTTTGTAAAGGGTTTAATCAATCACATCACACTGTTTTGTAGTACGATAGATCAATCTTAGACTGACAGACGATTTTACACAAACCCATGGAATTAAACATTGAACTGATGCATGTATGTCTAGTCTAGGACTTTGCTGCATCGCGGTGATGCGGTTCCCTGTCCTGCTAAGCCCCTGCGCATAAGGTCCCCCCTCTCCTCCCTGATGTGTGTGAGAGAAGTCGGTGATAGTGCCATGATCGGAAAATTGACAGCAAGTTACACTAGTGATATCTGGTGGCTGAAGTTGATGTTGACTGTTGAGTTGAGATTAAAGCTCAAACACATTAAATAGCTGTACAAACAACTCCACTTTATCATGTATTTACTGCTGTAAAAGTTTTTATTGTTAAATGTATACAATTTATATCACTTGGATAACCTCAGGGAAACACACAACTATAAAAGGTTGCAGTTAGGGGTGCAAAATTGGGAATTTAAATTACTAATAAAAAAAATAAGTTTGGACTTCTAAGGGATTCGAGGATTAAAGGTCAGAGTAGGGATATGTAAGGGTAAAATATGACAAGAGAAAAGCACTGTTTCACTACTGAGGTATGAGATCAGGGGGTTCAAGCATTGTTGTACTGCGGATAGAGACAGCTAAGTGGAGGCTCAATCAAGAACAGGGAGGTCTGTCTGCAGCAGAATCTACTGTGCAGGAACCTTTAGACCTGGTGGTTGGGTGATAGTGGTAGGGGGACCCCAAAAAATTACCTAGTATGGGACCCGCAATTTCTGATGGAGGCCCTGGCTGTGCCCCCCTGAAGTACCTCTGTGTCCCCCAGGGTGGCCCTTCCCCCAGTTTGGGAACCACTGAGTTAAAACAGGGTAAAAGACATGACATTCTATTTTATTATAATCTAAACCTACTTTATTCCAGGGTTATGTAACATTTCTGTGTGCTATGACTTGTCAGGGATTTATTCGTACAGACCTGCAAAGTTACTGGAAGGTCCATTTAAGTAAATTACGTCTTGTGAGTATTGGAAGCAATTGATTCACAATGACAGCCAGATCACTAGCATGTTCAGAAGGAAAAGTCAGCAATGACAGCTCCCACACTTAATTCCTCTAAGCGCCCGGCTCTGCCGGATAAGCTGTGCCAGCCTGCAGCTTTCCACAGTGCGAAGTCTGGTCTTTTTACTGTGCTGACTTGCTATTGTCTGCAAGCATCCTAAAAACTTATGTTGATTATCCCAGCTTCTTTTTTATTATTATTAAAATTTGAAGCGAGCGTTAGGACAGTAAAACCATGACTAATGACATTCTATTCTAAAACTCCACAAGGTTAATGTAAGCATTATCGGGAAAGGCAGACGTGGAAAGAAGCTACATGAGCAAAATATTCACATCAGTTTTATGAAGCATTTAAAGTCAATAGCCCTCGGTATCTATCCCAACACAAAGCGCCGTCTCCAGCCTGATGAATGGATGGAAAGAACAGATTTTTTTATACAGTTCACTGTTTTTTTCTTTTAACAAAATTAACTTTTTTCCATTTATTGCACCTTTTCTGTATAAGAACGTTGTGCTGGGGAGAAACTAAGCACTTCAAACCCAGCTGAGCAATTGGCATTCAGATACCAGAGTTGTCAATGTGTAATTGCAAATCCCTGGCTGAACGCAAATATTTGGGGTCTGTGTCACTAACAGCTAATCAAGAAATTGCTTATCGAGCCAGGAAAGAAAAATAACTGAATAAGTGATATGCTGTATGACAAGTGTAGGCAAGGAGCACAATAGACGTCTTAAAGTGGACCTTTCAGAAGAAGCCTCCATAAATTCATTCCTGACATGTCTCAAAAATACTTGAATTTTCTAAAACAAATTTGTTGTTGACCTCCATTGAGGTGACCATGCCTAGCGTGGAATATTATCATCAGTCTGCTGCAAGCTGGAGGCAGCTTTTCCTTAGTCTCCTCTACCAACATGAACAGGCTGCAACTTTAAGACATGTCACTTTCAGAACCTCAAACCTAAAAATATATGCTGATACTGGATAATAGCTGAAGGCCCTGATGGTGCAGTCCTGCAGAGAGAAGCTAATTGCCAAAGGGAGTATAGCAATTTCTGTGTGAGGTGACATAACTACAGTTTACTTATGTTCATATTGCATATTATTTGCACACTTGAAGTGTACCTACACTGAGGAACACTTTTCCAAACAAAACCTATAGCTGAGCTCCCTTTACCTAATTTCATTCATCACTCAATACGCAAGTAATGACATGTTCCCCTGCGAACAGTATAGGTGTTCGACCCGCACTGTTTACTAGCTGGAAGAAGGTGACTATTCTTCCACTGGCCGGATCAGGAGCAGAAAGATCTGACCAGTGTAAGAATTTTCTCACCAGAGACCAGAGCTGGTCTCTAGTGAAAGAAAACCGGCTTAAACCGGAAGTGACGGTCAGTGACATCACATCCGGATATCGAAACCAGGAACTGTGTGTTCCAAGTGCTAAAAGTGACGTCAGTGACATAACTTCAGTTTTTTTCTATTCAAATTCCCCGCGAACAGGTGGGGGAATTTTAAATTTCCTGTGAACAGGCGGACGTGGGACCAATTTAAAAGTTCGATCGGCCTGTCCGCGGACGGACCTAGCCGAAGTTTGGCCATCACTATATGCAAGCTGTTTGCATAGGATCACAACTTTACCTGACAATCATTTCTATGTTTCATGGAGTCTTGGTAAGATATCTGGGCTAACAATATGCGCAAGTACTGTTCCCATAAAAAAGGGAGTAACTCAAAATAGTCCACCTTTGACTTTTTGTATGTATTGGCCCTTAAAATGTTGTTACAGGTGTATAAACCATATGTACAATATATATATATATATATATATATATATATATATATATATATATATATGTATATATAGTACATAGGGTAGCCATTTTCCATTGAAACCTTGATTCAGCTTCCATCTGCATTCAGTTGGTATGCTATGGTCAGATTTTGTGCATCTCATGAATCCTTTCTACCCTTAAAACCTAATGGGAGGCATTTAAAGGCATCTTGAGTTGCTCATAGATTAATTTTCAAAGAAGGAGAGAGTTAGGAAAGAGAGCTGCTGCTGCTGCTATAGGGAACCATTAGCTAG
>CM070038.1:21596195-21608803 GCA_036250615.1 Ptychadena robeensis | reverse complement strand
ACCAAATATTATCGTTACCTTTCTCTGACCCCCTGACACTTCTGTCACCTCTTATCCCAGACATGTGGGCCTTCCGCCTATTCCATTTTATTCCAAATGCTACAGGCCAGTCTTTATTACCTGCATTGCACAAATCTGCACTTGTACATGCGCATATTGCAAACGATTATGAAGGTATAGCACTATTTCTGAGATTGAGAAGTGCCTAAATTAATTTCCCATTAGAATGTTGATGTTTAACACTATTAGCAACTAGTGCATGCGTGTAAATAAAGAAATGGTTTTGTTAAAGGATTTCATGCCCATTGTCAGTGTCTTCTTTGGTAAATAAGACAAGAAATTTGAGGGCCCTTTCGCACTATGTGTGCTGTTATGGCATGCATTTCTTTTCTGCATATATACAAAAACCCACTTGTTTTTCACATTAGATCTGCGTTTGTGTTTTGCATTTGCGTTTCAAATGAAAAATTTATGAAAAATGTATCAAAAAGCATACAGCAGGGTGCTTTAAAAAAACGCATGCCGAAAAGCTGCATTTTTAAAATCGCAACGCGACCCTATTCTCTTCCTGTTTAGTTACATGTCCCCAGAGATGAGAGGGCAGGTACCGGCCCACCACGACTGCATCCACATCTCACTCCTGACAGCTAGGAGAGCTATCCTTCACGAATGGGTGCAAACAACACCTCCAACACTAACCCAAGTACAATCGCAACTACATGCACTATTTAACAAGGACATGCAAAATATATCGAATGGGTGCCCCAAAGGTCCAAAACGTTTCTATAAAAGGTGGAAACCGTTTATATGTCACGGACTGACTCCACTGGAAAGGGCGGAGATAGAGGATAGTTTAGGGGTCCTAGACTAACCACCTCTCATTACTGCATGTACCACAGAAGTGTCGCAATGTCCGAATGTGCCTTTCAAAGAACCTTTGCTTATTGTTATTGTTATTCTTTTAACTGTTATGGTTATAAGGGGGCGTGGGATTTTACCTCGTACACCTCATCGTCCTGCTGTATAATCGGATACCCTCCCCCAGAGCAACATCATCAGCAGACAATGGACTAATTGTACCGATGCGGACTGTTACCTTCACCAGTTGTGCTCTTTGGCACGTTTTTGTTTTGTTTACTGTCACTGTACATGTCGACGTACCTTTACACGAGCGACTTGATTTCTATGGATGTAACTGAATAAAACAATAAAAATTATAAAAAAAAAAAAAAAAATCGCAACGCATGCAATGTAAATGGAAACATTGGTTGTCTATGTAAAAACGCGTGAAGTAAAAAATATGTGAGGTAAAAAAAACTTGCGTTTTTTAAACGCAACGCATATAGTTTGAAAGGGCCCTAAATGTGTAATGCACGAAGTGCATTAAAAACCCAACAAGAAATTTTATAGAATCCTTCTTTGTACCACTGAGTCCCATGGACAGGAAGTAAAGGTATATCTTCAACTAAACATGAGCCGAGGGATCGACTGACTATGGGTCAATTCACACGTTCGTTTTTTGAGCATTTAAATACTAGAACACATAATTGATTAATTGATTGAAGCCTATAAAAGAAATTAAAAGGCATAAATGTGCTGCCAATGATGTTTCTAGTCGTTTTTGTCCTAATGTTGCGTATGAAGGTTTTATGGGTTCTTGACCACTAGTGATGGCCGAACTGTCCCCAAGATCTATATTCTTCTTCCGGCAGGATCAGAACCTGCGAGATCATGCCGGAGGAAGAATCTTTTCACTAGAACACCGGGCATGAAGCCGGTCTTCTAGTGAAAATTCCGTCTCGGAGCAGGAAGTGACGTCAGTGACGTCACATCCGGCTCCCGCAACCAGGAACTATGCGTTCCAGGATGCGTTCCAGGGACCGGATGTGACGTCACTGACGTCACATCCGGTTTTTCCGATTCAAATTCCCCGCCTAGAGGTGGGGAATTTGAATGTGTCCGCGAACAGGCGGACTTCTTTAAAAGTCCGACCCGCCTGTTCGCGGACAGTCCAGGCCGATGTTCGGCCATCACTATTGACCACGCTTATTGACTTCAATCACCTGTCAGGACGTGCAGACAGTTTGGAGAAAACATTGTATGTTCACTTTTCTTCTCGCCGGCGAACAGTGCTGGTGTTTAACCCGTCCCTTCGCTAAGAAGTGTGTGATTATTTTCACTAGAGACCGGGTAAAGACACCCGGTCTCTAGTGCTTTATCGGGCACAGACAGAAAGTGACATCCGACTGACGTCACTTCCGGTTTGGGAACAAGGAACTGTGCGTTCCATATCAGTAATATACCGGCAGTAATGTCAAGGGCGGACATGGACGATGTTTGGCCATCACTAGTATTCAGTGTGAAATTGGTGTGAAAAGGGACGATTGCCTCAAACCACTCCCTAAATGCCTTTCTACACATCCATTGTTGTGTTTTGTGCAGTAATATATGATGCATACACTGCACACAACATCTTGCCACCATTAGCCTAAAGGAGTAAACCAGCGAATGCAGTTCTGACATACATATATAAATAAGACATATATAGATTTTCGTAATCATGATTGGATAATGAAGACATGCTTAGAGAATCAGCCCTTTAAAATTTAACGCATGTCTTAAGGCCCCCATACACGTGTCGGATTCGATTCCGGGCGCGTGCACGCGAAACGATCGTGCCGGAATCGCATGCAGCCCACCTGGTCCGATCGTTCGCGTCCGATTGATCAGGGGCTCAGAATCGGATCCGACGGAGAACCAACATGTTGGTCTTTCTCATGCGATTCTGTCCGGATCAGGGGGAGTTGCCATTTGTGAGGTGGACAATCGGACACGGATCTGTCCCGGAATCCGTTGGACAAGGTGGTATGCTGCGATGGACACTCTTAATTGGCCGATTGATCACACCTGCGATTCCCGGCAGAATCGCCGGAATCGATCGGATGATGAATCGATTGGACATGGAATCCGACACGTGTATGGCTAGCTTTACAAGTGCATTATTATGATTGGGCCAGGCTCCAATGGGCAGGTTTCCCATTTGGAGTGTATGGTACTTTCTTTAAAGAGTCTCCATTCTCCTGCTGCACTGCTCAGCAATACAACAAAGGCATTCAGGAAGACAAATGTTACCTTCTTAAATTGTTCCTGCTCAGTGTCTCTAAACACAATGGGGGTTCAGCCTCTGAAATATCACTTTTCTGGTAGACTGACCCTTCAATATTTAGTTCATTGTCGTCTGCCAGAGCAAACAGCTGTCTTTTGTTACAGAGACCCGTGTGGACAACATTTGCATTTATTTTCCTTCTTTTCATTTGACAGGTTACGTGTCGGATCCCATGAGCACTATGCGATTTCATAGTTGCTGCAGGAGCAGCAGTTTTGAAGACAGTAACTGACAGATGGAGCCGTTACAAATGGTGGCGGGATCCCAGTAAAAGG
Source organism: Ptychadena robeensis (assembly GCA_036250615.1). Taxonomy (NCBI): domain Eukaryota; kingdom Metazoa; phylum Chordata; class Amphibia; order Anura; family Ptychadenidae; genus Ptychadena; species Ptychadena robeensis. Next base: position 21,605,362 of record CM070038.1, on the reverse strand, counting down.
GCAAATGCAGCGCCACCTTACAGCCCAGGGGGAAGTGTTTACACACAAAGATTCTCTCCTTTTTTATTTATGTCAGATAATTCATTTTTATGTTCTTGTTTTGTTCTTTTTTATTACATGAGAGAGGCCTTGAGACTTTATCAATTTTCACCTGGCAGAAAAAAAAAGGTACAGCTTTAACTAACAGTTATTACATCAACTGGGTTCAACCTGAGCTTTTCTGAAATCTTACTCAGTCTGAGAAAGATGTCATTTGGGGATTTTCACAATGGATCCGTCCATTCATAGGAGCAACAGATTCGTCCATTTATGACAACTACAGTTTCATTTTAAACGGCATTTTAATGTCAAACTAACATCAAATGTAGTATGCATGTAAATATGTGGTGCCGTACACATCGTTCCAACAAGAAATCTCAAAAGATTGTAGAGAAAATAGTTTCCCAAAATAGGTAACTTAAAGAGGTATCCATGACTTCCAATACATTTTACATACACATTTTTAAGTGTATTTCTTTTTTTTTTAAATGCCATAGAAAAATGATTTGGTTAAAAATAATTAAGGCAAAAGAAACACAAAATAACAAAAAAAATCTGAGATTACATACAACAAATCCAGTCCAGACTTAGCAGTGAGATGTAAGCACACACCTGGTCAGACACTCCACTTCTGACTTCTGTGTATTCTGTTATGAACATTTGTGAACATTTGTGTTGGGGGGTGTTGCTGTGACTCAGCTCCGCTAGCTTAGAGCTATGGAGGGAAATAACTGGAGGAAAAATGTATTCACCACACACAGCCACAGTACATACAAGACTTAAACTTTCACACTTCTTCAGGCCTCTCTGCAATATTGAATATGCTTTGATTGCACTGCATAGCCAAATACTTGTGGGGAAGTGACCCAGGCAGATCATAGCCCCAATGTGAGGGAATGAACCTCTAGGGGGAGAGAATGTAAAAGAGAGGGATCCAGGAAGTTTTGCGTCTTTTGCTAGAGACAAGTGTAAAGGTCCCCATACACTGGTTCACAGTGAACGGAAAATCGATTGATTAACACCCCACCTTGAACAATTGATTTTTGGAGGATACAACCATTCCAGAACGATTTCTAGAAATCACAAATGATGTAATTGTCATACTAAAAATGGCATGAGTCGATCAATGACCACCACCACCACGTACTTTGAAGGCGAAGGATTGAAAAAACCTGACATGTTGGATTCCTGTACGATCGATCGATATAGACAACATGTTGATCGATTGTTAAAGGTAGACAGTGAAAGATTCTTTATCAATTGTTCGACGTGCACGATGATCGATCGAGCAAGAATAAATTGAGAAATAGATCCATGTATGGGGACCTTATGGGTGACTTGGTCTCTGAGGAGGGGAATGAGAAACCCTGGCCTTGCAAGGAAGGTGAGCGGAGCGTGCAGATGGCTCCTAAGGAAAATAGCCTGTGTCCTTGAGGTAAGCCCATGCAGTGGGAGAGGCCCGATGCAAAGTATGACCAGCCCCTGCCCACTGACACAGGATCAGGCCTGGACTTCTGGTGACTTTCAGCCTGTCCTTGGAAAATACCAGCATACCATACAGCTGCACGAAAGGCTGCTCAGGCCCCACGGTGATCAGGAGCTGCAAGACAATACTGGCTGTGGCCATTTATTCTGAAAAAGTTACAGTGTATGCAGAAAACGTTCTAGTAAAGTTAATTTGTTAATCGCAATTGGTGTGTGATTCCTGTGTTCACTACTCCTGGGCCTGATTTCCTACATATTCATTGTGTCATTTTGAAGCTCAAAGTCATATAGATTCCACCTCATTCTTGAATGATGGACAAAGAGCATAACAAGCCATTTCCTTTCCGTCCCCGCCCCACCCTTTCCTTCATTGGATTTCAGTCCTTTCAATCCTAATAATAGAGTCTCAATATCACATGTGGAACTTTCTACATCTACTTGCTTTCACAAAGCTATCTAATTCAACATGCTGGTCACAACCACTGAGTATGGTCCTCCTGAAGCACATACTGTACATACAATCTTGATTTATCTAAGAATGTATGTAATAGTTTATTACATTATTAAGGAGGGAAAGAAAACTTGGAAACAAAAAATATGAGAAGCTTTAAGCTTTTAGGGCTACGATTACTATAATTTATATATCAATATTTGGCAAAGGAGATCTTTACTTAAATGAAAGTAAAAAAAATGAAATATACAACATTTATGTTAATCTGCATGAAACTATTGTTGTTGGAGTACAGGCAGCATGGTTGCTCAGATGATAACACTCTGGCTGTGCAGTACCAGTTCATATGTTAGCCACAACACTATCTGCAAAGACATTTTATGTTTTGTTTGTGTGGATTTTTTCTGTTTTTTTCTCACACTCCAAAGACATATTGGTAGGTAATTTAACTTCCCCCAGTAATTGTCCTTAGACTATGTTAGGGACATATGACTTAGGCAGAAACATTTAAAGCGGACCTACCACCAGAAGAACATTATTAAATGAATGGCACTAGAAGTGCCGATTATAGGGAGGAAAGCATTAAAAAGTAAAAAAAACTTACCAGCAATGAGTAATTTAAGAAGATCCCTCGTAGCATCCCCTCACTTCTTGGTTGGGCCGTGGTCGCGAGATCTCTGAGCACAGTGATTGTTGGGTAATTCTGTCATCTTGGCTCTTCATTCAAAGTACATTGAGGAAACCCCATAGAAAACCACTAAACGACCCCAGTGGTCACTCGCGATATTGCACCCAGAGTAAACTCTCAGAAGCCTGGCGAATAAATATGGAATCGTTAATACAATTCCACGGAACAGCAGGTGAGTATATTATTTTAGATCCTGGAGCCCTAAGCCACCATCATACCAGCTCATAGGTAAGTCAAACTATAACTTTACAAATTACATTTTTACATATTGAGTTTATATCCGCTTTAAACTCCTATGAGAGACAGTACGTGATATCACTGTGTGATATGTAAAGAGTTACATAATATGTTCATTATATATAAATACGAGTAAATAAGGTCAGTGCTTTTCTCTCTAAGCATTGTCTCTGCATCACTGTATAGATATTCCTAAGGGCCGAAAATGTGCAGTGTAGGTCTATGGCAGGACTGTAACCTTGAATAAGACACATTAAGGAACATAATTCCACTTTTTAGTTTGTACAAATCTACTTTGATAGAATAGAGTTGATAATGTGAAGTTCTTTTCATGAGTTGGTCAACTTAGTTCCAATGAAATTATGTTTTAATGCTTATGGTGACATTTCTATGCTTCCAGCTTTGTGGGAACAATTTGGGGAAGGTAATTTTCTGTTCCATCATTACTGTGCTCCAGTGCACAAAGCAAGGTCCCTTTAGATATGGTTGGGTATAGATGATACAAAAAAACTTGTCTAGGCTCCATTATCCATTTAAACCCCTGCGTTGAACTGCACAACTGCTCATTGACGGCAATGGGGCTTTGACAGGGCCTCCACAGCCCATCAGAGCTCCCGATCTGCCGGTCCTCGCTTCTGCGTTTATGTCGACACAGGCCACAGTAACACAATGGAGGCTTGCATGGGCATCAGCGGATGCCAGCACATAGTGGAACCTGGGGCTTACACACACACAGAGCCTTGGGATTGAACCAGAATCATCCAACATCAGTGTCTAATTTACCAAATGTTCTGCTAGAAGAATGAGCAAATATTCTCACAGACATGCTCTGAAATCTGGTGATAGCATGGTATGGTTGCAAAGAGGGGACCAACTCCATGTTCATGTATATGGATTTAGAATGCAATATCATAAAGGTTCTTGTAGGTGTAATATCCAGGTAATACATTAGCAGGAAATAACCAGAAACACATATGGAGTGCTTAGGGAATTTCTCCAAAGACATCACAGGAGATGCTTTAAAAACAAATGCCATTTGTTTATGAAACACATAAATGTAGGGCTTACATCTACTTCTACCATCTTGCACGTTGGTGTTTATGATTTTACGTTTTATTTAGCTTTTTTGCTGACCTCGCAGTTTTTGTCTACAATTTACAATGACAAATCGTTTTACTTACAGAGTTTCCAGTACAGAGATAGCAGTAAAACCAGTAATAATGCATGGGCCTCGTACAAATATGTTAAATTTAGGATCCTCACAGACACTTTTAGAAGCCAGCAGGGAGTTGTATAGATAATAGTTTGTGTAAACCACCACCAGACTCTCCTACACAATGAGTAATATCCCTCCCAGAGCTTTCCTTGAGATCAAATTGTTATACACACATTATATTGATTTTACTGTAAAAAGAGATAGTGGCTTTGTTCTGAACCCGAGGAAACACTGCAGACGTACTTTAGCCATTTTCTGTCCCCGATTACTAAAGAGAATAAAACACACAAGCTGCCTGAAATAAACAGAAATAATGTTTCTATTGTAAAATGCATCATGCTCACCTATAGAGCCGGTCCATATCTTGGCAAGTGATTTTTGAGTAATAACAAAACATACCTTCACAGGTTGCATTGGAAGCATAATTGGCAATTTTCAGGATTCTCATGATCAGAATTTTCTAACAATTTCTTTTCCTTGTCAGAATGTGTTGTCAAGCTTAAAAAACTGTAAATAAGAACAAGGACAGAGGCGCACAACCTAGTACAACAAATGGTTAAATATTGTGGAAGTACTTAAGTTTGCTGTACTTTGTTTTACTAGGTTGTGCGCCTCCGTCCTTGTTCTCTTTTGTCTGTTACAGGGGGCCACACTCCTCCATTTTGAGAGCTGCACACCTACACACAACTTAAACACCCACCCCTCATACTGACTCTATTTTACTCTACAATCTTTTCCCAGGTCCCATACACCCACTGAAAGCCCTTCTGGCCACTGATATCACTGTAACTGTGTAATCACTGCTGAAGGTTGTGCGCAACTATTTATTATCTTTCTTAGTTTATTAAAAATTTTAATACTGGGCATGGTTAAAGTGAATCTCTGAATATCCACGTTTGACATGCCCCACAATACAAAAACAATCAAATAAAAAAAAAAATTATAATAATTGACAGCCATTCGTAAATCTAGACTCTTTATATATGAAGAGTTGACTTCATCGGTCTGCTGCAAGAAGAAAGAAGCCATTTCTCTATAAAGCTCTTATTCAAATATGGAAATGTGTCGTTCCCATCAGCTGATCTCCCAGGAACCGCAACCACCTAGCGCACACACAAACATGTCGCCTTTGCCAGGCCAATCTGTGCAGCATCTGATGGGAAGGTACTGCCTGTGAAAATATAGCTCAACGATGAAACCTGTAACTGCTGCAAGTCACAATTTTAAAGGACAACTGTGTGTTGTCTTTGAACTAGCCTCTCCATGCAAAAATACATCCCCGTTTTATAAAAGTCAGGGCACTGTGTATAATTAACTGGAAATAATACAAGATATCAAAAACTAAAACAATTTTTTGAAAAATATATGTACATTTTTAACATGCATGCATCCATAGAATAGGTGCTGCTGTTGAGTGATAGGGTCATTTTCCAACATGGTGTCCCTCAAAACAATGTGATTAGTGGAGAGTCTATAGACACTCCAATTTTTAAAAGGGTGATATTCTTTCCACTGCCGCTCTTGGGAGCAAATGCATTCACAAAAAAATTTGAGTAACATCAATGCTTGCACACATGATTTAGTTTTTATGTTTTGCAGACTTTAAGAGGCACCGCAATATAAAATGCATCCCTATATACAGCTGTATTCAGAGGAGTTTGCTTTTTGTTAGGGATGGTTAAAAACTTTAAAAAAATGAGGTGGGCCTTCCGGTCCCTATCCTCACGGTATGCACCCAGGGTCAATGTTGATGCCGCATCAACATTGACCCTGGGTGCATACCGTGAGGATAGGGACCGGAAGGCCCACCTCATTCTTTGATTTATATTGAACAGGAACGTTGGCACATACTCCTTCTGATACGGTTGTCGCCTCTAGCACCATGGTTAAAAACTTTGCAATGAGAATTTTGATGAAAAAAGTCCAAAAATCGACCCAAACTTTAGACTTAAATCAAAATTACGACCTAAAAATTATGTTATAGTGTTGTTTGTGAATATTGTCATTGCTAATTTTTATTGTGAATATAAGTTGAAAAATTTTCGATCATTTGTGCTGATATTCACATTTAAATTCACTATTAGAATATTTGCAATCAACACTATCACATGAAAACTCAAGGCTAGTTTTGAAAACTGATGAGTTGAATTTCGATTAGAAACAGCCAATAAACGGTCTGTATTTGTCAATGGCTAACACGGTACAACAATCTGCTATTACTAAACTTCTTGGACTTAGGGGTAGACATTTCACAGTCTAAAATTCACATGAAAAGCCAAAAATTCGCAATCGTAACAAAATTCGATCAGTAAAATCACATTTCGGTGGAAATGAATTTACTTAATTTTGACCATGTCTACTTTTTCTCTTGTAACTGCAGCTCCACCGATGGCTGGTAACATGACCCATGGGCAGATCTTCCCTGCCCCCTGGAACTTAGGCTCAGTCCAGAACTGGTAGCCCTTTACTTTAAGCCACGAGCTTCAGTTACAGGAAACTGTGAAGCTGAGGGAAGAAGTCCCTAGCTTAGCTCTAGACCTGTGTGCTAATATTCGCTCTGACAGCTTCCACAGCTTCACCTCAGGCACCAGGGGGGCCAAGCTCAGTGCTTTCCCTCCCCCCAGCAGGTGCACTGTAAAGGTGCCAGTGTCCCAATAGTATTTTGGCCATGGGTGGTCACTCATTCGATCTGAAGATGCACACTATTTACTCCTGATTTTGCCTGGGAAAATAGACTGAAAATATGGTAAATTAAAACCTTACCTACCAACTACTTTAAAAATAAAAAGTATTTGTTTACTTAGAAGAGAGTCAACATCAATCACATTGTGTAATTATATTTCCCATGGTGTTCCTGGCAATCCATGGTGAAAAAAATATATAACAAGGCAGCAGATGGGGGTTTTAAGGCACTGAGCTTGCAAAAGTCATTGGGAAATTCCAGTATGCTCTTTTCTCCAGGATAAGAAGATATTTGTGATGGCTTCCAGATTTCTCATTTTTGGGATGGGGACACTTCCTGTACGGTAAGAGCAGTGTTGTCTACCTACAGTTTTTTTGAGCTACAAATACAGCTCCTTTAACTCATCTCAATCACTTTGGTTTGTTATAAAGAAACAAGCCACGAGGATAGATGGAACAATTGTTTTGAGTACACAGGAAGTGATAGTGACACCAACTTAGTACCAGGACTAAGAAATGTTTCTGTATCTACAGAAAACATATTTACTTGAAACAAAAAAAGTCATCAAAATCATTGACTAGTATGCTGCTACACATTTAATTTTATTTGCTTGGCTTTTATGTGACCTATTATAACTAGTGATGTCCGAACTGCCCGCAAGGTGGACAGTTCGGCAGCTAACATGGATGTTTGCCCTCCTTCTTGCCGGCAAGCAGTACGGGTGTTCGACCCGCCCCTTTCGCCGGCGAGAAGGTGATCTCTATTCCTCCTCCAGCAGGATCAGAATCGGCTAGATCTTGCCGGAGGAAGAATGTTTTCACTAGAAGACCAGGCATGAAGCTCCCTTAACCCTGGAATTGTGCGCTCCAGGTGCCTAGAGGTGGGGAATTTGAATCTGTCCGTGAACAGGCGGACGGCAGACTTCTTTAAAAGTCCGATCCGCCCGTTCATGGACAGACCTGCCCGATGTGCAGCCATCACTAATAATAACCTTTCTCTTAATCATAATAGTATTGCTTTGCCGGTCTATACCAATTTCTCTACACATGAATGATCTGTCTTGGCACAGATATTCATTTTGAATTCCATTATGAATGATTTAAAAAACAAAAAGGACGGTTGATGTTTGCAATATAAACACAATCTGATCATTTGCCATTCTGTTCCAATATTTCAAATATCTGTTATTGCTGAAAAGATTTTTATAAACACAAGATAATCTGCCATGGATGACGAAGCAGATCCAAAAACAGACACGAGCGCTTGAAATCCATACTGAACTCTGCAATATGCCCTCCTACGCAGCATCCTACAGCCAGATGCTGAGTCTGTAATCAGATTAATCAGATACCTCCCAGCTCTTAGTACACGGCACCACAAACTCCTAAATATAGATAGACCATTATATTTGTCATCTAAGATAATAACCATCTCTATTCAATGTTGTTTTAACAAGAGGACATTATTATTATTAGACCCAGGCCAAATGGGTTGTTTTTATGTCATGAGCCTCAGTCTTGATGGTTCTAGTTCAATGTGAAGTGTTTTTTATTACACAGGTTAACAAAAAAAAGAATAATTATCCCTATGACTAACCCCTGGATATTGGAGGTCATCAGGGTAGAGGACATGTTCCCTGCATGGAGCTAATGCTGTGTGGTCCGATGTCTTGTTTATTTTTCCTTGGAGCAATTTTTAAATAAAGTTTTGAAGATTTTAGGAAAGACCAAAAAAAAGTCTGAGTACAGATTCCATTACCTAAAAACAGAGACTTGTTTGGTATGACGGGTTTGAGGAGCGCAGGGAGAGGGACCCAGCACCGATACGACTTCAGCTTTTACAATTATCCAAGAGGAAGTCTGTGTGTGCATATGACCTGCGATACAAACCCAGGAGTGCGGAGCAAAAAAAGTCCCTTGTTTGAATACTAGTGACAAATTTCCTAGATCAGTTTTGTGAGCTGATTTGTGTGTATTCTTTTTATTATCATGTCAATGATAGGTGATAGGTTTCAGGGACACACTGGGGCATTATTATAGTGAATGTTGTGTTGACATCTATGATTGTTTAGAAGGGACAACCCAAGCTCATTGGCACCCTCAACAGAGGGTTATTTGACAGGGTGGGCTGTAGTGAGGAAGGAGTAAAATGTTAAGAGGGAAATGATGCTGGGCGTCAGAGAGATTTGTGCATTGTATCGGCCTCTTCCTCTTTGAAGTCAACAAATGCGACCCACCCTCTGCTGGTGGAGGACATCAGAATCACAGGTTCATTGTCATCAGGATGGACAACTGTGAGCTCTTGTTATGCCTGGGCTAGGGGAACAAGGCAGGCTAAACCCATTAGCTGGAGATAGGGCAGACTGGAT
>CM070038.1:21558490-21596095 GCA_036250615.1 Ptychadena robeensis | reverse complement strand
AAAAATCCACTTGGGGCTGGCCACCCCTAGGGTATAGTTCCTACCCCTTTCAATATGTGTTTATATAGGAAGTTGATCCAACATAGACCAATCAACTGAGGTTCTGTCAGAGACTGCTAATGAGGGGAAGGAAATCAGCTGGACAAGGTTCACACAAGGCTGGATCTGTGTCCGCTCATCTGCATACCAGTTCAGGTTACTCACCAGCAATGCAAGTGGCACACAGTCAGATTCCCTGCCTTTGCTGAGCAACCCAGAACCGAGTTCTGGGTTTGAATCCCAGCAAGAACCTAACAGCTCTTAAGAGGATCAATGACCCAGTTGGTTTGGTTAATGTTGGAAAATAGAAGTCATAGTTATTTGGGAAAACACACCAAGCTGGTTAAGGTTTTGAGGCTATTGGCTGGTAATGGAAAAAATTGGGTGGGCAATGTCAGGGTCACTTGGGTGGGCATTGCCACTTTGTACGATATGTTCTCTCATTTAAAGCTGTAGCCTATTTTATATTCCACCTTTCATTGAATTTGTTGTCACATGTTTTTACTAACTTTGTGTTAAGAAAATTTTAGGGGGGTGATTTTTTTTTCACCTTACATATCAGCCCTACCCAGGTCAATGCTTTCAGTATGATTTTCTGTTATACACTGTGTTTGTGCTCCCCTTGTTTATCACTGACAATACCAAGGTTTTCTGGAAAGAAATCTAGATGAGATTTCACAAAGTTCTTCATCAAGACAAGCTTGAAATGTAGAGGTGGAAGTGACATCTTTTGTGCATTGACTAAGGTGCACAGTTGGAATACAATCTGTAGATTTTCAATAGTAGAGTGTTGTACCATGTTAGCCAAAGGTCAATACAGAGAAGTTTATGGTTCAAGTGATACAGTTTATTGGCTAACTGAAGTCATTAGAGAAGCACGCTTTAGGGATGTCGCAGATCCCTTCTTCAGTCTATACAGTCAATTCAAATCAGATTTTTGACACTCGCATTTATAGACAAAATTACAAGGTCATTAATACAAGCATAGATACACAAATGATACTGGTATGTTCATTTGTTCAACTTTGAAGGGTCCCCAGCCAAAGTAATGGTGATCGAACAGGCATTTACCAAAATTTACTAACATCCCTGTTCGATCAATATTTCTTCAAGAGGGATCGATCGCTCAAGGTGGGCAGTACCTTTAGTCACTGACTAAAGGTACTGCCCACCTTAGAGATAGAAAGAGTTATTGGGGGTAATAGAGATATGAAGTCCTTGTGTTATATTAACTTCCTTCAGTAATTAAAATCTCCATAGACCAGGAAAGCTGAGACACGCTGCCAATATAACTATTCTTGTGGTTTTCAGTTATTTTGCTAGATTGTGATTAAGTGTGAACAAACCACCCATGACACAACACATATATTTTTGCATTTTCTAGGAATGATTTGACACATTATCAATTACTGTTACCTTGTTATATACACTACAAACCCTTCACCCTTATATCTACGATAAAACTTTTGTGTTGACAAGTGTCTGAGGTGTACACATGCCTATGGACACAGACAATCTCTGAGGTGTACACATGCCTATGGACACAGACAATCTCTGAGGTGTACACATGCCTATGGACACAGACAATCTCTGAGGTGTACACATGCCTATGGACACAGACAATCTCTGAGGTGAACACATGCCTATGGACACAGACAATCTCTGAGGTGTACACATGCCTATGGACACAGACAATCTCTGAGGTGTACACATGCCTATGGACACAGACAATCTCTGAGGTGTACACATGCCTATGGACACAGACAATGAATCCAGATGTTAATCTAAGTATAAAAAGGACGAGCGTCACAGAGGGGGGCTCCCCCTGTTGAGAACAAGAGGTGATGTCTATCCTCACTCTGACTCCCACTACTAAGGAGACTAGACACTAACTAGGATACAGGTGACTGAAATTTGACATACGCTCTTTCCAATTGGGAACCATCACACTCCAAGGTTGTTTTTTTGGTGTGTCCATCACTCATGGCTACATTTGTATGCATCAGTACATTACTGACACATCATTACTCTTGGTTTTTATGATATGTCCCTGAGGAAGTTTGCATTTGAACGAAACGCGTCGGACTAATACAGACTGATAAATGGAATCTACAGCTTTGTATTATATCATGAACTGATTGTAAGCCCGATCAGGCAGGGTCCTCATGGTCCAATTGCTTTGACACTCAATAAAGACCTTTTTATTGATAAAATTGATATTTTGTTTACTATTTACAGACAAAAAAAACTTTAGAAAAAAGAGGGTCCTAGGACCCAGTAGGGATTCTTCGGATAGTAGTATAGTTGAGGTTGACCCTTGACAATTGCTACCCGGAGGAAGCACTCATTATGATATCTGGTAAACTAAAAGGCTATCACAAGAAGTCTCCTTTTAATGAGATTTCACCTTTGTTTCTAATCTGATGAGAATGAAAGTTTTAGATTTTTCTTCATTTTCAGTTCAGTTCCATGACAATGCTCACTGGGGCAACTAGAGAACTAGAGTGAATTTCCCCAGGAGTTACTTATTAATATACATCAAAACAAGTTCTATCCTTTCACTTATCTAAAACAAATTCATTATAGATAATTATTTTATTGTCCTCATTTGTACAATAATAAATCTGTTGTTAATACTCTTTTATTATCTCTGAAATAAAACAATAAAATAATTACCCAAATGATTTTCTTTAATTAAACATAGTTTTATTGTGAAGGGAATCACTGGAAAAAATACAATATACATGAAAAAAACATACAATATACATGAAAAAACATGAAAATAGAACATTTGCTTTACTAAGAGAATGTTGTAATTATCTTCTATCAAATATTGATGTGATTGCATTAGTTTTACATTTGATGTTTTGGCTATAAATAAGAATGTAAAAGTCTTAAAAGGCCAGTAATACATGGGTATGGAAAGTATTCTGACCCCCTTAAATGTTTCACTCTCTGTTATATTGCAGCCATTTGCTAAAATCTTTTTTTCCTCATGAATGTACACACAGCTCCCCATATTGATACTTAAACACAGAATTGTAGACATTTTTGCAGAGAAAAGAAAAACTGAAATATCACATGGTCCCAAGTATTCAGACCCTTTGCTCAGTATTCAGAGCACAGCCATGAGTCTTTTTGGGAAAGAAGCAACAAGTGTTTCACCCCTAGATTTGGGGATCCTCTGCCATTCCTCCTTGCAGATCCTCTCCAGTTCTGTCAGGTTGGATGGTAAACATTGGTGGACAGACATTTTTAGGTCACTCCAGAGATCAGTCAGGGCTCTGGCTGGGCCATTTAAGAACGGTCACAGAGCTGTTGCAAAGCCTCTCCTTTGTTATTTTAGCTGTGTGCTTAGGGTCATTGTCTTGTTGGAAGTAGTGTTGAGCGGCATATGGTATATTCAAATTCGCCTAATTTCATTAATAAACATAGGAACATTCGTAATTTGTAAATTTCTATTCAACTGTATTCTATTGCCTTCATTCTCTTGTTCATTCAGTGATCTTAGCCAGTATGAGCATTGTGCATATTGCAATATCCATTTGCAATGCGCACAAATATGCGCGATGTATGCCGGTCAACAATGTTGAAGCATAATATAATGAATAACCACCATTGCGAATATACGAGCGCTCATTCGCAAAATATTGTAAATTCTCGAATGACGGATATTTGTCGTATATATTCCAATTTTTTAATATTCTCGCTCAACACTAGTTGGAAGGTAAACCTTCAGCCCAGTCTGAGATTACCCACTGTACCTACCTCATACCCATCCTGCTGCCTACCCAACAGACTTCCCAAGAATTAACTAGTATGAACTAGACTAGAACTAGTATAGTATAGTATGTTCCTGGACTTGCCTGTGATAAAAGGTACACCTGTGTGATCAGCGAAACAATCGGTTGCAACGACAATCGATGAACACCACTTTGTGCAAACCGCTTTTTAAAAAAAATCAAACCGTGTACCTTTACTCCTTACAAACACCCTGCTTGCCTATCCTACCTCCCTTGTATGCCAAACAAAAATCTATTGTGATGGCTACAACAAGAAAGCCCCCCATACACCTTAAGATTAATCCATACAATCTCCATTAGATCTACCAACAACTGTGTAGTATAGTGGCCTCCCTGATAGAATGCATAGTGATTATAAGGATTAGAAAGGTCCTCATATTACATGTTTTTGGTAGAACAAAATTTGATTGTACAGAAATTGTATGGAAAGATTGTAAGTTGTAGGGGGGCCTTTAGGAAGTGAAGTGGGAAGATCTATTACCAACAGTGGTGAGCCTAAACGTCTGATAAAACAGTATTTTATGACTGTACTCCTGACTTGCTTCAGAGGATGCCCGGTAGTTGACAATCATCATCATATCAGGTGGCAGCTGAGGTTTCCAGCACCCTTACTCATATCCACTCTAAATGTATACATATACACCCTGTGGATTTAATTCTCAAACCCAAAGCTCTTCACAAATAAGGTGGCAAATTATTGATGGATTTTCCACCTTCAACCATGAACTGGTGCTGGTTTAGGGCTGGAAAGCGGAGGCAGTGGGAGCAGTCTGATACTGCTTACCTGTTTTATCAAGCTCTATGAAACTGGAAGACTGAGGACATCTTATGGTAAAAAGAAGGCATTGGAATTTGACCTTTTTCCAATTGAGATTTACTTAAGTTATTAGCATGTTTCCTTGAAAATAACACAGTGTCATGTATACATTTTTGCTCCCAATGATGAAGTCTTATTTTCAGGGGATGTATTATTTTTCCATGAAGAATAATATGGCGCAGGGGTATCAGGGTGGGGGGGGGGGGGGTCACTTAAAATGACACAGAGGGGATCAGAGGGGAAAATAAAAATGGCACAGGAGACTCTGAGGGGCGATTACCATTTTAGTAACCCCTTCTGATCCTCCTGTGTCATTTTGAATGCTCCCTCTGATCCCCCTGTCCAGATTTACTGTACCACATCTTTGGGGGTACCTTATTTTCAGGGGGATGCCTTATATTTCAGCATGTGGCAAAAATGTAAGGGTGCCTTATTTTCAGAGGATGCGTTCGGGTAAACAGGGTAGTAATACAGATGAATACTACAAGAATCTAAACATACAGCTTGCAATTTTCACAAATTCTCTACCTGTAAACCATTTTAAAAGAACACAAATTTCTCTTCTATGCTCAGTAGGTGACCACTGCTTTAGTATGGATATGGGTAGTAGACTACATATGTCTAGGGAAACAATGCCCTGAATGATTTATGTGTGTCCCATAGTGTAAGTGACAGTTTGCAAAATAAAACAGGTTCACTGGTTGAAATTGCAGCCACACCTTCCCTAGCCCTCTACTCAACAACCTATGGCTGCCTGAAGTGGTTCAAATCAGCATTGCTTATATAAATGGGTATCTCTACCCTCTATACTTGTTGGTGGACACTGTAGCCTTGCTTCATTAAAGCGGACCTACCACCTCACTGGGCACTTTGTACTTTCAGCAGGAGCACTGCTCATAATTAGCTAATCACTGCTCAAAATTAAAAAAAACATTTTCCTTTCAGCAGGAGAGGCGATTTTCAGGCTCCTCCCTCCCACTGTGTGACGAACCCGCCACCGCAGCTTGTAAAACCATCATGGCAGGGACAGCTGTGATGAAGTCCGTAGTCTCATGTGACTTGGAATGCAGCTTCATATCTGCAGAATCTAACGTGATGTAATCTAGTGGCCATTTAATAGAATTACAGCCCTATAGTCAGAATGAAGTGTGGGCGGAATTGCTTCTCTCTGCCATTAATAAATATGATTTCCCCTGGGAGTGAGGAAGGTCAGTACATTGTTTTTTTATCTGCAGAAGTTTTCACAGATGTATACTGCTGACAGGTGAGTATTATGTCAGTGTAATGTATGTGTTTTTTTTTTTTTAGTATAGAACCGCTTTAAGCAAAATCTCTGGTTTACAGCCAGATTTTATTTCTGTTTATATTTGAGTAACTTTCAGTACAAAATTTTCAGTACCCAAAATGTTCTGAAAAAAACTAAATATGACTAAAGGTAGCCATACATGGTGCGAACCCCGCCCAATTTTGCAGCCGATTTACCACCGTGTACGCATTGAATGCTCCTGACAATTCGAGTCAAATTTGGTAAAATAAGGTAGCTCTGCTAATACTGATGAATATACAGATGTTCTTAGCTCATATAAGGCCAGTAATAATTCTGTGTAGGTGTTTCAATCAGTTATGTTGTAATAGTGGTGTGTAAGCATTGCCAAAGATACTCATTAAGTTCAAAAATTCATGTCCTCACAGAAAACCATCACTCTAATCTCATTAACTTAAATGAAGTTCAACTAAACTTGTCTAAAACACCTTCAAATCAATGGTGTTGTTACAGAGGTGTTGTGAAGGTGCCTACTGCCATAGATAGTATCAGACATCACGCTCAGACTTCACTTGGGGCTCAGCTTATTAACTTCCATGGGAGAACCAGGGAACTGTATAAAGTCTGCACCCAGCTGTGAACAAACGGACTGTCAGTCTCTAAAGAGACCCCGTCTGCGAGTAAGTTAAAAGAGTTTAACTCTTTACTGTTTACTCCTTTGAAGCAGCCAACTGTGCTTCCTTTGTGTTATATTTCGTCATATATAGGACTTATTTACAAACTGGAGCATTTGAACTATAAAAAGTTCCCAAGTGCCTTCCGAGCTTCATAAAAACTAACAGACGGCACCTTGGCCCTAAACCAAAGTGCATAACAAGGACAGATGGTAATGAATATGCCAAAGAAGAAAATAATTTTATATTATTGTAGATTTAGCTGTACTAGAGCTGTTCAAGCAAACACTTGTTTAATATCATTAAGAAATGAGCCGCAAGTGTTTAAAATTCACTTGTTTTCTGTCTGCACTTGAGAAAGGTCAAATGAGGTCAATGCTTTCAAAATTCCTAAGACACCAAAAATGTCTTTCAAAAATCTTCGTGTGAAGAGCAATTGTAATCCATGGTGGCATCCAAAAATAATATCAGATTGTATTCTTGATGAGAAGGTGATGATCTGCATATCAATTGCATCCCCCTGCTTAGCAATGAATGTAAAAGTTTAATCAGTAATTGGTCACATCGGAAGTTAACTTTAATTTCTCAGGAATTCCACCCTCATCAGACTGTCTGAGATAAAGTTTCCTCAGACGCATTTATTATTAAGGTCCACTGATCTTAAGTGAAGTTTATAGATGATTGGCTGGATTGGGTTTTTTTTCTCAATGAGAGAGTCCACCCAAAAAATATGTGTAGAACCCAACAAGGATTGGGGAAGGCGGAAATAGACAAACAATTTTAGGTTAGACACAAGGACCAGTGAGGAGCAGTATGAGATGATATACTATTAAGGGCTGAGTCACCACTCAGTGTATTGGGAGGATAGACTTACTATTGCGGTCGTTAACTTTTGGTTGATCCCAATATGTAAAACATATGATGGATCTACCATCCAACTAGCAACCTTGATGTGTTGAAGCACAAGTGGATATATTCATTCACTGTCCCCACGCAGTGTTGTGAAGGTCACACTCTCTTGGTTTATAATATTCCGATTAGTTGGATGCCAAGTCCCAAAAAACTTCAGAGATAAGATCCTAATAGGTATATTAGTGGTAAACCATTATAAAAAGAATAGGTATCTTGGAGGCGCCCATATGGTGATAAAAAATGTCCTTTATTTGGTAAAAAGAGGTATTTTCGAAATACATCTAATGGTGTCTCCAAGAAGTCTATTCTTTTTATAGTGGTTTACCACTAATATACCTATTAAGGGAAGTTTGTATCCTCTTACTGTTGTAGCTTGGATGGTTCCCTTTCCAAATGGACCAGGAGGCCAGGAGTTGCAATTACATGTTTTACCTGCAGTGCCATCTGCTGACTCATTCCGGTATTTAAACTATACAGTATAATTGTAGTCTATGAACATCATCATGTTAAAAGTGCTCTCCAGTCATTTAACATTAGATATTGAACATATGACTTGAACATATGATTTCAAGCTTCATTTACAATTCTTTAACATTATAGTAAATCTGATTTTAGATCAAAGGAGTTTTCACTTCACTTTGTATGTAAACCTAGTCACTAAAACGCTTGTTCTGCCCCCACCTATACTCTGCTCCCCAACATATTAGATTGAAGCCTGAACAAACAAGGTCTACTCCTCCTGTGTCATAACTTGTTCCTGTGTGTTATCTTGTTATGTTGCCACTATAAATATAAATGCTAATAATAATATGCTTAAATGTGGTCATTCCATTTGAAAAATGTGTTTTAGATTTTAGGTCAAATCACTTTTGTTTTAAGAAAGGTTTGACTGTACTATGCACTGCTTGAGCTGAGGGCTTTTCAATGCCTTTATAATTGTCTCTTCTCACCATAACCTCTATGTTCGGCCCCAAATCCCTACTCCATAGAGCCATGGTTTCCATGCACTGCACTGATGATGGCCAACAAGACTGAAACAGCTGTATGCAGTTTGGAATAAATGGCTCCGTACCGTAAGTTTATATTTGCACTGTACACCAGCCGTTCTGATGTGTATTTGGCTGATGGGGCGTAAAGGAATTATTTGCATGGCTCCACCCACTGTCCTGAAGTGAGGATTTTCCCCTTAACTTTCGGGATGTGTGATAGACTGTAAAATGTAAATGTTAGTACTTTCTGTTTAAGGGCTTGTTTCCACTAGAAGCGGAAGCCCGCGGCGGCTGCATCTGCGCCCATTCACTTCAATGGCGCTGGTCCCCTGTCCGCGGAATCGCGCGGACGGCCCCCTAAAAACTCGGTCGACTGAGTTTTTAGGCGGCCGTCCGCGCAATTCCGTGGGCCGCCCAGCACTGACCGCGGCCATAGGGATGAATGGCCACCGCTAGAAACCGCATGAGATGCGGTTCTTAGCGGCGGCGGTCCTTAGCGGCGGCAGCCGCGCCGCGGGCTTCCGCTCAAGTGGAAACTCAGCCTAAAGAAGGCTTGCCTCTGCTAGGTCCAATCACTTATCTGTTTTTATATGATCATATAATTAAAAAAATATTTTTTTGTTTTATTTTAAACAAACAGATTTAGTTACAGTAACCTGGTGTGTGATCCTGCCTGGAATGTCCTTGTTCAGGAACCTCCTGTTAAAAGGTGATATATTTTTTCCCCAACTGTGCTTCTGGTGAAATGTACAATGGGCTATTACACAGACATGGTCCAATGTGAGGAATCAATTACAAAACTATCAGTGCTGGAAAGGAGGGTAGACAGTGGCTAAAGGAGGTTGGAGAGAATCAGCACTGAATAATGCATTAAAGAATGAAAAAAGCTTAAAATAACTTTTATTCAGAAAAAATACTATGGCAATAGTTTATATACAAAGTGATTAAGCAGAGTAACTATAAATGTTGGGGTCAGAGGAACCTTAATCAGATGTTCATTTTATACAAACCAGTGTCCCTGAAGCTGGCCATACATAGGTCAATTTTTGTTTAATTGTATAATTTAAAAATAATTTCTTCTAACTTATATCAACTAAAACTCATGAAAATTTATCATAAAATGGAAAGAGCCATGATTGGTCAGGTTGAAATTTTTTTTTTTTTTAGGCATTTCAAACGATTTGTATCTGATTGTATTTTGGAGCATGCTCACATGCCTTTATCTTCAAAACATAAAATAAATTTAATTTCACTGCCCTGTCAGTATGATCATTTTAATTTCTTTTAATAAAATGGTTAAATTAATTTACAATATATGACACCCTCTTTCCACCTTTCTACCCCCAAATGCTGCAGGTCCTGGCATCATCAATGGGACTTGGGATACCAAGAGAGGGTGTTGGCCACCCAACACCAGTAGACACCACAAGGTGACAAAATATTAATCAGGCCAGGGACACAATGCCGGGAAACAAAAGAGCTGAGTATCTCTGTAAAACGCTAAAAGCTCATGTGGATCAGGTAACTCATCCCTAATGTGGCTCAGAGCTACCACTTTTGTTACTGAAAATCAACCCCAAGCTACAATTGGGTTTCCACCATGGGGTAATCGGTTTTGCATCAAATAAACAAATTAAAATTATACTGACACATGAAATCTTAATTGCAGTCGACTGAATCTAAAATCAATTGAACAAAATATGACGTGTGTATGGCTAGCTTTAGGCTGATGTCACACAGATGATCCTGACTGTGATGAACCCTAACCTGTGTCAGGATTGTTGAGATTCTATTTTAAATATGATATTATTGCCTTGTTAGCTAGTTCCTCCATCAATGTCCTCCCTTCTAATTGGGAAATTTAGTAAAACTCCAATCAGCAGGAGAATACAAATAGATATGTAGAAGTTCTACTTGTGACACAAGGCCAGCTGCAGAGTCTCATGGTAGAGCTGTCCACAACTCTGTGAAATAGCTCACTATGTGGCCTCACATATATATTAAAATGAAGTGCCTAAATTCCACAACAGCATAAAGTCCTAATTAGATAACCCAAATGTTTTTATTAATTTTATACATATTATTAGAGGCTTTGTGTGCACCATATGCATTCTGTTGAATAGTGTCACCTTTGGAACATCAGCCATGTAAACAATGGTTTGTATAAACCTAATGTGAGTTCACCTGAACAAAAACTTAAAGCGGTTGTAAACTCAAAAAAAAACACCTGTCAGCAGTATACATCTGTGAAAACTGCTACACAGAGAAAAAAAAAAAGGTACTTACAATCTTCACTTCCTCATTCCCTAAGGCACCATCTTGAGTACTGGCACCTGAAGCCACTTCCGCCCTTTCTGTTGGACTAAGGTGCCCCTCCCCTGCAGACATATTTACCAATCCCAAAGGGTTTGGTATGGGACGACAGTTCTGGTCCTTCCAGAGATCTATGTACTGCAGTTTGCATAGGAGACAGGAGTGAAGCTGAAGGACGACACTGTAGGAGACAGGAAAGATTGAGACTGAAGTGGTGGTGACAGGGCCGGGCCGACACAGAGGCTGGACAGGCTCGAGCCTCTGGGCGCTGGTCAGGTCTGGGTGCTGCCTCCTGACTCCTGTCAGCGTGCATGTTACCATGGAAACCACGAAGCCGGCCTCCCCCTCCCATTCGGCTCTTTACCTCACTCGGTGGAGCGGGTTTCCGGGGGGGGGGTAGGGGAGGCTCTGTGCTGGCCTCGTCTCTCCCCCCCCTCCCCTCCCACCAGTGAGCTGTTGCCTAAGCCCGTGGGGAGGGTGCTGTTCGGGGGCGAGGCTTGGCCGACTTCTCATTCATCCAGATCATGGTATATAGAGGATGAGGACAGACATGACTGGGTGTAATATAAAATATCTTATTACCTCCTCTGTTGCCAGTCCCAGCAATGTCTCCTCTACACTTCCCCAACAATCACCTTACAGATGACACTTTCATGTCTGGGAAGATTCTCATTCATCCAGATCATGGTATATGGAGGATGAGGACGGGCGGGGGGGGGGGAGGAGACAGAAGACAGGAGCTGCAGAGTGAATCAGCTGTGACAGTGATGTCACAGAGGACAGGCAGAGCAGAGCATTATGGGGCTGCTTTCAGAGCAGAGCATTATGGGGCTGCTCTTTCAGCTATGACAAGCGACCGCGGCACAACGTCACAGCTTGGGAGGGGCTACCTCGGAAAAACTCATCTTTCCTGCTTTAAGATTTTTTTTTTCTTTTTGGACAGTGATTGCCCTATCTATTGGCAGTCTGATACCGATAGTGCAAAGTGACCTACAATGTGGTAGGTCCACTTTAATCCTTCATCCTGTCAGTGAAAAAAACTGTATGGGGGCAGTTCTTGCATACAACTTAGTCACACAAATTAAGGACATCCATGATTTAAAACTAGATGCTGTCCATCGTTCATAGAAGTCTCCTTCAGCTAATTAAAAAATATGTTTTGGAATGCAACGCAAAAAACAACTCAAAAATAAAATACATTGTTTAATAAAATATATTTTTAAATTGTAAACCACAAGAAATACAGATTGCAATTTGAAATCCACAAAATGAGGTCTAAATGAACACACATTGCCTTTTAATGCCATTTGTTCACTCTTCAGATTGTTTTGGATAGAGTAGGGGACAATAGAACCAATAACACACAGTGTGTGTCATCCACGGGTGGCCGTCTTTAATTACTACAGAATGAAGTGATTAAAAGAGTACAGAGCATACACTAGGGACCTGTAGGGAGATCTTCCTTCTGACAGCTTCCTCAACTCCACCTCCTGGAACTCAGGCTCTTCCGATGGCTGGTGATCCTTTGGGAGAGGCTTTGTGATCCCAGACACTGGCCGAACTAGAGTTGAAGGAAGAGGAGAGGCTGTTCTTCCCTCAGCTGCTCCGCCTCTGCCTCCACTGGCCAAGATCACTGCTTGGTCAACCAGCGGACCACCAATGATCTCTGCTCTATAAGACGCACACATATTTTCCTTGTGGGGCAAAAAGTGTGTCTCATAAAGCAAAAAATACAATATATATTTTTGATGCCTGAAATCTGGTACCTGAGGTGAAGGAAGTTTGAGAGAAGGAGGTAGGGGATATGTCAAATTTAAATTACTGCCTGTGTTCCTCTTAAGGAAGTTAACCTTTCTGATTCCTGATAATTTACCCCTACCAATGTCACAGCAACTCAAAATGTTAGAGCTCTGAGACATGGTGTAGTCCTGTCTCATAGGACAGGATGCCTGGATCAAATAAAACAATCCCATTTAGAAAAATCCCCCTGATGTAGACCTATTCTACCTCCAAGCCCCATAGCAGATGTGTTGAATGTTATAGCAATTGCAATGTTAATGCTACTAGCCCAAGTGAACCAACAAAATGGAAGAGTATCTTTCCAGTTGGGAATCAGACAAGAATAAAAACATTTCACTGCTTTAAATAACATGCTTTGTGTTTCCGGTAAAGGGTTTCAGTTCTGTTCTCTATCTACAGATGGGGTCAAACTCCAGCCCAGGGGCCAAATATTGCTGCATTGTAATGATATTTGGCCTGCAAGATTGTTTTGGAAATTGTATTTAAGAAATTAATGCCACAGATATATCGTTATATAATAAGTAGGAAAAAGGTCATCAATTGTACACTTTTATTCTAAAAATGTCAATGCTGACCCCTGACTTTGTCCAAGTTTTAAAATTTGACCCCCTCTGTGGTATAGAGTTTGACACCCCTAGAGGTAATTTCTTCAGTGAAATCAAAGACAGCAGCAAGACCTTATGATCTTAATAATTGCCCATTCTATCCAAAACAATATTAAAGAAAGTAATGTGTATTCAATCAGATAGAGGTAAACAGTTACACAATTCAAAATGATATAAATGGTTAAATGAATTTACAATGTAGGCCACCCTCCTTCCACCCCCCAATGCTGCAGGTCCTGGCATCATCAATGGGACATGGCATACCAACCTAGAGGATGTTAGCCACCCAACACCAGTAGACACCAAAAGCTGACAAATATTAATCAGGACAGGGACACAATGAGTCAGGTAACTTTGTAGAACACTAAATTGGGTACAATTGGGTTTCCTCCATGGGATAAAGGAATCAGTTTGCATCAAATAAACACATCAAAATTATACTGACACATGATATCTTAATTGCAGTCGACTAAATCTTAAAATCAATTGAACAAAATATGACGTGTGTATGGCTATGTCACCCAAATGATCCTGACTGTGATGAACCCTAACCTGTGTCAGGATTGCTGAGATTCTATTTGAAATATGATATTATTGCCTTGTTAGCTAGTTCCTCCATCAATGTCCTCCCTTCTAATGGGGAAATTTAATAAAACTCCAATCAGCAGGAGAATACAAATAGATATGTTTAAGAAATTAATGCCACAGATGTATCGTTATATAATAAGAAGGAAAAAGGTCCTCAATTGTACACATTTGTTCTAGAAATGTCAATGCTGACCCCTGACATTGTCAAAATCTTTTGACCCCCTTACCCCCTTAGAGAATGACACCCTTTATCTAGAGGACATTTCTTTAGTGAAAGCAAAGACATCAGAAAGACTTTATGATCTTAATAATTGCCCACTTTATCCAAAACGGTATTTAAAAAAAAACCCTGTTGTTTCTTATTGAAGATAGTAATGTGTATTCAATCAGATAGAGGTAAACAGTTACACAGTTCAAATCATTATATAAATATATAATATATTTAAAAAATAGATATTTTGTTTAAATGTGAACTGTATATTATGTCACATAATGTCTTCATAAAAACCCACAAAGCTTCAATTGGTGGATTACTTCTTCTTAATGGATTGCTGATAATGCTGAAAAACAAAGGTATTAAAACAATTTTGCTTACTCATTAACTTTAATTTACTAAATTTAAAAGAACATAAATATCAAATGATAAATAATTTTTAATAAATCTCTTGAAATGAAATGTTGGAAAGAATTTTCGATTCCCCCAAATATTGAAGAACATTTGAAGATTTGTGCAAAATAAGAAGAAATGATAGTGATTTTTGTAAATGGTACAGTGAGCTTGTGATTGAAAGTTAAAGAAACCCTCTTCACTTGTCCTGGACCTATACCAAAAAAAAGGGGGTTCCTATTAGCCTTATCCGTGATATTAAAATGACTTATGTTCAGTTATGTTACTCTACCATTACAGTAAAATAAAACAAATTATAAAACGCAGTAACAACACGAATCACATAAAGCAAAATAAGAAAAAGCTAAAACAGAGAATAAATACACTCTGCAAAACATATACACACCCTCCAGTCTTGAGAAACTCTTGAAATTAATTTCTGATTCAAAGCTCAACTGTACACTAAAAACACGTCACTAGCTTACTGGCAAGCCACCATACCTCACGTGCCAATATAGGTTTCTACACAAATCCTCCTCAAAAAATCAATAACTCAATAACTACAGACAGCAGTTATAGATGCCCCCATGTGCCAAAAAGTCAAATATCGTACTTTGAACAACACTGCTAGTACTTGAATAGTATAGAAAAATCATTTTCTTACTTAAAAAAGAATGCTTAGAAATGCTGTCTACCAGAAGTGTTGAAAAATAAAAAACACTGCCATAAATTATCCCACTTATTGGAAATCATCCTAGAGGAGCTAGGTGGTCCCACCTGCACTTCCATATTCTTACCAACTTGACCTACCCACTGTCATTGACATCTACCAGTCAGTATATTTGTGACAGGAAGCAGTAATGGGGGAGTTCTTCATCCAGACAGATTTTGGGACTAAGCTAAGTAAGTGAATGAGTAAATGAAAAATACTGAGACTGGGAAATCTGCTGAATCTATGGCCAGTGGATGATCATCTGGGTTTCTGTGGAATCATGGTTGAGCAACCTTGCTCTAAATAAAGAAAACATATTTTTACTAAGGGTAAAATTACTAATTTGGAAGTTGCTTAATTTAACCAATATAACTTTGCTCATTTCTATTAGACACGACAAATGGATGGTGGGTTTATATAGTGGAAGTTAACGTTACTAGAGTTGGAGTTTGTATAATTGATGCTCAGCAAATGTGATTTTTAAACACAGTAATTCTCCATTTGGAGGGTCTCATGTGTATACAAGCCTTGAATAAGGTCATCATCTTTTTTTTTACTGCACACAAATCTGCTTTTATGATTTATACAATTTATGTTTATTAAAAATATATACTCACTTTAAAAAGTCTGAATTTTTATCTGGCCTTTATCTTCCAAAATGTTAGTCTTCTATTTGTGTAGTTGTGCCGTCATGAATAGTTGATGTTTCTGTTTCGCCATTCTGATCATCTTGTGTTACTAATTCGTGTTCATCTTTCTCTTCTACTTCAATAACTTTATCTTCTTCCTGAGCTGTTCCCTCCTGCTCCGTCTCCTGGCTGGCTTCCTCTATCTTTGCCTCACTGTCAGGATATGAATCTGCAGCTTCTTGATTTCCTTCAGACATTTCATTATTGATTTCTATAACTGGATGTTCATGGTCACTGTCTTCTGTGTTTTGCTTGTCATCAGTGGGTTCAAAGCTTTCAGGTATCTGCATTTCTTCATCAATGCCATGTGCACTTGCAGTTTCATTCCCAGTGTCAGGTATCTCAACATTCATATCATCAACAGGATGTTCATGGATTTCCATTATTTCATCAGTGGAAGGCTGATTTTTATTATCTGCAACCTCATCCTCTGGTACATTATCAGCATTAATAGCTTTGCCAGCTTCTTCTTTCTCCCCATCCACTTCACCTTGTGCTTCATCTTTCTCCATTTCCACTTCCCCGGGCCCTGCTTCATTCTCCAACTCCACCTCTTGAGGTCCTGCTTCATTCACTAACTCCCCTTCTTGAGGTCCTGCTTCATTCTCCAACTCCACCTCTTGAGGTCCTGCTTCATTCTCCAACTTCATCTCTCCCGGTTCTGCCTTATCCATCACACTCTCATTAACAGGTGTCTCTGTTTCATTATTCTCCACCTCTTGATCACCATATGTTGACACATTTTCAACATTTACCTCACCAGGTACTTCTTCATTCTCTGCATGTGCTTCACTAGGTAGTTCTTCACTTTCTATGTTTACATCAGCTGGTGTTTCCAGATTTTTCACATTAAATTCGCTAGTTGCTTCTTCACTGTCCACATCAGCAAGTGCCTCTTGAGGGTCCTGTATCACATCACCTTTTGCTTCTTCGTTTTCTACATTTACATCAGCAGGAGCTTCTGCTGTTTCAACATTCACCTCAGAGGTTGCTTCTTCATTCCCTTCATTTATCTTTACAGGTTCTACTTCATCCTGAGAATTCATCTCAGCAGGTGCTTCTTCATTGTCTATATTTACCTCAGCAGGTGCTTCTTCGTTATCTATATTCACATCAGAAGCTTCATTATTCACATTCTCTTCAGAAGGTTCCTTTGAATCCTCTCCACTAATCTCTGCAGGTTTATCTTCATTTTCAACATCTACTTCATTACCCACATTCTCCTCAGAGGGTTCTTCTTGATTCTCCTCACTTATCTCTGCAGGTTTTACTTCATTATCCACATTATCCTCAGAAGGTACTCCCTGACTCTCCTCACTCACCTCTGCAGCTGTTTCTTCATTCACAACATTAGCATCACCAGGTATTTCTTCAGTCATAGCATTCATATCATCAGGTGTTTCTTCAGTCTCAGGATTGGCATTATTGGCTTCATCTTCATTTTTTACATTGATATCACCAACAGCTTTTTTCTCCTCGTTCATGTCATCCGATGCATTTGTAATATTAACATTGTCAGTTACAGTTTCATTCTCCATGTTTGAATCACTGGATACAGGACCATCCTCTGTCTTGTCTATTACCTCATCAGGTACTTCACCAGACTCAGCACTAGCATCCAAATGTGCTTCTTCATTTTCCACATGGTCTTCAATGGGTACTTTCTCAGTGTTAGCATTTATATCAGCTGGTGCTTCCTCGTTTTCTACTGTCACTTCATCTTTCACATTTTCAGCCTCATTATTTGAATCACCAGGTGCATTTTCATCCTCTTCATTGACATCACCAAGTGCTACTTCATTCCCAGCCTCTAGGTCTTGAGGTGCTTTATCATTGTCGACATTTTCAGAAGCAGTTGTCTCTGTTTCACCATTTTCATCACCAGGTGCTTCCAAGTTTTCATTGCCATGTTCTTCCTCATGTTCAATGTTTTCATCACCAGGTCCTTCCTTGTTTTCAGCATTTTCATCACTAGGTTCTTCAATGTCTAGAACATTTTTATCAGTATTAGCATCAGGTTCTTCATACTTTTCCACATGAGCATCAGCAGATGGAACTTCATTCTCCACACTATCATCTTCTGGTACTTCATCATTATCTACACTGGCATCAGGATGTGTGTCAGGTTCTTTTGAATTCTCTGTTCTGATGTCAATAGTTGCTTCTTCCTTTTCACTTGGGTTATCATTCTCTTCAATGAGACCATCTTCCTTTTCAACAACTGCATCGTCATCACTCTTAACATTGATGATAGACTTTGTTTCATCATGCTCCACAGTCTCATCTGTAACTGCTTCCTCGTTCTCTACTTCAGCATCAGCAGTTTCTTCACTGTTCTCCACATTTATATTTACAGGTGCTTCCTCATTATCTACTTTGTCATTAGGACCTTCTTCAACATCCTTCAAGTTATCATCTGTAGGTGCCCCTTCATTCTCCAGTTGGACATCATTTTCTGTATTTACATCAGCAGGTGCTTCCATATTATTTCCACTGACATTAACAAATGTTTCTTCACTTTCAATGTTTGTATTAAGAGGTTCATCTTCATGCTCTTCACTGATATTCTCCACAGGTATGTCTTCACCCTGAGCATGGAGGTTACCAGATTCCTCTTCATCCTCATTATGCGCATCATCAGGTTGAACCGTATTTTCTTCAAGCTTTAGGTTTCCTTGTGTTTCCAGTTCAAAACTCAAAATTTCTATTATTTTATCTTCTTCTGGATTTGTCTCACATTCAAGTCCTTCTGCTCCCTTACTTATTTTCTCTTCCAAACCTTCATTGGTGTTACACAATTCTGCATCTTCTGCTGTTAAATCAAATGGTAAAGATTCTTCTATAAGATATTCACTTGGTTCTGCAACTTTTTTCTCAGACATTTCTTGATCTAAATCTCCTGCTGCCTCTTTTATTTCATCTTCTGTGTCAGCTTTGAAATCCTTCTCATGTTTTGAATTCACACTATCTTTGGCTTCTGTTTCATCTTGCTCTTGTCCAGATTCTTGCTCTTTTACTGAAGCCTCATCTAGCGTGTCTTGAAGGGTGGTTTTAGTCAAAACTGTGAAAAGAATACTCGAAAGATAAATACACTTGTTTATAAATAGTGACAAGTATATGGCACTCCTTAATTACAGCTTACAATATATTTGCCTGTAAGAATTAATGCAAATCTGTGCTTGAAATGTTTATGGTGCATTTTAATAACACATTCCTTTGACATTCTTCTTGTTTTTCTTATTTGTTTTTTGAGGTGTTTTTTGGCCCTGTAAATTGTTCTCAGAGTTAAGCCCCCATACACCTTTAGATCACTCCATTTCTTTTATATTTACCAATATATCTAGTATAGTGGCCTCTCTGATAAAATACATAGTGATTGGAAGGTTTAAAAAGGTCCTCATATTACATTGTTTTGGTAGAAGAAAAGTTGGTTGTACAGAAATTGCATGGTAATATTGTAAGGTGTATGGGGGCCTTTAGCTAGAAACATTAGATTTAAAATATTGAGTTTCTATTAGAATATGTTGCATACATCTTAACTTTGACTGCAGGTCAATTGGACCAAACTGTTATTTTCGATTCAATTATAAATGATAAAGTAAGGTTTTGAGAATTTTACTAACTCTTTCAGTTGCTGGGACACGAGTGTGTACTCATGTGCCAACAACCGTGATGAGAGAAGGCTTAAGGTGCCCATACACAGCGCTCAGGCGCTCGATCGATGACCCGTTCAAGTGCAGCGTGGTGACGTCACGTGGACATCACCACGCTTCACCCAGGTGCCCATTGATTGGACGGGAATTAAGGAGCACCACTTTAGGTGCCCGATTTCCAGTCAATCCTTTGGATAGGGCCCTGGTTTCAATCTAAAGGAATGGCCTTCAATCATGATTTATGGATATCGAGCAGTATCGGTTAAGAAGTCATGGGGTTCTGTAGGCAGAGACAGAACTTGGTAGAGGACATGAATTGTGTCCAGGGTTGCCAAGTGGAATGGAACTGTTCCCCAGTGCCCCAAAGGGAACTGGTTAGGTCTCCCATCCTGTGAATGCTAGCGCCTCCGTGAAACAAAGAAAAACCTGTTTGGGAGCAGCTTTTCTGTGTACTGCTGACGCGTTGATTGATATTCCATAGGCGTGTCGCAGGCTACTCCCCATGCCGTCCCAAGGACAAGATGCCAATTTGTTTATGCTTAAAGAGCTGTCCTTTGTTTAGAGGTGTCCTGTCTGCATAGTGGAAACAAGCCATTACACTGCTCTCTTCAGCTGCTTAAGGCTTTGACTCCACTTTGTGTTAAGGATGAACTGCGTTAACTGATCCACTTAAACACAACCTATGTAGCCATGCATTAGGGATGCGTTAAGGAATGCATTTGTGACGTTAACGGATGCATTTGATGAACGGATTGATCAACAAATTAAATAATGCATACTATTGTGTTTAATTGAGTGTGTTTCCTATGCTCTGGCTTACGTTGCGTTGATGTCAAAGCAGTGCTCCGTGTTGATTTAAACGCAACTTGATGGATCAAACCGGTCTACACATTTGTAGATACATCAGTTGACAGGATTTTAGCGTAAGTGGAGTCAAAGCCCAAAGAAAGCTTCACTGCTTAAGTTGTTTGAAACATATTCAGTTCTTCCATGTAAAATTGTATCCACTATCTTTCCTCCCATGTGACATTATTACTTGGTGACTATTCATGTTGTGCAGTAGGCACTGTTTACTAAAAAACAAGAAATAAAACTTGCCTCACCAGTATGTTGATTATAATTCTGAACTACTTTGAGTCACTTACCTTGACCATGTCTGACCTTGACAACAGGAGTCCAGATTTACTAGTATTATTTTAAGTGAAACAGCCTTGTCTCTTAGCAAGCAGTTTTCTTCAAATTGAAGTTGATTTCAAAATCTTGATCATTTATATTGAATAGCGTCCCAAATTTAAAATACATTTCTATCCGGTATATTCTGCTCCACTAGAAGTGTCGTAATATGTTTCTGCAGAATTGGTCCCATGGCAGAAAGAAGCCAGTTCTGTCCAAGTGTCCGTTCTACCAAGGAACCAATTCCACAAAAAATATGGTTATCAATGATCAAAAATATATTTGTTTATATTCCAATGGTGTTATTGGGGGACATTTAAGAATCAGTGTGACATACAGCAGAGTAATTTAAGTGATTTTAAGCTATGATAACATTATTATGATAATAATATGAAATCAGTGATACCCTTTTCACCCTATCTATATATTAACTGGACCCATCACACTCATCTGTTCTCCATATCTACTTTATCCAATATAATTACCTGTTCTCTCTTAGGCCCGCCCAACCAAATCAAGCTACCCTTCATCCTTTGCTCTGCATAGCTCTAGGTGTTCATTGATAAATTAGCAAATATGAAACATTGGAAGGAGAGGGTGACATCACCAAAGTACATAAAAACATATAAAACATTTAAAGGTCAGTAAATTGATACCATGAGTTAATGGGTAGAACAAATTGTTTTAAATTTAACCATTTTGAGTTAATTGCAAAGCCCCTGAGCATGGTATCATCACCAAACTTGCTGGAGATGTAGAAAAGGGTTGGGGGAATACTACAAAAAAGTATTGCTCTAACACAAATAGTTTTTGAATAAATTAAGTTCAAAGTCAAGTCAAAATTAAGTTCACAACCCTTCTTTCTCCAGCAATCTTGATGATACCATATTCAGAGGCTTTGCAATCAGCTCAAAAAGTCAGCTAGTTGAAAAATCCACTATCTCTATTAATGGGTTGCTAATTATCCCAGTGGATAAACGAAGTAAAAGTATTTAAAAATAAATGAGATTTTATTGCGCTGAGCGGGGCAGGATACATGGGATAAGTGAAGTGTAAAATTTATATAATCTATACATTTCCAAAAAGTAAATGTCTGTTGCAATCTTACGTTTCTGTGCAACAGTGTTTCCTTTAAGGTTGTCCTCTTCATCCGTACTCGAGTCGCTGGGTTCTGGCTCCGAATCTCCAAGTTGTTTGCCATCAATTGCCTCCGCAATTTTCTCCTGAACTGATTTGCAATCTTTTGGAAATCACAAATGATAACACAAGGGACAAGGGGGGTACAAAAATATTTTATGAGGGCAAATTCAATGTTTTATTTTATTGATTGCAAGCAGGAAGCAGCCAAGCAAGAGAGGGAGATGCAGATGATTCAAAAGCAAATTCACAGTAAAAAACCATGCACAAGAATCCCCTGGGCAATGCACCACATTTGTTGCTTATGTGGTTAAACACATCATTCTTTATTAAGAATGGCACATTGGAGAGCTCCTGTCAAGAACCCATTAGGTAATTTTAGTTGATACTTGGTTATCAATGTATTTGTATCTAGATTGTGACTTTGGATGAACTCATTTCTGGTTACATCTCAATTTACAACTTTTGGCTATTGTGTGGACAATGTCTTCTTTCTGATTCTTTACCTAGACAGTTCAGCCTCACAATGCAGTTTTCAGTATGTTATCCCACATTTACTTCATTGTTTGAAAAATAACATGGGGCTAAGTGGATTTTCTTTTCTATGACTGGAGATCTCTCATCTATGCTGCCCAAAATTTATATTTCAATTGACTAGGCCAATTACATGCTTCCTATTTCTTGGGGACTAGTGGTGTTTTCTTCTCGCAGGTGAACAGTAGGGGTGTTCGACCCACCCCCTTCGCTGGTGAGAAGAAATCTATAATTCTTACTCTGGCTAGACCTTTCCACACTCGGTCGGGCCGGAGGAAGAATTATTTTCACTAGAGATCGGGTAGAGAAATCCAGTCTCTAGTGTTGTATCGGGCACGGCCAACAGGCGGGGAATTTGAAGTTTCCGCGAACAGGTGGAAGTTGCACTTTTTTAAAAGTCTGATCTGCCTGTTCGTGGACAGACACGGCCGATGTTTGGCCATCACTATTGAGGACACCAGTGGTAAGACAGTTATGACCAATAGCCAGTAGAAGGTAAAATATATGATGACGATGAAATCTTACCCTTGCAACTTTTGCAACATTTTTGGACAAGGCATACAAATGAATGTGAGAAATCTCATCACTGGAGCTAAACTATTACTACATTTCTCTGGTGCCCAGCCATATTCCAGTTGGAGTAGAGTTTACCTTATACATATAATATAACTATGCATGATGCATATATCAAAATGTGTCAGTCATTTAGTAAACAGTTTAAAAAGAGTGGGTAATGCTAATTGTGGCATTATACAATTAATTTATATCATCTTTATACCTATGTAGAAATTATCAAATTTTTTTAAAAAAATGATGTGCTTTAGATCATAAACCTTCATGAATGATAAGCTACACTTAATACAGTATCCTACTTAAAGTTCCTAAAACTATTTGAAAAAAGTCTTCAGAGGGAACACATTTTAGATATTAAAACATTAACAATGCATAGACACATCTTCGCATACAGTTATGCTGGCAAACCATCTAAAAGGCCACTAAACTTCTCAATTTAAAAAGAAATTGCATGACAATTGCCATTTAGTTGAACCCTATTTTAAACTCAGGAATATCCTTCTAACAATAAAAAGTAAGGCATGGTGTGTGTATGTCCTTATCTTCTTCATACCAGCGTGAAGAGAATTGTGTCCAGCAAAGGCTTAAAGCCCCCCATAAACAGGCCGATTCCCGGCCATAGTTGCAGCCGATCAACCGGGTTGGTCGGCCGCAACTATAAGGGAGCCCACCTTGAGTTTCTGAGAAAAAAAAAACTGGCAGGTCGGATTGCACACGGATCCGTCCAGTCTGACAGGAATCATGTGTGTTAGTGGAACACACGGAATTCCTGTCCGTTCTGTAGCCGACATCCTCACAGCGTGGTGACGTCACCACTCTGTGAGGAGTCTGCTAAAAGTCGGCAGAAGATCGGGACGTCTATGGCCGGCTTTAAGCTGAACTAATTGAAGCTTGCAAAAAACCTGGTGGAACCTAATAAAAGTTGTTTGTGAAAAGCTAAAGTAAGCTGTGTCTAAAGCTGACCATACACGATAATTTTGCTTGATCCACTTGATTGAAAATTATTGTTTGAAAATCTATTTCTTTACCGGAGTGATGGGACATGTTGGTAAATGTTAGTCGATGTTTAAGTATCTGCTGGGTTTTCTAGGTATTTAGATGGATTTGTATCCGATGACACTATAGAACATACACAGAGGGCTTTGGAAAGGAATTGATCGGTTTTGAATCGATTACATTATATGGTGGTGAAAAGATCAAACAGAAAAATTGAAGGCCTATTCGGTAGTAGCCTAACTACCGTCCTTTACCTTACAGATTATAGGAGTAAAGCCGGCCATAGACGTCCTGATCTATGGCCGACTTTTAGCAGACTCTTCACAGCGTGGTGACGTCACCACGCTGTGAGCAGTCGGCTACAGAGAGGACAGGAATCCCGTGTGTTCCACTAACACACGCGATTCCCGTCAGATTGTAGACAATTAACTCGGAGGGGGAGGAGACTCCCCCTCCGATGGAACAGCCTGCAGCACGGGCAGAAAAAGAACCAGCAGGACGGATCCGTGTGCGACCTGCCGGCTTTTTTTCTACGAAACTCAAGGTGGGCTCCCCTATAGTTGCGGCCGACCAACCTTTATGTGCTCGGCGGGAGCAAGCACGCCGGTTGGTCGGCTGCAACTATGGCCGGGAATCGGCCTGTCTATGGGGGGCTTTAGATAAAACAATCACTATGAGAAACAAGGATAAACAATCGAGTATACTTATAGACTTTCCCATAAACATCTTGGGCACCCCTGTTTTGAACAATAATGTACAAGCTCCCTGTCGCCCCAAAGCTCGGTCAGAGAACAGACATGTCCGATAATCTCTGGCCAATGCCGTTAGTTTCAATGGAGACCGTCATCACACAAAGGGTGCCCGTCGATGCTGTGATGTCATCACGCTGCACTCCACTTCTATCTGCACTGCACTTCTACCAGGGAGGTCACTATACTGCATAGTTGTTGGTAGATCTAATGGAAATTGTATGGCGTGATCCAAAGGTGTATGGGGGGGGGGTGGCTTAAGCAAGACTATTGGCATTCGAAGTGATTATGAGACAAGGAATCTCATTAAAAGACCAATGGAGGGGCTTGAATCATGAGAGAGGTTTGGCCAAGCTTTTCAACAAAGTCCTAATTTACATGTACCCTCAGCTTTATTTTTGGACCCAGCGATCATTCTGACATGCAGTTTATATTGAAGACTTCTGATTATGCATGTTCATCATCAGCTCAGCTTTAACTGGCCAAGTTTGTGACAATCTTACTTTAAAATCTCACAGCATTTCCACTTTTTAATTTCAATCCAGAACAATTTACATTGTTCCAAAAGAACAATTTGGCACTCTCAGTGTCTTTTATTTTTTTTCATTCTGTGCTGCCATAAACGGAGTGTGAGAAATCAATCATATAGATAAGATTTCAGGTTTAACGAGTAGGAATATGGCTTGGCAGAATGACTGTAATTAGCGATTTATCTTATCCTTAAACGTTGGGATTTTTTTTGTCATGTTAAAAGTTTTATGCTGCATTCCCGGAGATCCGTCTTCATAAATCCTGAAAACAATCAGGTTTCCGCTTGTGAAAGGCTCTCAAATTATCTTTTGCATTGCTAATAAACAAAGGGAAAGCCAAGCACACAAGATGGAGTTGGAGAGAAGAATATACAGGAGAAAATTCTCAATCCGTGATTTATTGCACACGTAGAATGCTATTTCCATCATGCTGAAATAGGTCAAATACAACACAGGGCCAAACAAACCAGAAATACAATACAGTAATTATTACAATGCAATGGTAGCAACAACACAAAGCCAATGATTACATTATATGGTTTGTACAATAGTTAAAAATACAACCTGCTCAACAAAAAATGGCCATACACACAACAAATCAATGTTGACTTGAGGAATAAAACTGATACAACGTTTTTATGAGTAACAAAGAGATGAGCTTGAATGGTTTAAACTCTTTCAGTGAAATTGCTTGATTTTTCATTTATTGCTCAGTTTTGGGTTTCCAATGAATGACCAATGGTAAAAGTCTACAATGTACAATTTGTAGGAGTTGACTAAGAATTGACATGTGTACAGCCAGCTTTTGCCTTAGGTAGGTTGGGCGTTTTTTTTACAAATAGATAGGAATACAGAAACAATTGTGAGTTTTCATACTATGGTGTAGATGTCTATAGTAAGTGGCACCATATACACTACAATCTGGCTGACCAATTTTTGTACAATCTAATTTAGTTTTATCAAAATCATGTAATATGAGGGCCTTTCTAAACTCCCCAATCAATCTGTATCCAATCAGGGAGGCTCCTGCACTACATAAATATTGGTAGATCCAAAGGAGATTGAAAGGTGTATGGTGGGCTTAACACATCAACTTTAAGGGTCCCCATACACCTTGAGATTTCGCTGTCAGATTTCCTTTAGATCTCCTTTTGTTTTACCAAAACCATGTGACATGAGGGACTTTCTAAACCATCAAGTCTACCTGTGTTCAATCACTTAGGAACCAGCACTACATAGTTGTTGGTAGATCTAAAGGATATCTGACAGAGAGATCTAAAGTTGTATGGCCAGCTTTAATCTACTTATTGCATTGGGAAAGCCCCAAATCATTAAATTTTTATACCAACTCTTTCTCAATGAGCTTAGCTTTTCAAATACTTAATCCACCAATGGACAATACAGGCATTTCCCTTCAGTGCATCATATATACCTCATTCCTTTGCATGTCTTTTTTATCATCTAGATCTGGTTTTTTTTGTATTAACTTGCTTTTGTCCTTTATTACAGTGAAGTAAATAAGTATCTGATCCCCTACTGATTTTGTACATTTGACAACAAAATTACCAGTCTATAGCCAGTAGATATATGGGGTTAAATACTTATTTCCCTTTAGTTGGGTTATTTATCATAACTCCATATATATGACAATAAACATACAGTAATTTTTTTTTAAGATAACATTGAATTTTAAGATATTCGCTCGTTTTTTTAAATATACATTTTAAACATTTCCATTAATACTTAATTTTACTAGTATACTAGTATATTTATTTAAGACTCCTTTTGACTGGATTTAAACTTTCTTAAGCCCAACTTAAGAAAAACTACAAATCTACCATTGGAAGTGGAATAAAAGACTAAAACATACTAATTGGCTTAATGGTCTTTTGGTTTTGCTATAAAATAGCATGCCATACAACTTTTTCTCAGTTATCTGAACACCTTCCATACTATCTTAAGTTAGAGATTTATTATAAAAAGAGAATCAAGGTTGCCATAGACAGTTCGATTTGCAGCTGATTTCACCACAGATCGACCACCCTGCACACTCATGGGGATTGATCTGCCACAAATCGAACGAGCAAACATGGCTTTTATAGGAAGTACATGGCAGGGGTCAAGGTTTCAGAGTTCAATGAGAACTTAGTAACCAGGTGTCTTTGTACAAGGTATCCAACATGGTACTAATGCAAACATTTAGGTGGCTCAGCTGACAGAGCTGAACCAAGACACCGGAGCATTTCTAGGTTTGGATCCTGACAGTATCATCACCAGAACTGCTGGAGATATAAAAAAAGTATTGTGTGAACACTACAAAAAAGTATTGCTCTACCACATGTAGTTTTTATATAAATTACGTTCAAATTCGAAAGTAAGAGTTGTCATTTTAACTTAACTTTGAATTAAATTTATGCAAAACTACATGTGGTAGAGCAATACTGTATTGTAGAGTTTCCACAACTCTTCTCTATATCATATGTTCAAGGGCTTTTACATTTTACTCAAAGTCATCCAGTCAACGATCTCTATTTGTCCACTTGCATTATGGGTACTACCTGTTAATTTTGCCAGATTACATAATAACACAGGTGCCACAGCACTCTTTCTGTACTGAAATCAACCCAAAGTTGTCCCCTATTGGATTACAGAACTTGTTCTCCTCTTCTTATCTTAAAATCACAAAAATATATGTTCTCCCAGGAAGAACATGCAGAGCTGATAACACTTAGTGGCATTTCAGCTAATATACAGTCTGTTGTCTTAAAGCAGTACTGCATATTTATTTATCTATTTGCAGGATATATGCTCATGGTAAAAGTTGTTGTTTTTCCCCACAGTGGGATATAAAATGAAGGGAAACTGCCCAAAATGATTGATTCTAGAAAAACTGGAAAGATGGGTTTCCTACCAGTTGGATTCTCTATAACATAGTGATAAACCTGGGAAATCCTGCAAAAGATTTACAGCTTGAGCTTGTTAGAGGACTGGAAGACACAAACACTATGGGAAACCCAGGCCTGAAGGTCCTTCAAGATATTAGTGACCACCATAACTCAAATGGAGTTACCTTTGAAATGCTTGGATGGTTCATTGGTAGACAACAGATGACAACATAATTTGTTTGGTATTATTTTTAAATGATACACAATTATATATAATTATATATAACATTACAAAGCAATGCTGTCCATTCTAAAAAGTCTGCATTACATCCAAGACAATGGTAAAGTCACTGCACTGTGCATGCGTTTGATGAACACACTGAAACCAAGACAAGGAAGGCATGCACTTAAGTTGAGAGGAGCATCTCAGATCACAGCCTATACTCACCACCCTCCTCTTCGTTCTCATTGTCTAGGTCATTTTCTCCTTCAGATTCATCTTCATCTATTGGATTTAAAGGTCCATTTTCTTCAGATTCATTTTCTACTGGAATTCTAATGTTGGTTTCAATGTCATCTTCTGCTTTTTCCAAGTCTGGTTGAATGCCACCTTCTAGGTTGTCATGGACATCTGGGTCACCTTCATCAATGGCAGCCTCTTCTTTCTCATCTGCCAACTCCTCCAGCTTTTGGTCCTCCTGTGTTGTTTGTTCATCTAACTCAGGAAGATTTTCTGATTCTCTGTCTGCTTCCTTTTTCTTCTTTTCATCTGCCTCACCACCATCGGCTCTTTCATCGTCTGAGTCATGTTCACTTGAGTTACTATCTAAAGAACTGTTGGATGAATAGGTCTCTGTGTGTTTCCTATCTACAATGGGAGAAAATTGTAAAATTGTAATGTAACTTTGATCTGGTAAGAAAATATGGCCATTTTTTTTCAATGCCTGTAGAAATTTCATGAAATATATAACAATGTCACACAAGATCCTTTACTCTTTTATGTGCTTTAACAATAAACTTTCATATCTCAGATGTGCATGGGTCCTGGCTACTTATATATGTGGGATACTGTAGCAGCCATATCCCACTGGAAATCTCAGATGGTCAAGATGTTATTGCTCTAATGTACAAAAAAAGATTTAGATCGATGCAGCTGCAAAATATAATCCGATTTTAAAGACCCTATGGAAGGGGCACCTAGCCTCAAAGAAGAAGCATTGCATTTATCCCTCAGGGAGCCCATGTCTCCTACCTTATCTATGTTCCAGTGCTGGAGCACTGTCTCTAACGTCAGTCTCTAACCCAGGGGTGCAGTTTCAAACACAGTGGGCCAAAAAACTTGGACAAAGCGGATATTTCTTTTGAAAAAATGTTTACAATTAAAACGTTTTTTCAGTCACATTAGATATGAAGATAAACGTTTTCATAAAAACACAAACTTAACTTAAGTTTAATTTGCCACTACCCTGTTTCCCCAAAATAAGGCATGCTCCAAAAGTAAGGCACCACGCTTGAAACGCATCCCTTGATTGCTCAAGTTGAGCCCCCCAGCATCTGTAAGCAGGAAGTGATCTCATCCTCAACCAGGAAGTGAGGTCTTCCTGGAAAGCACATGGTCCTGAGAGATCAATCCTTGTAAACCTCTTAACTCTTAACTCTTAATGTGAGTATCTTTTTTTGTGTTGTTTTGTTTCATTTCTTTCCATTCCATGTTATTTAACTATTTACAGCTCCTTACTTTGTTGTACTAGGTTGTGCACCTCTGTCCTTGTCTTTATTTGTCTGTTACAGGGGGTCACACTCCTCCATTTTGAGAGCTGCACACCTACACACAACTTAAACACCCATGCCTCATACTGACCCTATTTTACTCTGCAATCCTTGCTCAGGCCCCGTACACCCACTGAGGGGCCTTCTGGCCACTGATATCACTATACCTGTGTAATCACTGCTGAAGGTTGTGCACAACTATTTATTATCTTTCTCACCCTTATATTTTTGCCTCACGATGAAATATAAGGCATCCGCCTGAAAATAAGGCACCCCCGAACATACGGTACTGTAACAGGGGACAGGGGGATCAGAGGGGGCAATCAAAATGACACAGGAGGATCAGAAGGGGTTACTAAAATGGTAATCCCCCTTCTGAGTCTCTTGTGCTATTTTGATCCCCCCCCCCCCCTCATGATACCCAAGTGCTGTATTCTTCTTCATGGAAAAATAAGACACCCCCCAAAAATAATAATGTATGTAATACTTTATCATATATTCATATATTTAAATCAAATAATTAAGTAAAAAAAAACCCAGGTCTGAGCTTGACACCCCTGCTCTAAGGCTTTCCACATTTATGGATATCCATGTTCATTTATCTCACCCCTGTGTAATTAATGTGTACTGTAAGGGGCCTGGTCATTTTTAAATGTATAATGACTTGGTAAGGTTTCTTTAAAGTGAACTATTCACATGTCTATGAGTTAGGTTCACAATCCCCCCCCCCCCCTACTCATGTGGTACCCCAACAGGACTTTGTAAGCTCCCTATTTAAAAAAGCTGATTCTTTGGCGATTGGTTTAGGACTTTTATTTAGAATGAATCACATGCTCTTCCCTGCCCAAAAGTACAGGTTGTCTTCTGTTCTAATGGCAACTAAACTAGTTTTAGATGTCTTCATACATTTTGCATTCCCCCACTAGGGTAAATAAATCATAGGTTTGCTTTAAAGTTTATAAAAAGAGAAAGCAGTCCAACAACTCCAGATAATTTGCCACTCTGATATTTCTGAGACTTTTAATGACCTTCTGTATATTTAAACACACTTGAGCCCTTCCAGGTTTGACAGTAGCGTTGTTGTAAGGATAACTAACATGACTCACCTGGACACTCGTACAAGCATAACAAATAATATAGCAGATAAGGTCTATGTGCTCAGTCGCGATCCCCGCCAAGCAATGCGCTTAGCGGAGGGGGTCCCGACATATAGTGGAAACATAGAATTACTGTTTCTTTTCATATCATAGACACCGCTTTACCTGCTCAGCCTTGTGACTTAATATTATTTAAAGAACCTTTCACAGAAGACAAGTCCATGTGAAACAACAGGTCTTTGAGGACTTACACGGCTGGCCACACACAGTTCGAATTTAGATCTTGATCTTTTCATCGAACATCAATTGCATTAGAATCCAAAGTAGTAGCACATGGAAGGTTCGATCGTAAAATGACTAAACACAGGAAAGAGTCATATATAAATGTGTTCATGTAATACAATCGCCCCGACCAACAAACAAAATGCTACAATTTTAGTTCGATAGTTATACAATCAGCCGAAATTTTCCAAATGTCCGATTACATTTCGATCGATGTTTTGATCATTATGGAACAGTTTTTGTTGATGGAACCATGTGTGCAGTAAAGGATTTAAGTTTGATCGATGTAAATGTAAATCGAACAGATGCTAAATCGAACCGTGTGTGGCCAACTTTATTCGGCTATCATCCACACATTACTGAAGATCCTTTTTAGGTGCAATAACACTTAACCTGACTCTTAACCTTTCACAATACCATGAAGTCACTATAATTATATTCTCCGGGTTGTAAAAATCGAGTATTTTTTATGCAAGCATTTAAGCATGCACAAATCATAGCAATAGCACACAATTTTCCCCACGCTATTTCAAGCCATGATTAGATATTCAATTAACTGGATAATTAAAAATAAACTAGACTTAATCACAGGAGAAGTGCTGATTGTAGAACATGCAGATTTAGCAGGGAAAGTAATTTATGAAAATGATAAGATGGTGGCGCGATCGGCAAAGAGATACATTTTTGGTCAGCAGCTGCGCTATTTCAAACCTGGTTTCTTCTTGCCGCCGTTCCGATGACGGCCTCTGTGTTGTCTATAAAGAGTTTGTATTTTGACGGCAGCTGAATTCATTTCCTCGTCAGCTATGCTATGTTTGCCTATGCAACATGGAAAAGACAATATCAAAGGCAGCTTCCAACTTCAAAGGAAGATAATTTCTGGAAGGCGGCAAATCTGTCCTTATTAGATGTGCGTATAGCAAATCAGGAAAACATATTCTATGAAAAAGAGAGGCGAGGGAGCAATACCAATGGACATTAGGTAGGTAGGGGGCCCTAATCGACGGCGCTGCACTTCAATAAAGGGGATCACTTGCACTCCTAACTTGTTTGATAAAATAAGTGGAAACTATGTTTTTATATTTCTGTAGCTGATTTTCTTGCACTAGACCCCAGGTGCCCAACTTCGGCAGCCCCCCTCAGTCCTCCACTTACAGCACCTGAAATCTAACTGTTAATGCATAGGAACTCACCTGCCAATCCCCTGATAGGCGTACGTAAAAGCCAATCAGCGATCAGGATGGCGCATGAGCAAGGCCTCTCCTCCTTTAGTGTTGGCGGGGGATCAGCAGACAGGTGAGTGCCTAGGCTCCCACTATTCCACTATTCTAACTCTGCCTGCTCTAATTTTTTCATTAATAAATGCATATACACGTCAGTATAGATTGAAAATGTTATGTGCGGCCCTTTAGTGATGCTAAGGGCCGCACTTGTGGCCCTTCATATCAACTCAGTTGGCCACCACTTCGCTAGACACTAGGATCCCTGCTTCTCTAGCGGCCAATTGCAGCATGATGAGGTCATCATGCTGTAGTCGGTCGCTCAGAGGATGGGAGCACACCCTTTGTGCACCGCAGTAATGCATTCGGCCTATCAATTTATCAAGTTGGATCCGACTTGTGTTGCGATCCTGGCCAAACTGTCCAGGTGGGCGCATCTGAATCTGGCCGCGGATCGTAGCATTTATGGGTACCTTAGGCATCTATGTATGTATGGCTACCTTAGGCTTTACATATGACTATAGTAGAGACATTAGATCATGAGCGCCTGTATACTGTGTAAAGTGCTGAGTGTGAGTAAAATGTCAGAGCTATATAAATACAAGTTAATAATAATTGACCTTGGCATATGAATGGGGGGGGGATCTCTCTTTGTACCCAAGACAACTGCAAAACCAGACAGTGCTTCAAATCCCGTCTACATTATCTATATCTAAAACATACATTTAGGCCAGATATGCTTTGTCATTACCTTAGGGTGCTTATACAAACGGGTGTCTGGACTTTTTCTCTATTTTTAACATTACAAGTTTTGTAATGTCAAAACTTTTAGCAATTCAAGGAAAGCCAGGAAAGGTTTTAAAGTGAAGTTGAACTAACTGCAACAAAGTTTGAACCAATAATTTTGCCTCTTTATATAAAGTGTTGCAATAAAGTCATCGAGTATAACAAACCTTATCGTGTTTCTTCCTTCCCACTGGAAGTGAGATGTGCATTTATCGCCAGAGCTGTACATGGCCTCACAGAAGTTCATTCCCAGGCAGAGGTCTTTGAATACATTTTGGTAATGTTAGATTTAAATAGTAAAAAATACAGAAACCAACCTTGTTTATGCTCTTCAGAGTCGCTGTCACGGCGCCCTTCGCTTTCATCTCTGTCGCTGTCAGAGGCCTCAGGCTCCGCTTTTGATGGTGTGCTCCTTCCCGCTTCTTGGTCTAAATCATCTTTTTCATCATCTGAGAATGACTTTGGCTCTTCATCCACTTGATCATCAGCCTGTCGATCTTTATTACGCTTATCGTCAGGTTTGTATTCTTCTTCTTCAAAATCTTCATCATATTCTGCCAAAGGAGGAGAAGGAATAAAAAGATGCAAGATGCACTCAGAAGTATATAATAGACTTGAGGATTCTTGTTTGAAGAGAATCAGTTACTTAGTGTTTATATAGGAAACAGGGACCAATTACCCCAAATAACACTCCTACACCCTGATCACTTTACTATATATCCTAGAACTCTACAGAAGACATTGCTTAGGGCTTGTCCACACTATGGTCTTTTTTCCCAGTGACACACTCATAATACCCCACCTGGCATTGTGGATACATGTGTGACCAGGGCCTTTTCTATCGATATGTGCAATATGCCTGTGCATAGGGCCCCCTGGCTCCTCTGTGCATAGGACTGACCAGGGGGCCCCCAGTGGTCCCTGGTGCCCTCCCTCCCTGACAGAAGGGAGAGAACTGTTCGGGCATGCCGCTTTTGTTGGCGATCACTCTGGTGTGTGTGGTATTGGTGAGGAGGAGGAAGGAGAAGCATTGTGTCCGTACAGTTCTCCAACTCACCAATACCATATCGCTTGTGTCTAGGCGATCCCAGCGCGATCACTGTGGCCTGACGCCGGAGGAGGGTTGTTATTGGTGAGGAGGAGGAGCAGTGTGCTCGTACAGTACAAACCTGTGCTCGCTGCGTCTTCTGTCTGTCGGGAAGAGGGAATTGGTGAGGAAGAGGAAGGAGGAACAGCCAGTACTGCCCTCTTCCCCCTCTGGTCGGCAGGGGGGCCCCATCCAAGAAACTTGCTCAGGGCCCCCAAAAGTCTAGAAATGGCACTGTGTGTGACTCACAAATTCATGTAACACGGCCATTCTTTATTGTTATGCAATAAGAACAAAACAAGCCCGATGTGTTTTCGTCCGCGGTTTGTTCATTTAAATTATTAGGGCACTGTAATGCCAACATGGCGAATACTGCTTCCTAAATAGAAGGCAAACCAGGGCACCAGCCAGTGTAGACTCAGCCTTAAGGTCCCCCTACACGTCATGATGAGTGCTCGGCAGATGACCCATTGGAGCACAGCTTGGTGATGTCACAATGACGTCACCATGCCTCACTCGGGCACCCGGCGATTAGACTGGAATAAAGGCGCACCACATTCGAGCAGGATTTACGGACATGTCTGTTACCTGTTCGACAGACCTGTCTTTAAGCAGGATCGGTTGATCCTAATTGAAGACAGGGATGGCCGCATTAGATGGCGCCAGATAAATGGGCGTGAGCACGCACCGGGTAGCGTCAGCGCTTGAAATGGCCATCTATCGATTGGCTATTGTCAAGTGTATGGACACCTTTAGTGTTGTTTTATTTGCTCTCTTTGTTGTGTCAATATGTGTTTTGTATTGCATACCTAACAAAGAAAAGAGACAGTTTGTGGTAAGAATATATATGCTCCGTAAAGTACTGTGTAACATGTTGGCGCTATATAAATACGGGATAATAATAATAACTAGCACCTTATAATATTAAGGCAAAAACTAGACCAAAAAGTCTGTGGCATTCAAGTAATAATTGATTGGTATTATTGTGTGTAAAACTGTGCCAAAAAAGTCCTCACACCATTACACCACTAGCCTTGGCTGTTGGGTCTATGGATTTATGATGTTGATGCCTCATTCTGACAGGACCATCTGTGTTCCTCAGCAGAAATTCAGATTTATCAGTCTGTAATACATTTTCTTCCAAGTGTCCAGTTTTGATAATCCCATGCCCGCGTATTCTTGACTGTTAGAAATAATACCCAACACAGTCTTCTGCTGTGCACCTTGGGAGGCATTCTAGGATGCTTCTTAGCTCACCACAGTTCAAAAGAGCAGTTATGTGAGTAACTTAAGGTAAACATGCACAGTTTGACGTTTCCGTTCGGCCAACATAAAAAAATATCCTTTTAAGTTAATTGTTGGAAAAAATTATTTCTATTTACTTGAATTGTCCAAGTATCTGTCAGGTTTACTAGTCATTTGAA
Organism: Ptychadena robeensis; assembly: GCA_036250615.1. Classification (NCBI taxonomy): domain Eukaryota; kingdom Metazoa; phylum Chordata; class Amphibia; order Anura; family Ptychadenidae; genus Ptychadena; species Ptychadena robeensis. Next base: position 21,560,387 of record CM070038.1, on the reverse strand, counting down.
GGATTTGTATCCGATCATATGATGGAGCATGTGCACAAGTCTTAGGAAAGGAGTCGGTTTTCAATCGATCACATTATTTGTGGAAAAAAAGGAATCTTCATTAAAAGATGCTCGTCCCTTTTCCACACATTGTGTGCTTGTCCCTTTTCCACACATTGTGTGCTGGTCCCTTTACCTATTGTGTGCTCGTCACCTTTTTCGCATACCTTTGTGCATGTACCTTTTTCATACATTGTGCTCGTCCCTATGTCCATCATTGTGTGCTTGTCCCTTTTTCCACCATACATTGTGTGCTTGTCCCTTTTCCACCATTGTGTGCTGGTCCCTTTCCAACTATTGTGTGCTCGTCCCTTTTCCACACATTGTGCTTGTCCCTTTTCCACACATTGTGTGCTTGTCCCTTTTCCACACTTGTTTGCTTGTCCTTTTCCACACCTGTGTGCTGGTCCCTTTTCCACCTATTGTGGCTCGTCCCTTTTCCCTTCCACACATGTGTTGCTCATCCCCTTTTTCCATATCATTTTGTGCATGTCCTGTTACATACATTTGTGCTCTTCCCTATTTCCATACATTGTGCTTGTCCCTTTTCCAACACTTGTGTGCTTGTCCCTTTTATCACACATGTTTGGTGCTGTTTCTCTTTTCCATACATTGTGTTGCTGGCCCTTTGCCACACATTGTGTGCTGTCCCTTTGTCCACACATTGTGTGCTCTCCCTTTTCCACACATTGTGTGCTGGTCCTTTCACCTATTGTGTGCTCTCGTTCGCTCTTTTCCACCTATTGTGTGCTCAGTCCCTTTTCCCACGTATTGTGTGATCCGTCCCCCTTTCCACACATTGTTGTTCTCATCGCCTTGACTCTTCAACCAGCCTGGACGTTGCTCCGCTTGATTTTTTCTCCGCATAACGCAGCCCACTACAATCTTTCTTACACGAATTTTTGACAATAAGTTGCAGCCTGTTTGTGGGTGACTCTGCCAGTATATAAATACGGCTGACTACTCCATCGCCACTAACAATATGGCCAACCGTAATCGTAAGACTCATTTGTTCTCTCCATCATGTCCATCTTTGAATATTAATTAAATCTAATGATCTGTAATGCCTCTATCACTCTGTGTTTGTGCTCTTCTAACATGATTACCTGGTGTGTTCCTTAAACTGCCTATTTTTATTGCGGGAAAGTTGCACATCAAGGGGCCTTTTCTAGTTCTTTCAGGGATCGCGTTGATTGGGGGTGGGGGGGTGTGCATATTGAGGGAATATAGTCAGATAGACACCTACTGGTGGGGGGGCGCTATTGATTGATGATCTGCCGACCACGTCCTACTAACCACTTGCCACACCACCACCCCTCCCTGGATACTACACCCCACCCCTGCACCTGTCGGTCATAAGAGACTTCCGGCCATGGCCACCCCTGGGGTCCCTGGGGTCCATATGTGCACAAATATATTAATAGTTTATCATAGGCGTGAGAAACGCCCTGTTGGCAGGCCCATTAAGGCTATTGCTTAAATATTATGAGTTAATCAAAGTTCAATCTGCCAAAATGGTCTCTATGTAATCCGCGAAAGACATACCAGTAGTAGCTTCACAACGAAGGGCACCACCTCCCCACCTGGTGAGTTAGTCGTCACACAAGAAGAATTGTGGGGTTATAAAAACAACAGAAAACACTGCTTTTCACCTGCATGTCTCACCTCTCTTTCTAACTATAAACTATAGAATGTGTTTTGCTTTTGGCCATTTCTGTGAATGAAGCCTCTAAATTTCACCTGAGTATAATATGCTCTATGCTATGATGACCTATGATCACTATATGAATCTAATGGATGTGTTGTCAACTCAACCTCCTTATTTAGCTGAAAGACAACTATGGTGAACAAAACACTG
>CM070038.1:21529726-21540357 GCA_036250615.1 Ptychadena robeensis | reverse complement strand
CACTACATAGCAGTGATATATACCTTCCAATCACTATGTGTTCTATCAGGGAGCACCCGGTACTACATATGTGTTAGCAGACCTAATGGAAATTTTGTGGAGTGATCTAAAGGAGTATTGGGGGGCATTATTTTGAGGTTACATATTACACATATTTTAAATAGGGGTGGGAAGCCCTAAAAAGATACCTGTATTCATCATTAAGAGCCCCCCTTTGAAGATGAACCCCCACAGCATTATATATATATATATTATTTTTGAGAATACAGAGCATGGCAGGTGATGAGCCAATCAGGTTCCAGAGCTGTATATGATATTATAGCTATAACGCTAGGAATACACGCATAGATATGGGCCAGATCGAAGGCTGCTTCAAGTTCCGTGCGCACTCATGGACAATTATCTGGCCATATTTAATGCAGTCATCCCTGTTTTTGAGTGAGACGAATCAATCCTGCTCAAAAACAGGGATATTGGACATGACTGGAAACCATGGTCGATGTCCATTGCTTTGCATGGGGACGTGAGGTCTCCATACAAGGCATCATCAGAGCTGGAGACACAGCAGTGCTGCGCTTTCAGCTTCTTGGATGTCGGGCAGCAGCGCAATGACGTCATCGCGCTGCTGAAGGGAACCTCGAATGGCTTCTATATCGATCATTAAAGCACACACTAACTGATGTGATTCTCATTGTTCAATTACTCACTGATTCTGATGAGTCGGAATGTTCATAATTCCGCAGACGCTGGTTCATGCCACTTTTAGGTCCTGTAGGGGGGCGAGGAGAAAAAGCAGGAAATGTTTCTTCTCTGCCTCTGCTGGAATGATCCACCTGCTAAATACATAAATATTTTCTTCTTTATATAAGAGGTAATAGGAATCATTTTAATCGGTGACAATATAAAGTGCTTATCGACAGAATGTTATACAGCGCATTTGGTAAGTTGTGGGACACAGTGCTAGGGACATGATGTGATATGTGAGTAGACATCGCCCCCTGGTGTTTATACATATGTATGGCACATATTGCCAAAAAGAAATACTTTCCGCTCTGGATTTTGAGGGCGATTCACAAAACCAAACAATTTATATTAGATTTTGGCCTGCCATAACTAAAAGCTCTTGTCATTGTTCAGGACCACACATGGAACCGTACATTATGAGGTTTGCGCATAATGATTATTGATTAATAATTTGCGAAATGATTGGTGATGGTCTAAACTGCAATATGTATGTACGGTATTTGCTTTTTCTTAAACTCTATTAAACACTGACATATTTACCCAAAAGTTAATAGACCAAGATTTTTACCTTATAGTTTTGCACCCTTTGCTTTCTTGCGAATGTTTCCAGCCTTCTCTTTATGTCAATTTGGTGGCGTCTCTGGCAAAGCAGAAAAACAAATTCTGTCATTTCTTGAGATATATCTAAACCACTTCAAATGCTTTTAAGTTGTAATGTTTTTTATTCAGATTTTCAGTATAGTAAGTTACTTAATACACAAATAAAAAATAATTGAATTTTTTTTGGCTTTTCACTATCCATTTAAATTCTGAGATCTCGGTCCCATTCATATGTGCGGCTTTGAGCGATGATTGCACATATTCAGCAGGAGCCCTGGAGGCAGATATTGACAGCCACCCCCATGTAATCCGTATGGACAACTGCCTGAGAATTGCCCATACATAATACACTGCTTAAAATTACCGCTTGCCCCTGTGCACGTTGCTGGCGTCACCAGTGACTTGGGCTGGGAGAATAAGAAGAATAATAATACGAAGAATAGGAAGAATATATGTACAGTATATACATTTGCTTTAGACCCACTAACAACCAGGGCTTTTTTTCCTCAGAGAAAAGGTGATGGAACTCACCCTCCACTTCTGGCCATGCCCCTAGCCACCCCTAGGACCGCCCCCTAAAATCGGATGTCCGCTCCATAAATAGCTACCCATTGGGGGAACGGGGGCACGTCGCCCACCAGCGCAGGCAGGCGTGGGCACCCCCGTACGGGCGCGTCGCCTCCCCTCCCTCAGGACGCTAGAACTTTACTCCCCAGTCCACGCTGAAGAGAAAGTTCTCTCCAGCATGGACGGGGGAGGAGACGCCCCGTCATAGGGCCACCGCCCATAAACAATGGGAAGAGGGGAGGCACAAAATTGCCCGCCCGTGGCGCGCCCAAAACCCATGCTGAATGGCCAACAATCGGGCCACCCACGATGCACTGCAGCCAGTGCCCTTATTTTGGGGCCAGACTTAAAATGTGCGTTCCCCCAGAAAAAAAGCCCTGCTAACAAATATGTGCCAGGGTTTCCCTATTTAGATTGTACTGGAAGCAGGTCTACTCCAGTGAAGGACTTGAACTCATGGAATTGGGACCATATACATTAAATTTTTTTATATATATATCCAGGGGTGCACATAACTTTTTTAGTGAGCTCCTCAGGTGAGTACCAGGAGATGGTTTTTGGTTCTCACCCCATATGTAGTGTGGTCTTCCTCACTATCTCTCTCACTGTCTTCTGCATCAGCCTCCTGCATGGTAGATTCTGCTGCAGATGGACCTCCCTGTTCCTGATTGATACTCCAATGAGCTGTCTCCATCCACAGGTCCCTAGCTGGCTTTGGGTTACATGTAACTCTCACAGTACAACACATTTGAACCCCCAGATCTCATACCTCAGTAGTACAACCCTGAATTTTGGGGCTTAGTAACTTACCGCTGAGACTACCTGCGGTCCAAATGTCATCCTTCCATAGTCATATTCCCACTGTCACACAGTGCTTTTCTCATGTCAGCTTTTACTCTATATAAGCCTACTCCAACTTTCATCCCCTAGATCTCCAACACCCTTAGTCCAATCTTTTTTTTGGATTATTAATTTACATTCCCAATTTCCCACCCCTAACTGCAACCTTTCATAGTTATTTATGTTTCCCTGCAGTTATCGAAGTGGCATAAATTGTATACATTTAGCTGCGGCCACCCAGACACAGAGTGCCTACAAGTTGTTAGTACACAAATGAGCTGTGTAACAATAATGTTGGTACGCATAGCTAGTTTTTGGCTCCTTATGAGTACCAGAGTACCACTTATGTGCACCCCTGGTTATAGGTGCAACTGCTAGTGGTGGAGACATAATCCAAGGAATCTCTTGATCAGTGGCGGCTTTATGAGCTTTATGTTATGAGCTTTTGTAACAATAATGCATAGCTAGTTTTTGGCCCCTTTTGAGTACCAGAGTACCACTTATGTGCACCCTTGGCTATAGTCCACTCTCTGTTGTCTTGTAGATTGGCCTTCATGTAATCAGCTAGATTGTTTTCAGTAAACACATACATGATCACATACAGAAACTGGATCTTTACTTCTGATATGAAAAAAGAAATCCCCATTAAACTAAGATGAGACAATGTGGTAAGATACAGGACAACCTGTGCGCTGCTTTGTGCTGATATATTATTCATCTACCAACAATGCCTGGCTACCAGGACAATGGGAACCAGTGAGAAGGAAGAAGAAGCGGACAATGACAAGCTTGTGTCAGTGTCCGGAGATTCTGTGTTGCCTCTGACACAGGAATAAGGTTACAGTATTGTCCCATCTCACATCACAATGGCAGGTTCCGTGCTATGGCTCATGCTGCGTGTTTTCTTAGGCGACACTAGGGGAATTTACAAGTATATCAGGCCATGTCTCGTGAGAACCCAACTCTTAAAATAAAGCATCCCCTGGAGCATGAGGAGCACGAAGAGGACATAAGTCACAAAGAAGACTACTGTGTGCTAGACTTTTCTGTGTCCATTAAGTGGACCTGTCATAAGAGAAATACATGGTTGCCTTTTAAATCTCATTAGTAAATGTTACCAGCCTAGCTGCTAAGCCAAGCCAATGAGTCGTTTCTGAATCAGAGCTGGAAACAAGTCAGAAGTCCTTATCTGAATTCTTGTTCTCCTGCACTAGTGAGTCAATGCTTTAGAACCATTGGGTCCAAATGTCATGGTCACCACAATGACCTAATGCTGCTACAGAAGGAAGGAACAGAAGGGCATCTGACTAAATCAGAAATCAAAAGAGCAATACATAATACACACATACATATTTCTGACACCACAAAGGCAGTTAGAGTAGAGCTGGCCATACACGGTTCAATACCCTTTCAATCGATAAACCCTTAAGCTCAGCGTGATGACGTCACCACACTGTGCTCGAGCTTTGTCTATTGAACGGAGAATTGCTGCACAACACTTCTGTGATGTCAATTCCGTTCTATACTTTGGATAGGGGCAGAGGGTAAAAGCAATCGTTGGCATTCGAACAGGAATTTACCAACATGTGTGACAGACTAGTTATCTGCCATGGAAGGAATCCAGGATATTGTTGGACAACAACAATAGGTTGTTGTGCTGTTTTAGTTTTTGTTTTGGGATTCTGGGTTCTGGGATGGGAGAGGAAGGAACTGGGTGGGCCTTCCCATTCCATCCAGGAACTACACCTGATGGACAACAGGGAAGTGGCTGGGTGTGTCTCAACAAAAGGAGATTGAAGCCACTTCGTTGTGCCTCCCAAGGAAGTGGGACACAGTGCTGCTAGGTGCAGTGAATACAGGGCACACAGAGTGTGTGGCCCCACACTAATGGTTGCCAGGAGGCAGGCCATTAAGGTTTTCCAAAGGTTGGAAACTTTGTTTGATCAGTGCCAAGCCAGGAGGCTTGGCATTTTCAGGACTTTTCTTTTGTTTGGATGTTAACCCCTGTGAGGGTGATTATGTGATTTGGACTATTTGTTTTGTGCAAATAAACACGGGCAGGAGCCCTAAAAGGAACATAATCATGTGGATTGATGTTTTTGGAACACCATTTCAGCTTAACCCTCACACATGTTAGTTCCCTCTTTCATCAAGCTTTCCTCGAGCGGGATCAGTAAATCAATTCGAGAGCAATCGATCATCACGAACTCACATTGAATGATTGTGTTCGAACTGATTCAAGAAACCAACCCATGTATGGCCACCTTTAGGGACCCCACTAATTCCGTCATCAAGGGAGCAGTCATGTAGTGGTATCTCCAAATTTGGCCAGTGAGGTAGTTATGCCATAGCAGCAGGTAATAGATCTCTCTGTTCTGTTAAGTTGACACCAGTTACAATATTGTTAGTATGACGTCAGTCTTACAATGTGTCTCCTTCTCCAAATTGAAAGGAACCATAAGTCTAAACTTTAAGAAGAACTTTAATACTATACCGTATATGTAATGTGTATGTCAGAGGGACACTAAATGAAGTGGATGCACAACCCAGTTCTTTTTTAAAACAGAAAGTGATTGTGGAAGAAAGTGCCAGACCTACCTCCATATCGAGAACTTTGTGAAATATCGCCTGGGCTAGGCATTCCCGGATGTATTTCTGATGGTCCCGCCTCATGGCATTGATTCTGTATTCTTTTTCCGTCAGGATCCTTCCACTTCTTGTTATCTAAAACATATCGTAATAAAATATTAAAACCCCTCATTCCAAGCAAAACCATTTCTAGTTGGAACTATGGTAGGAGAGAAGTTAAGCTTTCTAAATAATACCTACTTACAATAAATATATTTATACCCACATTTTGTTTTTGTAGATGTATTGCAGAAAGTGGAGGAAATAAAACATAACACGTTTAAAGGGACACAAACAGCAAACGTGGGTGGTAACAATTCTCTACTTAATTCCCCCACTCCCTATGTAAAACTAAAGAAAAATAAAATGGATATAGCGATAAGGGGTGCCAGAAAATGCTGGCTTCTGTTTAATTGTAACATTACAGTCATTGGGAGTCATGGTTCCTCACAACTTCAAAAAAAGACACATCTCAGTAAAGCCCCCCATACACCACATACAATTACCATGCAATTTCTGTACAACCAACTTTTCTTCTACCAAAACCATGTAATAGGAGGACCTTTCTACACCTTCCAATCTATATGTATTCTATCAGGGAGGTCACTATACTACATAGTTGTTGGTAGGTCTCATGAAAGTTGTATGGAGGAATCTGAAGGTGTATGGGGGGCTTAAAACAAATACTGATAATCAACAGTATACAACTATTCAGTGGCATATGGAAAATACCTAAAGATCATGTGGACCTTAAAAAAAATTAACAGGGTTCTTATATAAAGGATAAGTTACAACAAACATCAAGAGCTGTGAATTAATAATGATTAAATTAAACATAAACTTTAAGGGTCCGCACACACCTTTAGATTTCACTGTCAGATTTCCTTTAGATCTCCTTTTGTTTTACCAAAACCATGTAATATGAGGAATTTTCTAAACCATCAAGTCTACCTGTGTTCAATCGCAGAGGACCCGGCACTACATAGTTGTTGGTAGATCTAAAGGATATGTGACAGAGAGATCTAAAGGTGTATGGGCAGCTGAACCCATAAATAATTAACAATTGCATTCCAACCATTATATTTATGTACCAAAAATCAATATCTGAAATAATAACCCTAATAGGTTCCAGGAATTACTGCTAGACATATATTAGGTTCTTTATAAGAATAATTAAACAAGACAAATAACCTGAATCAAAAGAAACTATAAAAACTGATGTTGCACCCTACTTTTAAGTTATAATCAGTTTTACATATGGGCAATATGGGAGGTTGCACAAGGCGGCATCATGGGGGGGGGCGGCATCCACCAATACTACGTATATGTGACACCGCACATCTTCTCCACACGCTGTCGACATCCAACTCCAACTACTAGGCAAGTTGGTCGAATGTTGTGTATTGATTGGTATCAATACACCCCTCCATTAGTAAAACCGCCCGGGGAGAGAAGGAGTCTCGCCCTCAGCCCCCGCCCCCTGGGATTGCCTTAATGGGGAAGGGGAGTGGCAGCGGGCGGCAGAGGGAGTGCTCATCCAGGGCGTTGATGTCCCAAGGACCGCCCCTGGTTTTAACAACACATATAAATGATGTAAAACACAAGATTTTGTGTACAACCATAACATTTTATGATTTATAGCACTCATTGACTGCAACCCTGTTTTGAGGTTTACAGGTAAACATAAGAAGACAGAAGAGGGGCATGCCAAGCTCAACATTTTTAAGACATGCAAGCCTTGCATCCCTACTTCTTTTTACCCTTCTCTTGGCCATATAACTTGAGCTGGGCATACATGGGCAGATTTCTGAATGAGTGAACAAGACAAATCACCCGAATCTTCATAAGACAGACAAGAAACTATAAAAACTGATGTTGCATCATACTTTTAATTTATATTCATTGGCAGTTTGCAGTGGGGAATATGGGTGGTTGCCCGGGGTGGCATCATGGGGGGGGGGGCTGAGGCGTCCAGCCATACTGCCCATGTGTAACACCACCCATCTTCATGCGTCGTAGACATCTGCAGATTACTGCCAGATTTTTGGGCCAATCAACCAAATGCGGCAGTCGATAGGCCAAAAATCGGGTGTGCCCACCTTGCGAGATCGACCAGGAATTTGCCACATGTCGGATCGCACGGTGAGTCCCCTTTCAAAGTAATGGCCGGCAAACAAAAGGTGCCCGGCCGATTCTCTGCATGACCAACCATGCATGATGACGATCTGCAGCAGCATGGGGCAGAAAAATTCACATCTATGCCCAGCTTTGGAGATTCCCTGGCCAATAGAAAAGCTTTTGACACAAGAGGGGGTATGACCTTTTTGCCTTTTATGTAAACCGAGCGTATACCTCCACTTCTCTGTGTCTCTTGATCTACTTATAACTATGACATTTCAGTTCATTTGAACGCAAGCTTAAGCTTCTTATGCATTTTTCATGCTCAGTATGATCTCCTGAGGTGTGTAATAGGTTGCCATTTGTCAGTAATTAGGAAACAAAAGCTCTCCAAGTAATGTTATTTCAAATTAAACAGTTGGAAGAGCCGTCCTCAGCAGAAACATGTATAGTTTGGTCACTGAAATGAATCGATAACTGGAGGAATTGGAGGGAGGGAGGCAAAACCTTCTCATTGTTGGGAATAACTGGACTAAATGATAATTATTTCCTACCAGACCGGCCCTCTGAAGATGTCGCCTGATTCGGGTGTTGTTGAAGTATCCTGTTAGGTGTTTGTCTGTGAGGCTGTTGTAGCTTGACAGCGGCCTGTAAGAAATAATTATAATGAAACATTAAAAACATTGTCAAACCATTTTATCCCACTTCCATCTTACATATCTATTCCAGGCAGAGCAATACTTATTTTAAAAACATGGAATCTATAAATTGTGAAATTATTAAATGCTTTAGCGGTTCTCAACCTGTGGGTCAGGACCCCCTTGGGGGTTGATTGACCATTTTACAGAGGTCACCAATTTCTCTGGAAGCATCAGAGCTGCTCCTAACAAGCAGCAGTGCTGATGCCCACAAGCAGGTTGGGAAGTTAGGAGGGAGAGTATAGCCCCCTCTCTCCTAACTTAGGGTGCCTATAGATTGTTGAGAGATCTAAAGGTGTATGGGCACCTTTTAGACTTGCTCCTAACTTCCCACTATGCACACCATTTGCACCATTTACCAAAACTATGTAATATGAGGGACATTAAAACCATCAAGTCTACCTGTGTTCAATCGCAGAGGACCCGGCACTACATAGTTGTTGATAGATCTAAAGGATATCTGAGAGATTGTTGAGAGATCTAAAGGTGTATGGGCACCTTTAGACTTGCTCCTAACTTCCCACTATGCACACCATTTGCACTGATTGTGACATTGTGGAGTGGGACTTATGGTATTTGGAACTCAGAAGTAACAATCTGCACCCACACTCCTTGTTCCAAATACAGGAAGTAACATTTTGCGGCGTCTGGAGTCGTGGATTTATAGAGGTAAATAAAACATATGCGGTACGCCTCTACAATGCATCACTATTGTACTATTGTCCACTTGCCATTGTCAGCCCTGCCCAGTTAGGTTCCCATACACGGTCAACGGTTCGATTGACCCTCGATCGATTGCAGCGTGTTGACGTCACGGATCGCCGACCCACTCTCTATGACTGAGCCCCTAATGGGGTGAAACATGTAAGAGGAAAGAGGACCCCTAGGGAGTGGGTATTTCAAGCAGTTTTGATGTTGGATTTTTGTTGGATTTTCCAATAAAAAGACTTTTGGATTTTATGCCCGTGTAGGGATTGCTTTGTATATGCATAGATATAGAGAATTCCCGCAGCTTTCCGGGGGTATATTGAGTTCTCCCCATCCCCGCTGCTGTAGCTGTTGGGACCGACCCAAACAGCGGATAAACTGGATTTGTCTCAACTGCTAGAGAGGTGAAGTACCTTATAACTTATTACAAAGTAAATTAAGAAGTTTAAGTTGTAGCTTTAGGGCCCATTAACACTATATGTGTTGAGTTCCTGGCAACGCATGTGTTAGCGCTGGCACATACATTGCAGAAAACACACAGTATGCTCTACATGTGTATTAGTGCTAACACTAGCACTAGGGTATAAAAAAAATGGGTGCCGCAGTGAGTTAGGCAAAAATCACACTGCAATGCATAACACAGTATCCTATGCAATACTGTCTTCTAGGCGCTAACAGCAATGCAGTGAGTATATTGTAGAAAGAAAAAAATGGGTGAACAACCCAAATGAGATTGACTTTTCACACTCATAAAAATTAAAACAATTGTCAAACAGGTGTTACCATAGGATGCAACCTCCCAATTAACTTATATTCTAGGCCTAGTATATAGAACTTGTATTAGAAAAATATTAAAATCAATAGTCCAAGTGGCACAAGCTGGCCTGTATGTAGTAAGTCCAAGATGTTGCCTCCCATTCTTTATACATGTTAATTAGGGATGTGGCTAGTGCTACCAGCTTATGGACCTGACCCTATATGAATTCAGTGAGTATAGTGCTGTCACCTTGTCTTAACAATGGATCCAAGGCTGGATCCCCTGGGTTCTGTTGATACTCACAACATGGAATGGTCATACTAACAATAACTTTATACAACAATGCAACAAATTACATGAATATATTAAAAATTTTTAGATGTTACATCTACTTAAATCCGTTACAGATCTTTCAGAAACAATTACGGCCATTGTGGAATGGACACACAGGAGTGGCAAATGTGCCCAATACCTATTGTAAATCTTTTGGAATAGAGGAGGGAGTCTAATCTGCGTCAGATGTTAAGCATTCTTGATCCACCCGCCTCTCCGTGCATTTTACATTCACAGAACTAGAAATGACTAAAGAGAGACCCATCACAAGTGTCATTGTTCCTCCAATTATAATGGAAATTCTCGGGTGGAGTGACGTCTTGCGGAGGAGCCGTTGAATGGAAGGGAATGTGGGGGTGGGTTGTAATCTGCCTCATTTCATCTTTGATATTGACACATTAGGAGTTATTTCAGGGAATTACGCCTACAGGGAAGATGTAAGACATGAAATGGCTGCTTCTAGCTTTAGAAGAATAGGAGGGATACCAATTCCCAGAAAGTGTTTTCCAATGTCAGGTACTATTGTAGGCAACAAGGGAGAGGTCTACGATAACCCATTATGGCAGTGGTTCCCAAACTTTCCTTGCAGGACCACCATTTTCTATGTAGGAACATTATTGAGCCCCCCCCCCCCCCCC
>CM070038.1:21501667-21515898 GCA_036250615.1 Ptychadena robeensis | reverse complement strand
TGGTTAAGGTTAGGGGATGGGGAGGTTAGATTAATTTTAACACCCCTAAACTTACCCCCTAACCCCTAAAACTTACCCCTACAGTCAAGCACCACTCCCCCTACTTCCCCTAACCTTAAACCCTCCAAACCCCTATCCTTGGCACCTGTAATTTTTAAGATTAACCCTGTATTTCCGAAAAACTAGGGCTACCTGCGCATGCAACATGGTCAACATGGCCGATATTTTCCTTTCCGAGATATTATCCTACCCTTACGACTGCGCATGTGCAGATAGCCCTCGTTTTTTGGAATTACAGGGTTAATCTTACAAATTTCGGGTATCAAGGTTAGGGGTTTGGAGTAGGTTAAGGGGTTTCCAATGGTTAAGGTTAGGGGATTGGGGAGATTAGATTCAACCCACTAAAACTTAACCCCCTAACCCCTAAAACTCACCCCTACAGCCAAGCACTACTCCCCCTTAACTTAAACCCTCCAAATCCCTATCCGTGACACCCAAAACTCATGAGATTAACCCTGTTCTTCCGAAAAACTAGGGCTGTCTGTGCATGCAATCACAAGTGGTTGTTTTTTTTATACGACCAACCAAGTTTTAAAAAAAGTTGACATAAAGTGTACCACCTCTGCTAATGATGAAACTCCAGAGTAAAAGGGAACAGGCAGCGAAGGGTTAAACAGCATGCCATGCATTGATAAGAGGGCACAGGACAATTTCTGCACAACTTGGCAGCCACTTACCCTATGTATGGGTGACTCATGTTGAAGGTTGGCCTCTGGGCTTACGCTGGAGCATACAAGGAAAAGAGGCACCTAAAAAGCAGCAGCTGTGATGCCAGTCCAAGGATCCCCCACTATGCCAGCCTGGTGCTCCTTCCCCTGTGGCACTAAGGGCACACTGGTTGCTAGGCTGACACAGATAATGATGCTTTAGCACAAGGTAGGCAGGAAATTGTGGAGCCAATGGCGCTGAAATCCAGCCTCTCGTTTCAGTCAGCAGTCACTCCCCCAGCACAAGGGCTGACACTGCTGCTGCTGCTATTCAGATATGCTTGCTGTTCCCTAGGAGCTGTGTAATCACTCCAAACAATGCAACGCTGACAGGCTGCCATTCCCCTCCCTCTGCCATCACCTGCAGGGGCGAGGGACTCGGGTGTCAGGAGACGATGGTCAAGGCCTGGCTGCGCTGAGGATACTCATATCAGCAACCTGATCTGCTGCGGAAGCTTCAATCTCAAGATCATGATTGACGGGCCTGCCAATGACTGGTCAAGTAGATACGACATAGATACGAATATATGCAGACACCTGACTACAGCTAGGCATACATGGTTCGATTGTTGATCTTGACCTTTTTATCGGACATGGATCATAATCGAATCCAAAGTAGTACCACATGGAAGGTTCAATCGTAATACAACCAAAATCGCCTATTTTAGTTTCGATCAAAAGCACAGGAAAGAGTCATTTAAAAATGTGTTCATCGAATACAATCGACCCGACCAACAAACTAATACTAGGCATACACGGTTCTAGCTTAGCACGATCGATCTTTGATTCGATTTTAGATCAAGATCTTGTATGGCCCCCTAACACGTCTAGATTTTTCATCCAATCAACTTAATTCAATAAATTTTTTTGGTTGATTGATTGAAAATCTATGGCAGCCCACATGGTTTGATCAACCTAAACCAATTAAAATTGGGAAAAAAATTCTTGAAAAATGATTGGACATGCTGGTAAATTGTAATTGGTTGTATTAAAATGCATTACACTTTCAGTCGATCCCCAAAAAGTTGATCAAATATCTGTTACTACAGTTGGCAAACATACAATCAATCACCAATTTCCCTGACCCCAAAAATTTATCTTTTTAAGTTGATTGAACAGAAAATCTAGACGTGTATGAGGGGCTTAAGTTTACAAAGTTTACATTGATCAGACTTAAATTGTATGCTGCACAAATGTTTTGATCAGCAAAAATTGTCCAATACCGATCAAAACATTGATCGAAATATGATCAGACATGTTGGAACATTTTCGTTGATTGTACAATGATGGAACTAAAATCGTAGCATTGTGTGTGTTGGTCGGGACGATTGTATTCGATGAACACGTTTATATATGACTCTTTCCTGTGGTTTTTGATTGATTTAGGTCGTATTACGATCGAACCTTCCATGTGGCACTACTTTGGATTTAATTTCGATCTGTGTCCGATGAAAAGATCTAAAATTGAATCGAAAATAGATCGTTCTAAAATCAAACCATGTATGCCTAACTCAAGTTCGATCAATGTAAACTTTGATCATTTTAGGTCGTTTTGAATGCTAAAATCGTACCTTGTATACTTAGCTGTCCATTAAGCCCCCCATACACCTTCAGATTCCTCCATACAACTTTCATGAGACCTACCAACAACTATGTAGTATAGTGACCTCCCTGATAGAATACATAGTGATTGGAAGGTATAGAAAGGTCCTCATATTACATGGTTTTGGTAGAAGAAAAGTTGGTTGTACAGAAGTTGCATGGTGAATTGTATGTGGTGTATGGGGGGCTTTAGATCGTATTAGGTCGATCGTCGATGTCACCATGCTGTAAGGAGCCTGCTAAAAGCCGGCCATAGATTGATACATCTATGGCCGGCTTAAGGCCCTTAAGGTGGTCTGGTCATGTAACAAGTCATTGGAAGGGACCTTCATAGATAAGGAGTCCCACCCTTTGTTAAGGATGTCGGAGAGCCAGGGAACTAGTTCTGTAAGGTGGTATCTGCATGTTATTGTAATTATCTCCGAGTTGGTGTAGTGCAGCTGGAGGCCGATGTATTGGGTGATGCAGATACAGGGTGCTGGATAACCACCTTGAAGGGACCTTTATTTTAATCTATAATGGTCTGTTTAATGATTGTTATATATTATATTTGTTAGGGTCCCCATACACCTTTATATTTCTCTATCAGATGTCCATTAGATTTCCATTCGATTTTACCAAAACCATGTAATATGAGGGACTTTCTAAGCCCCCCATAGACAGGCAGACTCCTCCATGCAACTTCTGTACAACCAACTTTTCTTCTACCAAAACCATGTAATAGGAGGACCTTTCTACACCTTCCAATCACTATGTATTCTATCAGGGAGGCCCCTATACTACATAGTTGTTGGTAAGTCTCATGAAAGTTGTATGGAGGAGTCTGCCTGTCTATGGGGGGCTTTAAACCATCAAGTCTACCTGTGTTCAATCGCAGAGGACCCGGCACTACATAGTTGTTGGTAGATCTAAAGGATATCTGACAGATAAATATATACATTTTATATAAACATATCTCTACACAAACCCACCCATATTCTTATGTATACAGAATTGCCAACAACAGAGAGATCTAAAGGTGTATGGTCAGCTTAAGTTATGTTGGTAAACAAAAGTCTGCCGGGCCATTTAATCCAATCTGTCTGAGTCTCACTTATTACAGTTGGGTTATTGGGGAGTGAATTTTGTTGAACAATTCAGACAAAAGGGACAGTTATCTTTTATACCTCAGTCATGTGGATATACCGTATAATATTATTATCATAATTTTTTTAGATATTTATACCATATACACAAATTTAGTAAATATTCTTAACAACTCTCATATAGAGACTCTATATTCAATGAGGTTTCCATACCAAAACTTATAATAAGCCACATTGGTGTACGGCCTAATATGTTTAATTATCCTTAAAATTAACCATATGATCCCAAAATTTTCCAGTATTCAACATAGATTTCCTTTATTACATAAGTGCTCTTTGTTCTTTTTTTTTTTTAATACGATTCACAAAATTATTGTCGTTCTTTACATTAAGGAAGAAAGCTCAGCTTAGATGACAAAGACCATCTTCCCAATGGCTCCGCTGCTCTGTATGATGTCCTTATGGGCTTGTACAGCTTTCTCCAGGGGGTACTCTGGTCCGATATGGGGTTTCAACCACCCGGATTCCATTCCTCCAAAGACAGCCGCTCCAGCCTCCTTCCACTCTTCCTATATGTAGAAATACACAAAGGTTTTGTACGATTTAAGAACTTCTAGAAAACTCCGATTTTAAGTTTTTTAATTAAACCCTCCTGGCCTGTGGTGGTTTAAGATAGGGAAAATATGGGTGGTTGCCCAGGACATTATGTTCCCTGGAAAAACTTGCCCAGATGTTTCCACACCAGAACGCCCATCTATCAGCGTGATGCTGCCCAGGGAGAGACAAGCTTGTCTCTGGAGGGTGCTGCTAGGTCACTGTGTCTGTAAATAGGTCACTCACCAGCAACCCACCACTACCCAGAGGGAGTGCTTGCCCAGGGCATCGATCTGCCTAGGATGGCCCCTTCCCCTGGTAGACCCATTCCGTCAGGATTTAGATGCTAAAATTACTGAGTAATCTATAATCACCCTTATCCCCCACCCCCAGCATGTGAAGACATGTTGTAATACAGGTATAATACAGGTAAAAGCGTGGGCAGTCCCCAATGTCATTGGTTACCTCTGGGACATGGGGGTCACCTGCACTTATGCCAGTTTTATCTGACTAACATAGGCATCGCAGGAAATTTATAACCTGAACAATCACAGCTCTTTATATTCTATTTTAACTCTGCATTTCCATCAATTTTGGTACCCTGCGTCATAAATGTTGTTGGGTATGAGAGGGCTTTGGACCCTTTAACAACTCTCAGATAATAGGTGGCATAGGTGTGGCCATGCCAGGAAGTCCGCAGACAGAAATGATCCCCGGTCAGCATCACTGGAGGACACCACAGGTTTCCGTAGAGCAGGTAAAATATCCCGAGTGAGGCTTGGGGTTACCGCTTTTTGCTTCCTGGACAGGAAGGTTAACACACTGACAGGAAGGTTAAAATATATATCCATCATAATCAGTTACCTTAGTGGAGCAATAGAGGCCCACTCCAATGATAAGGGACTCCTTGACCATGGTGTGCCTGGGGTTTATTTCAATAGGTCCTCTGCATCCAACAATCTGATTGAATAATAAGAGTACAATAGAAGTCAGATTTATGCAATATGTAATAGAAAAAAATATATAAATATATATATTGATGACAACCCCCCTCCCCCACATACACAATATACAATATACACTATGTGTATAACCCCTTATACACATTTAGATTTTTACCAAATTTTCGGCCGGTTGACTGTGTGTGATGATGTCATCATATACGGTCAATCGGCGGAAAAATCAGGTAAAAATGGTCTGGGCACCCTTTATGTGCCAGGACTGAGGGTATATCTCCTTTGTGTTCTCGGCTCCGTCAGGTCCCTGCCAAAGGAATGTGCTCATTCTGATGATCCTCCGGCCAGAGATTGATGTACTGCACTACATTGACCTTCCGGCCAGTGGATCGACAGAAGGAGAACAGCCTCTGCTGTAGACAGGTAATGTGGATCGGCTGTCTCCTCTGTGTTCTCGGCTCGGCTGTGTCGAGTCCCTGCCAAAGGAATGCGCATGATGGTCAATCGCCCGAAAAGTCTGGTGAAAATGTAAATGTGTATGGGGGGATTATGGCTTTGTTATAAGAAGTAATGGCAAATTTTATGTACTGTATATGGTATGGTTTCTATTTTCAGTATATAAGATGCATCTCACTGTTTTCATTGTTTTTATCTGAAATGTTTTTGTTAATCTGTTATAAAGTTTCTTAACTGAAATTTCCATAATTTATTTGCCTTCATAATAAGAATTCTAGAAATGTAGTTATGCGGTCAGATGCTAAAATGGTGATAGTACTAACCATGACTCTCCCTCCAGCCGACAGAAGTTTTAAGTCATTACTCAGGTTAACATTAGCCAGCATTTCCAGTATGATATCAACTCCTTGTCCTCCAGCTGCTTCCTATGTAACAAAATACAGAATAATAAGAGACGCTGTCCTTTCTGTCTATATCTGCCATACTCGGTTCAGTAAATCAACATGTTACCAAAATCCTTTCAAAAATGTGGTTTTATTACATATTTTATGTCAGTGATGTATCTGTGCTTCGCTATATAGGACATACAACACACAAACTGCAGTGTGATAAGAACTTACCTGAATCTTCTGCATATAATCCTGGTCCCTGTGGTTAAAGACTTGCTGAGCACCATTTTGTAGGACCAAATTTAACCCCTCAGGGGTTCCAGCTGTCCCAAATACCCGGAATCCATTAGCTCTGGCCATTTGGCAAGCAGCTATGCCCACCTGTCAGGAAATGTTGTAGAGAAGACGAGATCATGCTGATTTATAGTTGTGAAACATGATGAAACCACATACATTTATGCTTAATTGTGTAATATCCAAGGGCACTCCTTATAAAAAACTGGGACCCATCAGAAGACTAACTGTAGCTACTTAGATACTACTACAATAGTTTTAAGATAGGACAACACATAACCCAACAACATGTGGATGGCTAATGTTATTGTGTCTACTTACTCCTCCACTTGCCCCATGTATAAGGACCAGCTCTCCAGGTCTTCCATGCGCTCTTTAGATAAAATAGATAACAAAACAATTTGGAAAACGTTTGCATTAAACAAATTAGACAGGTGAACTTGTAGCCGCAGGCTAAGGAAACAATTGGACTAAACTAGTTAAATTACAGGGGGCATGGAGTATTGCGCATGTCATCACCAATGTGTTGATGGAGATTGCAGATATGCTATAGAAGAGTAGCACAAAAAGGTTCTCAGAGTGGAATATTGGTACTTTCCTTGCTCTCTTCTCATGGGGGGTCACTGCAAAGTCACCTCTCTGGAACTTACCCTAAGTTTAATAGGCTCTATGTGCACTGGTAGCCCCCTCTGGGCAACAGGCTATTGCACCCATGTGGAGCAGATCTCTCTTCATGATGATTGAGCCCTAGTAAAGTATTCCAATTAGCACACTGCCTATATGGACCCCTCAACAGCACTTACAGGTTAAATGATAACTGGGGGTTTTTGGAACATATGTTATTAATAGGCTTTATCTGCTACCTGGGCCCAGGAGCAGGTTAGACACTTGAGGTATGGATTTCAAGGAAATAATACTCTGTTAAGGCCTGTGCCCAGTCAAAGTGGCTGTGTTGCTTGCCCACAGTCCAATCGGTTACCACTCACTCTGGATTGGGGAAGGGGGTCTCTCACACTCACATGCTGCTGCTTGTTCATTCAGTCCTGCAGACAAGCGTGTCTGCTTCCATAGGACATAACTTTGCCTTACAGTAACTCCAACAGATAAAGGACCCCACAGAATTTCCCTAAAAAGTTTTTTATAGAGTCCGGATGGCAAGCAACACCTCCCCTTAGGCTGGGCCACAGAAAACACAGTTAACATTTTGTGGTACAGTAGGAATTTCAGTAAACACATAACCATTTAACCAAAGTCTGTATTATAAAACCCACAATTGTTCTTATCCTATTAAAGGTACAATAAGCTCCTCCCTAAACGAGGGAGCACTATTTTTACACAGTAACCTATTCCTACCAAAAGCACTACTCTGTTACAGAAGTTTTTATTAATTAGTAACTTTTTACCTCTCCTACTAAGTTTTTACTAAGGGAACGTTAACAGTACATTTGCCAAATACTCTGTTTTATTATTTTTTATTATTATTATATTGTATTTATATAGCGCCAACATATTACACAGCGCTTTACAGAGCATATATAGTTATATCACTAACTGTCTATTAGAGGAGCTCACAATCTAATGTCCCCGCCATAGTCATGTATATGTAACTAACACAGTCATATGTCACAGTCTAAAGGTGGGTTTACACCTGTAGATTTTTTCGTCCAATCAGTGAAGAACAAGCAATTTATTGGTTGATTGAACAAAAATCTAGAACGGCCAATTTGTTCGATGGATACATTTTGTTCGATCTCGAACAAAAAATCATTCAAAAGGTCATCGAACATGTTGGTACATTTTTATCGTAGTATTTATATACATTTTTATATGTCGTAGTAATTCTGAATGTATTTTTTTCCGATATCGGGATGGACGAACAAAAAAATCTATCAAAAAATTGAATCGGCAGTTGAACGAACAAAAAATCTACTCGTGTAAACCCACCTTAAGTCATGTGCAACTCACATAGAAGAATCTTTTTGGGGGAAGACAATTAATCTAACAGTATGTCTTTGGAGTATGGGAGGAGACCAAATCACCAGGAGGAAACCCACACAGACATGGGGAGAACATGCAAACTCCTTGCAGATAGCGCCCAGGCTAGGATTTAAACCTAGGACCCTAGCACTGCATGGCCAGACTGCACATTGACAAGACTTGCACCTAGACTACTGCCAGGGCCCATTGGCCATAGGATGTGCGTAAAGAACCTGAACATTTGCTAAATAAAATACATGAGACTTTTTTCTTAATTTTCTTAATTACTTACTTCTGGAAGAGTGCTCTGTAGGCAGTAAAGTAGGGGATGGCTATGGCAGCTCCCTGTTTAAAGTTGAGGTTTTCTGGAAGAGGGTAAACAGTTTCTTCAGAGGCAAGTGTGTACTCTGCGTAACCCCCTGTTATAGTCTCTCTGGTAAACACACGATCGCCTTTCTAAAACACGTAACAGATATTTAAAAATATTGTTATATTGTGCACTTTATATATTATGTTATTATGTACAAAACATTTTATTTTTTATTTAAAAACCAGAGACTTTGTCTAAAAAACAGATTACATACATCAGGTTCATAAGGTTCAAATTTAGGCATCTTAGTATTGACAGGGCACAATCCCACTTTCTCAGGGGTGCACACATGTGCCAGTCATACTTATTCTGTAATGGTGAGTTTAGAGCAGTGGTGGGCAACTGAGTTGATATATAGGGCCACAAGTGCGACCCTAGGCATCACTAAAGGGCCGCACATAAAATCGACCCAGACCCTCCCCCTGTCGACATATGTCAGCAGGCGGTGGACCAGATCCCGTCAGGCAGTCAAAACCTTACAGCACCCACCCTACTCCTGCCCTCATATGTAGACCTGATTTCCCCGATCAACATCTGGAGATGGTCGAATTTTTCGACTTGCTAACTTTGTGAGTGGATTGCAAAGCCCTTGAACATGGTATCATCACCAAAATTGCTGGAGATGTAGAGAAAGAAAAAGCTTTGCTCTAGCACATGTCGTTTTTGCATAAATTAAGTTCAAAGTTAAAGTCGAAATTCCGATTTTCGAAATTTCTACTTGACTTTGAACTTTATTTGTGAAAAAACTGTTTGTGTTAGAGACATACTTTCTTTTTTGTATTATACCCCCAACCCTCCTTCTTTACATCTCCAGCAAGTTTGGTGATGATACCATGCTCAGGCGCTTTGCAATTAAGTCGAAACCGTCGAAATGGTCGAATTTTTTAAAAAAAATTCGACCATCTCTATCAACATCGCCAATTTTACTGATGTAAAAGCTGATTAGGAAAGCTGGGTCAGCGTGTGACCACTTTACAGGTGATTTGCTATGCCCTATGCAATAACAGTTTTGGGGGCACATGTGGAGGACCAAGGGGGGCCGCCGAACAACGCCCAAAGGCCGCAGGTTGGGCACCTAGGGTTTAGAGTCAATGCAAAATTGCAGACAATGACAGTGCCACAGTGTGGGAGCGGGGACTTCACAAAGAGGATTAGAGGATTCTTTAGCCAGATGACAGGCTACAGAGGTTACCAAAGCCTTGATATTTGAAGTAATATCATCCAAATATGCTGGACCTATCACCAATAACCTGAGCTTATTGCCTTGTCCCACCATTGAGTGGGAGGTTCAAACTGTTAATTAGTGGTGGGGTTTTTCTAGATACATCCTCTCCAACTGTCCAGATCAGCATTGTCATAAATATAAAAAAAAAATAAAGAGTTAAACTGGCCATACACGGCTCGATGAAGAAACAGATTAGAGCAGTGGTTCCCAAAAATTCCTTGCAGGGACCCCCTTTTCTATTTAGGAACATTATCAAGTCCCCCCAGCCAATTTAAACACAGGTTAAGAATGAGGACCAGCATCCACCTGGAATACCTTTGCGCGCTCACGGCAGCCGATGTTGCTCTTATCTGTTTCTTCATTTGAGCCATGCACGGTTCCTTCAAGCAAGATCAATGGATCCTGTTCAAAGGAACTCGACCAAACGGGTTTCCGACATGTTGGTAAACCTTGGTCGAAATCCATTACATTGACAGCAAGTCTCCATCCAAATACGGCTGTGATCAGCTAGCTGCTGTGTGCGGGGGCGTGGCCAGCATGTCTCTGTGCCAGCGAGGGGGGGCGTGCAGGCTGGCTTCTCCGGCTAGGGATAAGCAGGACCCAGAGGGTCCCCATCGTACAGTAATTGATGTGCCCATGTGGTGCACATTGATTACTGTTCGATTGACCCGTGATCAATTGATTGCATGGGAATCTATCCGTGTATGCCCAGCTTTACAGCAAAGGGAAATGCATTCTATATATCACCCATAACATAAAATGAAAAACAAACTTTGGCTTCACATATTGTTAAAGATGTGACTCTTACCTTAAATTTGCTTACATGTGTTCCTACTTCTTCTACAACTCCTGAGACATCTGAGCCTGGGGTGAATGGCAGCTTGGGTAACCAAATAAAGGTACCAGATCTAATATAGGTCTCCAATGGATTTAAACCGCACGCATATACTCGGATTAGAATCTTCAAAGAACAACATTAAAAAAAGTTTAAAAAACAACCAAACCATTAGTTTAATCATATGGACCTTACCAGACATAGAATGAGGTAAATACAATCTCAGATAAGGAATAGTCAGTATAGTGCCAGTATGTTTTTTTAGGGCTTGTGTCCACACCAGATAACTGGTCATCTGCAAGGGTGAACACCTTAATCTGCAAGTCTTTTTCTAGAAACAATTGTTGAAAAATCTTTGGAAAGTTAGATGTCCAGTTTTAAACCATTTAAACTCCATAGTTCTACATTGAAAAAGATCATCCCCAAAACTCTTCTCTGATGTTAAGGTTACGGCCATTCCCATTTTCTGAAAGTACACTCCTCAGAGAAATTGCTAAACACCAAAGAGTTACATCTCCAAATCTAAAGACCTTGGTTAGCATGTTTAGTATTAAGTATTAAAGTCCATACTTTATTATAATAAAAAAAATGAACAACTATGGTTTGGAAAGTTTGCCAAGCTAAGTGACAGCTTACCTTCTCACATTGTCACAGATATCTGAACAAACCACAAGACTATGCAACAATGCCCTTTGGATTGACCAGTGGAGTATTAAAGGTGTTTAATGTTTAGATCTCAGATCGACAGCTCCTGGCCGCGCATGAGGACGTCATCACCCACCGCCGGGAGTGCCAAGAATCGGCCAGGCACCCTTTGTGTTACTTTAAATGACACTAGCCTCCATCCAAAGTAATGGTATCGTCTGCAAATTTACTGACATGTCGGTTTCCTGGCCAATCTAGAATTCTGCCCACATGGATTCGTTGATCCATTTGGGCACCCGCCATCCTCTGTAGATTTTGCCGCCAATAGATAGCGTGCACACCCGTCGATCGGCCGCGGATCGCAGCGTGTATGGGGACCTACTGATACTCTAGAGCTTTAGCTTAGTAAGAAAACCACATAAGCAACGTAGTGGATAGGTGGATAGGATAGGGGAGGGCTCAGACTCACTGAGTTGACCATGATCTCCTTAAACCAAAGTATTCTCGAGTTTATAAATATGAGGAAATATGAAACTTAAACTTACTCAAAATGCAACAATCATCCCATGCACCCCAGCAAACCTACAGTACAACAGAAAGGCAGGAAAATAAATGGATTAAGGGGTTGCAATGGCACACTCAAAATGCAGACCTCAAGCTCAAATTCTTTAGCGAGTGTCTTCTGATGATGATTTTTTAACCTCCTTATGCCGGCCATACACAAGCCGAGCTGGAGCGATATCGCCCTCCGATATCGCTCCGGGAGGCTAACGTGATGACGTCATCACGTTAGCCTCCCATTGCATTCTGGGGACCCACAATCGGCCAGGCACCCTTTGTGTGCCGGCCATAAGCAGCGATGGAGACGCCGTCTTCATTGCTGCTTATGGCAGCGGCTCCCATCGGCTCAGATTTTCCGACATGTCGGATCTCTGGCCGGCCGAGAAGTGGGGCGACAGGGATCACATGCCGATAAACGGCTGGATTTTAACCTGACCGACGGCGAGAGCGCGCACGCCAGTCGGTCAGATTAAAATCCGGCCGTTTATCGGCATGTGTATGGCCAGCATTAGTGTTTATGACAAGCCCAGCTTGTCCAGAGTTTGTGTGAAGAACAAACTTTAGATGAGCTGGGCCGCATATCCCCTAGGCTAGGGCGATGCTGCTTCCAGCTGTAGCATTTCCAGTGTTACCTTGTACACTGCTGCGATTGCCTGTACCACGCTGTTAAAAACAGCGTGGTACGGACAGTGCGACAGGGAGGTTAAGCACCCTCAAGCTAAGGGCTCTCCACCCTGGAACCTCCCGAAGGGGTTAAAGTGGTTGGACAACTGGGATCACATGGAAGAGGGTTTCACACTTTAGGGTCTGCAGGGTCAAAAGTCTGTAAGCATATTGTCCGTACAATTAAACTTAAAGAAATTTGTAAGGGAGTGAGAGGATGTTAAGCAACATTAAAATATATAAAAATTTCCTCAGTTGTGACCAAAAGGCCAGCCCTAAGAGGCAGGTGCCCAGGGGCACAGTCACCAAGGGCTCCATGACCTTGTCAGATCAAGTCAGCACCATCCCTATCAGCAAGTTGGACTTATAGTACTAGCAGGGTTGGCACCAGAGCATCAGGAGTGGGCAGGCAGGGATGGGCGCAGGCGTCCAATCGAGGGGGCACACCTACGTTTTACAGGTCAGGCTGTGTAGGTAGGGGGCCATAATCGAGCGGGCCCACTCATAGCGCCAGCGCTGAGTACTAGACATTTCCTTCCCAAAGATATGGTTTTTCAAATTGAAAAGAACAGATACTACACTTGATCCCACCCAAAAGGCTGAGAAGCGATGGTGTTTTCTGATGATGTTATGATCAATGGACTGATAAACTGAGATCAGTGTTGTGAGCAAAAATAGCATTTTAACATGTCAAGGGTGGACCCGGCAGGTGGGTTGGATGCAGATGTGTATTATGCAAACAAGGTGTACATACCTGGTCCTCAGTTGGAGAAGGCACAGGGACATCTGTTTGGAGTTTAAGTACTTCTGGCTTCCCGAATTCCTGGACCCGAACAGCGCGCATTAATCTTCCTACTGATGCCATGCTGAGCTCTCTCTGAAACTAAAATAATGATCACCAGCTGATAACAGAAGGATAAGTGTTTAAGGAACCAGCTTACATCCTGAATGCCTGAACAATCTGTTATGATTGTGTCAGGACCAGCTTGTCTCTGTGCCCCCCTACTCCAAAATCCAGAGAAACACCATTCTTAAGCTGGGCATAGACAGGACAATTTTTCTGTTGACTACCAAGCTGACCTAGCAGGCGTGATGATGTCATCACGCATGGCCGCTAGTGCCGAGAATTGGCCGGGCACCCTTTGTGTGCCAGCCATTACTTCGGCTGGGGACAGAAGTTCCCATCCGAACTAATGGGATCCGATCTGAATTATCCATCATGTCCATCATGTCGGATCACCATGCGATCCAACATGCGGCAGATTTTTGGTCAATATGACCAGTTGGCGCACCCAATTCCCTGCCGACCCGACCATCCGATCAGCTGACGAATTGAGCAGTATTCGGCCCATCTATGCCTAGCTTTACAATGCAAAAAACTTAAAAAACTTTTTGGGAAGGAATAGGCAACAGTCATGATCTAATTTTCAGTAAATCTTCCCATAACTATAGTCATCTCTAGATTTCCTATCACGTCTTGTTCCAAAGACAAATGTAACATTCAGGATTTCCCTCACTTTCTGTCAAGAGAGAAGAGAATTCTCATAGGTGTAAAGTAGCAACAGTCCGCACTCCAGATTCTTTAAAAATTCTACGGCTTTATTGATATATCATCACATAAAAATACAAAACAGACAGGGTCCCTCCAGGGATCACCCCCTCTGACGTGTTTCACTTGTATGAAGCGTAATCATAGAGTGCGCTTAACCCGAGAGGGAGGCTGTGTACCGGGAGTATATGGACATTTAGTGCGGATTGAACACTACGCTTCAAGTTTTTCCAGAAGAGAATTCTCCTATTGGGAACCCGAAA
>CM070038.1:21476104-21501567 GCA_036250615.1 Ptychadena robeensis | reverse complement strand
AATTAAAATATATATTGCTAAATATTTCTAGAAGGCTACTAAGGCAGACTTGTAGTTCCAGAATGACTGAACAACAAACATCACTGATGATTTCTATACAGGAGCAGAGATCATGCGGCAGCTCTCCCTGCTACCCTCCATGTTGACACCTTGGTCGCCATAATTTATGAGGGTATATAAAGTAAATAATGTCACTGAAAGTGTTAATGGGTGACCTACATGCCCACCAAAAAATATGCCAATACTTGTAGTTACCTCCTAAGCTGAACGGTTACATCATGGCCTGAGTATCACTGGGGTTTAAAGAAATGACTACGGCTTCTGGTTAAATTGAAAATTATTATCATGTATTTATATAGCGCCAACATGTTTTTTGTTTTTTTTTTCGCCCCGGGGCTGGGAAACCAACATGTTACGCAGCGCTGTACAATAAATTAGAGTTGAGATGCAACAGAAGATATCACACAGGTTATGACACAGGAGGAGTGGAGGGCCCAGCCCATTTGGGCTTACAATCGAATAGGTTGGGGAACAGCGTATACAATAGGTGGGGGGGGGGGGGGGGGGGGGGGGGGGGGGACTGGTATGGTGGTGATGTTAGAAGTGAGAAGATGGGTAGGAGAGACTGAAGAGGTGGGTTTTTAAAGCTTTTAAGTGGCAAAGGAGGAGCAAGTCTATATATCTTATATTAAGTCTTATTCCAGAGAGTAGGAGCGACCCTAGAGAAGTCTTGAAGCCACACAATAGATGATGATGCTATGAGTGGGGATGTCCTTAATCGGTCACTGAAGCAGCAGCAGGGCCAGTTGGGAGAAAATTTATTTACCAGCCTGGAAATGAAAGTGGAACAGGAGAACTTTGAACTTAATCCTCTGGGCAATTGGAAGCCAGTGTAGAGATTTGCAGAGAGGAGCAGCAGATGAGGAGCGGTTAGAGGAGAAAATTAGTCTAGCAGCACCATTCATGATGGACTGAAGAAGTGATAGTTATAGGAGCAGCCTAGTTAGAGGAAGAGAGGATGATTTTGCAGTATTCCAGGTGTGAAATGATGAGAGCGTGTACTAGGACTTTGATGGGGTCTGGGGATAGGAAGGGGCGTATCTTCAGGGAGGAGTATAACAATAGATTATTGTGAATTTTTTCAGATTGTCTTTATCTGTCAGAAATGCAAAGCTCAATCTATGGAAGTGATACACCAGCATCTGTTAAGCTTGCCACACATAACACAGGTATAAACTGGTTATACACTCTGTAAAGCCCCCCATACACCTTTAGATCACTCCATGCAATTTCCTTTAGATCTACCAACAACTATGTAGTGCTGGGTCCTCCCCGATAGAAAACATAATGATTGGAAGGTTTAGAAAGCTCCTCATATTACATGGTTTTGGTAGAAGAAAAGCTGATTGTACAGAAATTGTATGTAAAGATTGTAAGGTGTATGGGGGGCATAAAACAAACAACCACCATGTAGTGCGATACACTGACTAATTAGATATAATCTGAATAGGAATACAATTAAGTAGCTCTCTGAGGGAAGTATCAGATCACTGAAGGTCCCCATACATGGGTTCATACCCATGGCTCTGTGAATCCAATCGGTATAAGAAGCGCATTTACTTCTACCTAGTAGCTTCCTTGCTTTATTTAAACGTGATGTAATAATGATCCGTCGTTGGTTTGGACTGGAGTCTCCCTACACTGACTGCGTCTGATGAATCAACATATTTTTAATACCGAAACTCATAAGCCACATCAGTTTGAATCACAATAAATTTATTGTCACATAAAAAATTTAACATGTGATCCCAAAAATATTCTAGTTTTTAATGATTTCCTTTATTACATAAGTGCTCATTGTTCTTTTTTTTTATACAAATCGATTCCCAGAATTATAGCCGTTTTTTACATTAAGGAAGAAAGCTCTGCTTAGATGACAAAGACCATCTTCCCAGTGGCTCCGTTGCTCTGTATGATGTCCTCATGGGCTTGTACAGCTTTCTCCAGGGGGTACTCCGGCCCGATATGGGGTTTCAACCACCCGGATTCCATTCCTCCAAAGACAGCCGCTCCAGCCTCCTTCCACTCTTCCTATATGTAGAAATACACATAAGGTTAGTACAACACATTTTACAAAGCTCTACATTTTGTCCAAAAATGTATAAATATTAAAGTCTGAGGGGATTTACACATCCTGCCGGTCATGTTTCTAGGAGAGGAGGTAAAATCTCCCCAGTGCAACACAGCAATAAAAAACTGTAATTTTATTTAAATCAATTTCTACTCAAAACTGCAAAAAGTGTTTGTACTTTAGCTACACTTTAATGGTATTAAATTATAATTTTCAGAAAAAGCATTGTTTTGTATAGTACAGCCACACAAATAAATGGAAGAGGTTATACTTCATGTTGGGGTGTATGGCAGGCCATTTTGGCCCCTCTTACAACACTGATACTAAATGGTTATTACATCTCCCTTTTTAATGATCGGTTCCTTAGAGAAACCTCAGAAGGAAGCGTGAAGTGAGCAAAATATACACATTGCATTGTCCACTACATCTCTTATACGAGTAGTGATGCCAATTGCATAATAATAATAAAAGTAAACAAAAATGGATCATCTATGGAACATATACGGTAGCAAACTTATTAAGATACAGCCACACTGTATAAATCCCTGAGCCACATTGTTCTACAGGTTCTGGTCATTGGGCACGTCAGTGTGATGCAGTGCTTTTTGTTTTTTTTTATTTCTAATAAAAAAGGGTAAGTTACCGCCTTAAAAAAAAAGCATTTTTTTTAGCTTCATAAGACATTTTTTTCTGTAAAAAAATTAGGGGAAGGAGTGTATGTCTTATGAGGCAAATGCGTCACAACCCTGTGCAGAGGCAGGGAAGCACTTAGGAAGAAGACCCTCTGACAGGCGGGTCTTCCTTCTGGTTCTCCCACTATTCTTGGTCGATGACTGATAGCTCTGTGCTTACCAACCACCTAACAGGCGGGGCAGGAATTGTGTGTCTGTCCCACCTGAGCAGCACAGATATCTGCTCAGCTGGTACAGTCAGTTGGAGCTCAAGCTGACCTTCCAAAGCCCTGGCTGTATAGAGTAGTGCCCTTTCTTTGTCAGACATGGGCAAACTAAGGCCTGTGGTGCACATCCGGCTCATTTAGCTTTCTTTCTTTTTGACTTTTTGTCAGAGTTTTAGAGCACTGCTCTGTATGGCAAAAAAGGATGGGGAAGCTAACATTGTGTGCTAAGTAACGATAACCCTATGTGTGTGATTGGATCAATTTTAACTGGGAATAAAAAATGGGGGTTGCAGGTTTATTCCTCACCAAAAATGCAGAATACTTTGCTTTTTAATCCCTTAATAATCAGTTACCTTATTGGTGCTAAAAAGAGACACTCCAGTGATGCTGGACTCTTTGGGCATGGTGTCCCTGGGGTTTATTTCAATAGATCCCCTGCAGCCAATAATCTGGGAAAACATAAAGAAGAGAACACCAGACACAGGATTTATCACTGGAGAAAAGTTTTGCATGCATATAAAAAAAAAATCTCTAAAACAAATGGATGTATTATATACATACCCACCCACAAACTTAACATATTTTTCGGACCATAAGACGCACTTTCCCCCAAAAATCGGAGGGGAAAGAGTGCCTGCGCCTCCCAAGCAGTTCAATGTATGTCTGCCTGTAACTGCGATCACCAGCAAGAAGGGAGAGAAGAGTGCTGAATCCCCTGCTCCTCCCTGCCCTTCTGCCTGAAATGTGCTCTCTAGTGACCCCATGTTTGTGGCTGAAATTGGGTACTGCATGAATTGTTTTACAACTGATATGAACATTGCCCTTTTTTCTGTTTGTTTCTGCTCTGAAAACAGGGTGCGTCTTATGGTCCAGAAAACTATGGTAAATCTTAGAGAGTACAGAAAACAAATGTATGTATTATGACAAGATCCAGTACTAGACAGATACATTAGAAATGTATACAGAATCTGAATGTGTTTTTCACTATGTTAGTAACATCTAACAGAATTCAGGGTTTCTTACGTTGGCCATACACAAATTTTTTCCCCGTTACTTTAAAAAAACGAATCGTTTTAAGATTCCTAAAATCGATTCCTTTTTAGCTGAATCGATCAAAGTGATCCAAATTGAACAAAAATGGATCGAGCAGTGATCGGACATGTCGCTAAATTTTAGACAATCGTTCAAATATCTGACAGGTTATCTATGTATTTGGATGCATTTGTATCTGATGGTACTATGGAGCATGTGCACAGAACTCAGGAAATAATTTTATTGTTTGTGAAACAATAATATTTTCATGTTTTCCAAAATGATTTTTTTAAAGTCAATCCAACAGAAAATCAATCTTTGTATGCCCAGCTTAAACAAATAGTTTTTGTTAATCTGTAACTTACCGGAAACTTCCACCACTCAGGGCTCTTTCACACTAGTCAAAATGCTTTCTGTGTCACTGCTGTTTCTCTTTTGTGATGCCATTGTAAGTTCAGAGCACCGCATAAGAGCTGCACAGCGCTAATGTGTGCAATGTGGTTCTGAAAATGTATCATGCAGTGTGTTGCCAATTGGTTTGCCCTCCATTTCAATGGATGAGAAATCCCAACGCACTTTTGGGATATATGTGTGTAAGAGTTTCTGATGCTGGATGACAAGGCTGAGCGACTGCCACTCAATCTCTAGCAGTGTTGTCTGCTTAACTGGTCCCTATGGGGGGGGTTTCCACATGCGTCGGGACCTCCCGCCAAGAAATACGCGGGGAGCACATAGACTTACCTGCTCAGCGGATGCTGTGCCATCACTGCACCGAGCCGTTCCGCCGATGCTAAGCTGAATGTAGTCGAGTACATTGAGCCTCTGCATCGGCAGGTGTCTAAACACAGCATCCGCCGAGCAGGTAAAGTCTATGTGCTCCGTCGGGATTCCCACCAAGCAATACACTTAGCGGAGGGGGTCCCGACATATAGTGGAAAGATAGGCTATGATTATGATAGGGACCCCAAAAGGTAAATGAAAGGAGCTCACTTAATACACTAAAGGCCCCCATACACGTTTCAATTGTACTTCGATCGATGTCAGATTCGATCGTAATTTTTGATCGGCATTGGTTGGATCGATTAAAGTACGATCGAACTAATTCCCACATGGAGAAACCTATATTTGGTTAATATTGGTTCGATCGATCAAAAGCATAATCGAATGAAGTTGATTGTAAACACACCAAAATGTCTGTCAACAGATGTATAACTATGCTAAATATTTAAATCTAACCAAAAATCGGTCAGGCACAACAAAATAACATTCGATGTATACTTGATCGATCAGAATTTTCCGATATTTCCGATCACTTTTCAATAAATTTTTTGGTAATTTTGCTCTAACTAGGTCGATCGAACCATGTAGACAGGCATCAATTTTTTTTCGACTGGAAAACCAAAAGGTGTATGGGGGCCTAAAGAAGTGACTACCCTGATGCAGACTGATTGAATAGTCTATGAAAGGCCCACAATATTACTAGTTCTGATAAAACTAAAATTATTGTTACTGTAAGGATCTACAAATAAAGTAAAAAACGAATGGCAGCAAAAGTCATGTTTCTTATCCGTGATGATAAGTAAAGAAGTATAGATAGGAGTGCAGATTCTAGAATGGTGATAGTACTTACCATGACTCTCCCTCCAGTAGATAGAAGTTTCAGGTCATTACTCAGGTTAACATTAGCCAGCATTTCCAGTATGATATTGACTCCTTGTCCTCCAGTTGCTTCCTATGTAACAAAATACAGAATCCTGTTTATATCTACCATGCCTGATTCCATAAATTAAAAAGCTACTGAAATCCCTTAAAACAATGGTGAGTTTATTACAAATGTTATGGCACAGGGAGCTCTACAGAGCCATCAGCTTTCAGTAGAAGACATCCAGACACCTGAATTTACCTGAATCTTCTGCATATAATCCTGGTCCCTGTGGTTGAAGACTTGGTGAGCTCCATTTTGAAGGGCCAAATTTAATCCCTCAGGGGTTCCAGCTGTCCCAAATACCCGGAATCCATTGGCTCTGGCAATCTGGCAAGCAGCTATGCCAACCTGTCAGGAAATATAATAGAGAACATAAGACCATGCAGTTAGCTTCGGACAGTTAAGCAAAGTAACACATACATAGCATGCATACTTCAAAGCAGTGTTTCCCAAACTTTCCTTACCGGGCCCCCCTTCCTTATTTAGGAACATTATCGAGCCCCCCTCCCAAGTCAAACACAAGTTCAAAATGACTTTTCAAATCTCCCGCCGCCCACTCAGAGGGGGGGGGGGGGGGGGGGAGAAGAGATGGAGCTGGCTGCCTGCATGTCACATCGGGGACACCGGGACAGCGCAGAACTGTGAGTATGCGCTCCCGGAGCCCTGATGTGTACTGGACGGCAGCATCTCGTCCAGTGCGATAGAAGCAGTAGCAGCGCTGGACGAGATGCTGCCGTCCTGACCGCTAGGGCGGTTAATAAATACAGACTTTTGATAGTAAACATGACCCGAACAATCATCCTCTAGCCATGATCTTATTCCAGGGAATGAGCAGAGGGGAGCCAGAGCATCCTTACACCAATGTGACAAAAGGCCGAATTAAAAGACTTAAGGGCCAGTTTTGGCCCCCAGGCCTTGCCTGGTCTAAACATCAGGGCTGCAATAAAAGACTAAAGTCTACCAATAGGAAAACTATTAGATATAGTTTAAGTAATCTCAAAGATATTCAGAACTGTAGCTACTTTACAATTTGTTTTAGGCCAGGACACCCTATCCTGAGACATTAGTGTGGATGAGACGCTAATGTGGATAGCCACTGTCTGCTACTTACTCCCCCACTTGCACCATGTATAAGGACCAGCTCTCCAGGTTTACCATGCGCTCTATAGATAGAAACAAAAATCACATCATGAAAACAGATCATTTAAGAAACTAGAATTAAAACTAAACAGGTGACCATAACATAGTGACAGGCTATAGCTACAGATCAGACTGGATTGATTTATTTACAGATTGCTTTAAGTGTGGTCACCTAACATCACCAATGTGCTGTACAAAATTATGGAAATCCTAGTTGGAATTAGGAACATTCAATAAGACAGTTACAGGCTTTGGGCATACCATGAGACTGCTAGAGCTCAAGGCGAACTTTACTAATCACTACTTTCCTATTTGTGCTCCTTACAACCACCTATCCATCAATTGTATATATTTGTAAACAAAACCCCTATAAATCCCCTATCTGAAAAGTTGATATACCAAACCTATTGGTGTACCTCCCCATCCTTCTTACTTCCTGATACTCCTTGGTGTTCCTTTTCTTTTATCTTATTCCACATTATAATGCCCCACTATTATGTGCTGCTTGGATTATGGTTACCGCATAAAAACAAGTATAAGCCGACTCGAATATAAGCCGAGGTACCCAATTTTAGATAAAAAATCTGGAAAAACTGAATGACTCGAGTATAAGCCGAGGTAGGGAAATGCAGCAACTAAGGCACAGAACCATACAACCAATGTGCTTTTGTTTTACAAAGCCCCTGAACATGATATTATCACTAGAAGTGCTGGAGATGTAGAGAAGGGATGTGGGAAAATTGTAAAGAAAAAGTCAATCAAATAAAGTTTTTGCACAAAATGTTCAAATTTGACTTGACTTTGAACCTAATTTATGCAAAAACTACATATGCTAGAGCAATGAAAAAAAAATTCCAAATGTTCCCACAACCCTTCTCTACATCTCCAGCAACTTTGATGATAGCATGTTTGGGGGCTATGCAATTCACTCATAAAGTCCACCTACAAAATGCCGCTATTTTCATTTTTAAACCCGAATAAAAGCCGAATTTCATTTTTGAGCACATTTCAGGTGCTGAAAAATTCGGCTTTAACTCGAGTATATACGGTATTTCTTTCATTTTTGTTGGGCTTATATACTCCATCTCCTTAGCTATTAATATAACCTCACTTGGGAAATGTTTACAATAGGTTTACCAAATATTCTCCTCTAATTCCCATGTATTAGTTTTTCTCATAACGATCTGCTTTTTGGTTTTCTCTAGCAAAAAGAATAATACAAAAACTGAAAATAAATTGAAATAAGAAA
Organism: Ptychadena robeensis; assembly: GCA_036250615.1. Lineage (NCBI taxonomy): Eukaryota > Metazoa > Chordata > Amphibia > Anura > Ptychadenidae > Ptychadena > Ptychadena robeensis. The sequence goes on along the minus strand of CM070038.1, from coordinate 21,493,412 downwards.
AAACAGTGCAATGAAAACTAGACAAGGACCGCTGAACTGTATGACCATAGAATAGGCACCAGGGACGTGAACCTTTGCTGCATAAATAAATTATTATGTTTATATAAATCCTACTTACTTCTGGAACAGTGCTCTGTAGGCAGTAAAGTAGGGGATGGATACAGCAGCTCCCTGTTTAAAGTTAAGGTTTTCTGGAAGAGGGTAAACGGTATCTTCAGTGGCAAGTGTGTACTCTGCGTAACCCCCTGTTATAGTCGCTCTGGTAAACACACGATCGCCTTTCTGAAACAATTATTTTCAAAGATGTTCATTTTACTGTAGCCAATAGATCTATTTTATAGCGCTATGCCTCATATGGAAATGATAATAACGAATATAAAACACACATTATTTGTATTCCTCTTGTGCAAGTGAGATAATAACCTTAAAAAGCAGAAAGAGAAATATAGGAGGTACAGACAACTGAATGGATGACGTAGAAATAGGGAGATCCTTACACTTGCAGGTCGTCAGGTACAGATTCCCCTCCGGAAATGAGAACAATTAGCAGTACAGTGTAGACATCAAAAAAATTCACTTTATATATAATGAGACCAGCAGTGCATTACAAAATCACAAAATGGAAATCTTTCCAGGTTCTGCTTAGGGACAATTAACATTCCTATATACATAATGTAAACATATAAAAAGGTCAGTTTCTTCTTCTTTCTTTTTCTAAAATAAAACAAAATCAAATAAAAAAATTTTTTTTAAAAGGTGAAGTGCAATTTTTATTTGCCACCAGTAAAGGTGATACACAGATTGGAAAACATGACCGTATTTAAGCATTCCCTACTCTATCTGAAAAGAAAAAAGATGTCTTACCTTAAATGAGTTTACATGTGTTCCTACTTCTTCCACTATCCCAGAGACATCTGTGCCTGGGGTGTACGGCAGATTTGGCAACCGAGCATAAGTACCAGCTCTTATGTAAGTCTCCACCGGATTGACACCGCATGCATGAACTCGGATTAGAATCTTCACAGAAAGAAACACCATGAAAATGTTTCCATTAAATGCCACTGAAAAAGAATCTAAGTTCAACATTTTACATGGGACAATGATAACGCAAGGCAAGGTGACATAGATGCCGGATGGAAATCAAAGAGGGCTGCTGCACGTCATCGTTGTCAAAAGGACTCTGATGAATTCAATGCAAGGCCATGGGAAGATAGACAGGCAGAGGACGTGGATCAGGTCAGCTCTCCTGAGCCTGGCTCGGGAATACCAATGAGCCACAGGGCCACAGGTGTGTCGTGATCATAGTTGTTTACTGTAGGATTGTGGAGTAGGTAATCAGCTAAAGCTGTGTGAGAGAGCCGGAATAGCTTTTATGGCAGCATCATCTAACTTCTCTAAAGCTAGCCATACACGTGTAGGATTCCATGGCCAATTGATCACTCCCCCGATCGATTCCGGCGATTCTGCCGGGAATCGCAGGTGTGATCAATCGGCCAATTAAGAGTATCCATCGCTGCATACCACCTTAATCCAACGGATTCCGGGACGATTACGTGTCCGATTGTCCACCTCACAAATGGCAACTCCCCCTGATCTGGGCAGAATCGGATCAGAAAGACCAACATGTTGGTTCTCCGTCAGATCCGATTCTGGGCCCCTGAACGATCGGACCTGATCGATTGGACAAGGTGGGCTGCATGCAATTCCGGCACGATCGTTTCGCGTGCACGCGCCCGGAATCGATTGGGCCGGAATCCGGTGGGAATCAGACACGTGTATGGGGGCCTTTCGACCTCAGAGGGGGACCAGGTAACTGTATCTGTAAAATTTTTATTCAAATCAAATGGACTTCCTGTGTTTTGTTTCTCAATTCAGAGTGACTGTACATGAGCTTACTGGGAAGATATACTCTGGAGTATAGCTCCAATCCACATAATGTGTTAACCAGCATGGGGTCTAAGTCTCATGGAGGTAAGTGTTACTACATTAGCATGATTGGAGCTGTGAGGTAATATAAACCAGCCCAGGGAGGTGTTAAAATGGCATTGTAAGTGGCAGGTAACTGTGTTTGATGCAGACCAAACTGTAGTGTACAGTGTATTGCACAAGGTAAGTATTACCTGGTCCTCAACTGGAGAAGGCACAGGGACATCTTTGAGGAGTTTAAGTACTTCTGGCTTTCCAAATTCCTGGACCCGAACAGCGCGCATTAATCTACCCAACGATGCCATGCCGAGCTCTCTCTGAAACACAAAAATAAAGATCACTAACTTACAGTAGATTAAATTCATATAACATACACTTTCTGTGAAGAGGTGACACATTTTTAAATGTAATTGTGTTCCTGTGTTGCCACTACTTATGCCGTTAAAGTGACATTTACCATGTATTTTTCTCTAAAGACACACTTTTTTTACCCCAGAAATCAGGGGGGAAACATCAGTACTTCTTATAGAGGGAATAGTAAAACGCCTTCTGTCAGCAATGAACACCTGGTGCAAAATAAAAGTGCATTGGAGGTTTGTCAAACTCCCCATTGTGTTGGGCCCCTGACAGAGGGAAGGTTAAAGCATGATCTAGCAGGGTATAGTGCATACTGTATATTAATATATACTAGAAGTTGAGCCACTTCTCAAGCCCAGAGACTAACTAATAGTAACTCACCTGGGATATGTTATTTATATATTCACTTGGCAGAAGGGGTGAGTACTAGCAGGTATATACTGACTGAACTTGCAATTACATATGCTGAATGTGCTGCTCTTTAAGTATGAACATTACCTACTGTGACAGCTGGAGACTCACCCCTTCTCCTCAGTGAATATGTAAATAGCATGGTCCAGGGTGAGCTACCAGAGTACAGTAAGTCTCTAAAAGTTAGTCTCTGGGCTCTGAGAAGTAAATCTACTACAGTAGAGTAGAATATACAATATATCCTCTTTGGAAATGGGACATTTACTGATAAGCAAAGGCTGAAACATTTTGCATAGTCCAGACATATGTGAATGAGTCTTTTCCCTAATTCCCTCCTGAAAATAATGATAGCATGTTATACACCGATGCATCGATAGAATATGGGTATATCCTAGATGTGATTGGCTCGGTATACACACATTACACAAGCAGTTACCTTGTCACTGTGAAGAAGCTGAACAATGATTTGCAGCCAACTGAGATCAGCAGAGTCATGGTTATGGTTTAGGTATTAATTCAAATATCATGTGTATAAGAATAGAATTGTCACCATACAAGAAGCTAAATGAGAATCATACCTGGAAAGACATGCTACCTCTCCCTCTGTACCTGGCGTGTCAGTGGAATGATCCACATTCTGTACATATGACCTTTGTTCTGCCCCTGGGATGCCAACCCCCACCCTCCCCCTCTGTGGGTCTAGGACACTCACCAACCTGACCATGACCATTAGAAAGCAGTCAGCAGTGTCCCTGCAGGTCAGCAGATCTATAACTGCATAAACTATGTACAATCCCCATGTATGCTGTACACTGATTAAAATGCATAACAGAACTAATAATAATAACAAATATCAGGATCTCTATTATCAGTGACATCAGGACCCCCAACATAGCACAAAGGCATGCTGAGACTTGTGGTACAGAATGCCTGAACAAGTCTTATTTTAATAACACACGTCTAATGACTTCAATACAGAACACAGAGACCATACAGCAGCTCTGCCTCTTACCCTCCAGCTTTAGCACTGGCTGGCCTGTCAGCTGCAGCACATTGGGGGAGTTGTCGGTAGCTGCTGACTCCGCGGCCGCCATCTTTGATGTGGGCAAATAAAATAAGTATCGTCGCTTACATTTGTTACGGATGACTTGTAGCTGCCCGCTAATAGAATATACTTATGTTTATTGTTATCCCCTACGGTGTAAGGTCGCAGAATGACTGGAGTGTCAGTGGGTTTGCAGAGGGAAGTATGGCATGTGGTTAGTAAACTAAAAGGAGGTGTGTTGGGGGATGTTTGTCCCCTGTTGTCTGCCGTACTAAACATGGCGGCTTCCTGACAGCATGCAGACTAGAGAGAGATCAGTAGAAACAGAAGAGGCAGACGTGTGTGTACAGCAGGGAGGGGGAGAAGAAGGTGTGTAATGGCTAACAGTGAGATCCAACATATAAACACAAATTGCTTTCCATGTAAAGTCCTACAACTTGGAGGACCCAGAGATCCTTACTGAAATAAAGATTCCCCAGTATAGTGGGGCTACGAGTGTCCTTGGTCCAGAGAAAAAAAATTCTTAGCATGGGAATCTTCTCAGCTAGAGTTTGCCAACCTTAGTTAGCCTTCAGACCTAGAGAACCTTGGTGACTTTTAGGATTAAGTACTCTCTTCTCTAACTAACCTTATAGATCCCACAGTCTACACTAGAGATCTCTCACTCTACCCTTTTCCTAGAGAACACCCTCACCCACCCTACCCTAGATATCTCCCACTCTACCCTTTTCCTAGAGAACACTCTCACCTACCCTAGAGATCCCCCACTCTACCCTTTCTTTAGAGATCCCCCACTCTACACTTTCTTTAGAGATCCCCCCTACCCTAGAGATCCCTCACTGTATCCTTTCCCTAGAGAACACCATCACCCACCCTACCCTTCAGAACCCTCACTCTACCCTTTCCCTAGAGAACACCCTCACCTACCATAGAGTTCCTCCACTCTACCCTTTCCCTAGAGATCCCCAACTCTACCCTTTCCCTAGAGAACACCCTACCCTAGAGACCCCCACCTCTACCCTCTCCCAAGAGATCTACCCTTTCCCTAGAGAACATCATCACCCACCCTACCCTAGAGAACCCCCCTCTAACCTACCCTAGAGAACCCCCTACCCTACACTAGATACCTCCCTCACCCACCCTACCGTAGAGAACCCTGACTTCACCCTAAAGATCCTCTACCCTAAATATCTCCCACTCTTAACCACTCTACCTTACCATAGAGATCTACCACTTTATCACATGTTTGTATATAGAAAGCAAATTTAAACCCAGATTTAACTTTTGTCAAAGCTCACAGGAACCCCCATTATTTCAGCAAACCCTAGGGTTTACAGACACGTAATTCGATGGTCTATCAGACAGAAGGTCTTTTAAGATAATTGAACAACTGGCAACCTGTGGACTAGGAGAACAGGTCTGGTGCCTGGTAAATCTCAAAGTACGGAGAGAACTCTAAAAAATTGTTTAAACCACAGACCTGGGTCTTCAACTTGAGGACATTTTATGAAAGAAGAACCATCAAACCCAAACCGAAATTCAGACTAGTTGCAGCAACATGGAAACAGAGTCATCTGCCAACAGTCAACCGTGCCAGAACCAGAGTGGTTCCTGCAATCTGGGGAACCGGAATCCTTCCTCCGCTCCAGGAAAGCAACAAACTCCTTCCTCCGACTCTTTCTCCCACTGGAAGCTCCAAGCTTCTCTCAAAACAGACCTCAGCAAGAAAGGCAGTGTGGACAAAGACATTGAGGAGATTGTGCGGCATATCAACCTCCAGGACTGTTATTTCACCACCAGCTCTTGCTCTGGCAGAATTATCATCATTAATGAGGTAAGAATTACTGTTACCGCAGGTTTTTTTTTAAACAAATGATAAACCTCTATTTTTGACACCACATCATTTTTCATCCATGCTCAGATTAGATCCATTATATTCCTGCGGCACATATAATCTTGGTGCCTGTAATACAGGGCGGTCATGACACCTGGACTCTGCTCTTTAGCAGTATTGACTTTTTGTGATGTCCAAAAAATGTAAAGGTTTGTTTTTACTTCCATAAAAGACTTCTTAACCTCCCTAGCGCACTGCCTGTACCGCACTGTTTTTAACAGTGTGGTACAGGCAATGGCAGCAGTGTACGAGGTACACTGCCTGCCATTTCCTCCCTCCCCCCTCCCCTCTCCATACAGCCAGTGTCATTCATGACACCAGCTGGGAGGGTTGGAAAGCAGAGGCCCCTCCATTAACATGGAGGTCTATGGCACTGCTCACCCTCGCCCCCTTCGATCAATGATTCGATCCGCAGAACCCCGGAAATGCTGCGGCTGGAAGCAGCATCGCCGTAGCTTTCCGGGGATATCATGGGAGCCCAGCTCATCCAGAGTTTGTTCTTCACACAAACTCTGGACGAGATGGGCTCGTCATGAACACTAAGAAGGTTAAAAGTCCCCACTAGGGCTCAGCCTAGTGACATTCTAGGGTTAGATACCCGTGGTCCTTTTACTGTTTTGGTATTATTACAAATGGGGTGTGGTGCAGTATTTGACCTCCACAGGTACCCCTACCCAATTTGTAGTTCTGTACTCTAATGCTGATATGACACATGTACCCCGTTTCCCTGAAAATAGGGCATCCTCTGAAAATAACACACCCTTACATTCTTTGCCTCATGCTGAAATATAAGGCATCCTCCTGAAAACACCCCCGAAGATACAGTACTGTAACTTTTGACTTTCGGGGATCAGAGGGGGCAATCAAAATGACACAGAAGGTTTACAAGGGGTTAGTAAAATGGTAATCCCCCCTCTGAGTCTCCTGTGCCATTTTGATTTCCCCCTCTGATCCTCCCTGTGTCATTTTAAGTGATCCCCCCACCCTGATACCCCAGTTCCTTACAGGGCTGTGGAGTCGGTCGAAAAATTTCCCGACTCCGACTCCTCAGTTTCAGATTCTTCCGACTCCTCGACTCCGACTCCTCTGTATGTAATATGCTAATGTATTTTATCCATCCATTGAAGGAAAGGAAGGCATCATACATTAACCACAGAACTACTGGCCAGGAATCCAACACTGGACATTAATGGCCAATTAAAGCAGAGAAAGGGAGTTAGGCAGTAGATGCTGCTGCTTTTTCCTTAAGCTAGGCACCACGCTGTGATTGATCGGGGATCAATTGAACGGAAATCAATGTGCACCACATGGGCACATCGAGTCCTGTTTAATGGGGACCCCCTTCTCCCCAGCTTGCAGTGTGTGATTTACAACACGCCACAAGCTTGGGAGAAGCAGCCTGTCTCATACAGCTGCCTCACTCACACAGCTTCCGAGTGAGGAGTGCTGGCTCGGCCCCCTTCACACTGACAGCCGACAGATAAGGAGGAAGCAGGAGCCGCAGCTGTTACAATACTTTCCATGAAGACTCATGTCTCCATACAAAGTATTGAAGATTGAACGGGGTCTTTTCAACATGTTGGAACCCCGTTCAATCAAGTTCCTTTTAGCCGGCTCTATTGGAAGGCACACACGGGTAGGTTTGTAAACAGATTAGAGTACTCAATCACCGTGAGCGTGCAAGTTAATTGATTGTACTCAAATCTTGTTACAGATCTACCCGTGTGTGCCAAGCTTTAGTGTTCTGATCTTCTGCTGAAGATAGGGCAGTGGAAGGCTCCAAGAAAAGGCAGAATGAAGGGGCACTTCAAGCATGATTCACGATTTCCCTTGAATCCCATAGTCATGTGTAAAGTTGAAGCTAACAATTTAAGTATTTGTCGCCTCAGCTGAATTACAGCGGTTTTCCAAATGCTTTACAGCTTCAGTCTTGAACTATTGGCGATCCGTTCCCTTATACAAGCGTCTCTAGTCTGGCAACACACATTTACTTCATTATCAGCGAGCGCCATACACGCACCAAGCGGCGGCCAATTTTGCCGCCGTCCGATGGGCGTGCACACTAGCCGATCGGGGGGCCCACATGGGGTGACAGATCGCTGACGCCCGGAAGCTCAGCCGGCCAGAGGACGGACATGTCTCTGGCCGATGCCGTTAGTGTCAGCTTCAATGAAGACGCCGGTCTCAGCTAACGGCCAGCACACAAAGGGTGCCGGCCGATGCTGTCAGCTCTGGAGAGCAGAGTGATGACGTCATCACGCTGCAGTGTGAAGCTCACCTGAGCTGGTCTGTTGGCCCCCACTCTGAATGTGTGTGGGGGCCTTTAGGCGAGGGTCACAGTGGGCGCTGTAATGTTATGCACGGCATGCATTTATTCTTATAGCAGAGAAGTCGTTCGTTATGACTGTTTGTTAATTGCGACATTTAAAGTGAATTGTTTTCTATTTTTGAAAAAAAAGAAAAAATTTTAATTCCCATTTAAATTTAGTAGGAGTCGGAGCCGGTCTATTTTTTGCCGACTCCGACTCCAGGTACCCAAAAATGTCTCCGACTCCTCGACTCCGACTCCACAGCCCTGGTTCCTTATTCTTCTTCATGGAAAAATAAGACATCCCCCAAAAATAAGACGTAGGGCATCTCTGGGAGCAAAAATGAATATAAAACACTGTCTAATTTTTCGGGGAAACACGGTAGTATAGGCTATCATGACCGTGACACAGTGCCTTGGTGATTATACTTTATGTGCCTCAAAATTCAGTTTTCTGATCTCACCTGTTCTCTTTCCTCTAGAATCCGGATCTATCCATCGTGCAGAAGGAGAACTGCTTGTGGCTTTTTGTAACCCATGACCTCTGTAGCGTAGATGATGTGGTGAGTACATGCATCAGATGAGGAAAACATTCTTCATATTATAGGTAAACATGTACAATACTTACTGTGGGGGGGTGTCCGCTGTTCCTTAGCTAGATGCACTTTTGAAATTTAAATTTAGAATGGGAATGTGTTCGTTAGCCATTTAAACTAACCACATTCCTTCCATTAAACGTTTTAAGATTTAAAGAGAATGAGAACCTCTGCCTTATATATCTACTTGTTCTTGTTGTGAGAGGTTTTTTTTTACTTTTTGTCCCAATGACCGCCTGCCACCAAAAGATTGTAGTATAGACATGTAAGAGGATCTAACCCCTTTCCACTCGAACATGTTTTTACTTCTTGCATTCTCATTAAGGGACTCTTCTTGCCCTAGGGACCCCCCTGTAAGGAAGAAGGGGTAAATCTCACCAGGCACACAGAACAAAATGTATCCAGACAAAGATCTAATTCCTTTCCACCATATTCAAATCTTATTTTCTTTAGATATATCTATAACTTATTATTGTACTTCCACTGGTAAGATTGTTAAACATATCCATCTAGGGTCAATTATCCTTTTTTATTTTTATTGATGCCTCTAGGTTACAGCTCTAGAGAAGACCTCAGGAGATGCAGTACTGAAATTTGAACCCTTCGTTATGCATGTCCAGTGTCGCACATTAGAGGACGCACAACTTCTGGTGAGACTTTTATTGACCATCAGATTCCTTGTTTAATATTCCATTGTGAAAGAACCATTGATGGTATAAGAAGATGTTTTTTGTACAGTGGAACCTTGAGTTACACACACATTTTTGTTTCAACTTGCAGTGAAAGTCTTGCGAATTATTGCCAAAATGTGTTTCCACTTGTGCAGTTGTAAACATACACATGTTTTAGGACTGATAGGTTCACTTTAAATACATTTTGGTCTCATTGTTATGCGTTTCTTCTATTCCAGCACAATGTAGCCATAAACTCAGCATTCCGAAATTCTGGAATCACAGTCGGAAAGAAGGGTAAAATCATTATGGTATGTATGTCTCCATGCTGCGGTGGTTTCTTTGTGTTTACACCCAGATATGGGCTGTGTAGTAACCCTGAGCTTTTAAATATGCTGCTTGGCTCTTATATTGACACTTTGGTGTCAGTACTCATGGAGTAACATGATGAATGGGGTTGAACCCCCAGATCCCTTACATTGCTTTCATGCAGCTTTCACACCTTTAGTTGCAGCTTTTTTTTACTCATATTGAACCCCACATCTCCAACAAATTAGTACAATCCTGAATGATTTGAGGTTAGTAATGCACCCCTTGGACTACTTAGCTTCACTAAAGCTGCATACAATTGTAGTCTTCCTATATGTTTAACTGTTAGTGTATACCATATTTTTCGGACCATAAGACGCACTTTTTCACCCCCAAAATTGGGGGCAAAAAGTGCCTGCGTCTTATGGTCCGAATGTGCGACCCCCGCGGCCACTCGGCCGCTGGTGGTCGCATCTTGGCTTACTGCCAGCTCTCCGGCACGGAGATTAGCCGGGGGAAGTGGAGGAACTGTCAGTTGAGAGATGCCGGCTGGTGTCCGCTCTCTCAGCTGTACTGTAAAATTGCCTGTCAGCAGAGCTTTGCTGGCATAGGCAATGGAGAGAGAGATGGACTGCCATCTTTCCCTCTCTCAGTGTCAGTGGGAACCACAATAACTCAGCAGTTCCCACAGACACAATCACAGCTGATCAGAGCAGAGAGGGAGAAGACTGCAGATTTCTGCCCCCTCCCTCCTCCTCCTCCTCCCGATCAGTGATCAGTGTGAAGACGCTGTGCTCAGAGTGTACTGCTGCTAGTGACCCCTGCTGGCTGAATTGAATATTGCCTTCATTGAATTCATTGCATTAACCCAATTGATGTGAAAACGTAATAAATCGTTTTTTTCTGGATTTCCTGCCCTTAAAACTGTGTGCGTCTTATGGTCCGGTGCGTCTTATAGTGCAAAAAATACGGTATATTATAATTTGAAGGTATTTATTCAATTTTAAGGTGTATCTTAGTTGGTAAATACCATATTTTGCACACTATAAGCTGCTTGGAGTTTAAGAATATTAGATTTATATGCCATTCACATATAAAGTGAAAATACAGCACATTCATCAATGTAGGCAGGTCTGGTTCCAGCAGTATTCACTTTATATTCCTCCAGCCAAGCCAAAAGGCCAGTTTCTAGAGGGAGGTCAAAGGCTAGGTTTCCACGGCGTAACAGGCTCTGTCGGCACCCCCTGCGCCCCCGTAATACCGTGGAAACCTAGTCTTAGTTCCAGAGCAGTGCAGGGTCTAAATAGTCTCGATTTACCCAGCTGCCTGGTTAGTGTGTTCACAGAATGGGTACTGCTAGTGCTAATACAGCTAAGATCCAAATTTTGGCTTGGCTGGAAGTAATGGAACAAATTCCAGTTTTCTAGGATTACAGACCATAAAGCAGGGTACAGATGGCTCGATATTCAAGCCATCCGATGTTCCCTGCAGCACACTGCTGTCAGATATCGGTGGGGCTAGGGAGACAGCTCTGCTCTCCCTAGCTTAGCCGAAGCTTTGCCTGGAGACCATATAGGCAAAACAACGGACATCATATTTAACGGTCATGTCTGATATGGCTTTTTTCGAGTGGTATTGATTGGTCCGACTTGCAATATTTTCTTTGTGCTGCAAGACATCCTCCAAATGTTAGCATTTCACTTTTACAACCATTTTACATTGTTTTGTATCTGACAGCTCTGACTTTACAGTGTGCGTTGTGGCGGCAGCTGACCAGTGTTTGGGGACTTCTGGCGTATAGGGGTTCCAGTGTAAAATTATTATTTTCATGGTATAGAAGAATGACCAGGCGGTGCGTTGTGTGTTTTTTTATATGTAGGCGGTACGGAGTACTCACTGCCTGGAGGTGCCATTGAGTCACAAGGGGAAGTGTTTGGTGAGCAATGAATATATTGAATATTTGGTGGAGACAGCAAATCGGAAAATGGAAGAGAACAAGACGCGAATCTCCCGGTTTGTAAAATACTAATCTTTCCTATGTCAGTTGGTCACTAAATGGGATGGCACTTTTTTAATGGTTTGTCAGATTGTGTTATTAATCTGTTTTTCTGTGTTTAACTGTTAGAAATAGGAACTCCAGAAACAGTTACAACTGTTATTACATTATCACAACCTATTTAGCCTATTTAGCCCAGGACTATACAATTGTCTTCATTTGTTAATGTGGAAGCTTGTTGCTGTTGTTTATTCAGGGCTAAGCACTAGCCAACTGCCTTCACTCCCTCCACTGATTGTACACTTTTTAATTATTTGGACAGGCACTAGTACTTTTTAAATTTTTCACACTGCAAGACGCACCAGACCAGAAAACGCATCCAATCGTTTTGGAGAGAAGATTAAAGTCAAAATGCCAGTACCAGGAGGCAAGGCTTTGTTCTACTCCCTCAAGCCAAGTAAAACTTTAACATGTGTCTATACACTAGCAGTACCCATCCTCTGAACATGCTGATCAATTTATGTAGAGACACATTTTACAATCTGGCCCTAACTTACTCATGAGCAGCTATTTACATATGGGAAACAATATGAGTCTGTGTCCCAAAATGTATTTATTGCAATGCAGAATGTTATTGTAAATACAGAACTCATGTCATCTAATTGTAAAATGTGTCTCTCCATAAGTTGGTCAGTGTATTCAGAGAATGGGTACTGTTAGTGCTAATGCAGATAAGATCTCTTCTTGGCTAGAGGAAATTGAACTTATTTCTACCTGCTGGGATGTAGAGCTATTGCTGCCAAGGTGCTTGAAAAAAAAATGTTTGAATACATATTTGGACCATAAGACGCAAAGACATTTTCCCATTAATTTTAATGGTTAAAAAGTGCACCTTCTAGTCCAAAAACTACAGTAGTTATTTTTACTATCTGGTTTAACTTCTGAAGTGATAGAGATTTGTCTCATTTATGCGGGGCTAAACTAAAATTCTGATATAAAGCAAATAAAATATTAAAAGAAATTTTAAACAAACACTATTGCATTAATGTGTGAATTTACTAGATTGGGGGTTAAATATTGGTTACATAAAATGGGAACACATTTTGTAATGGAAAAAAAAAGACCTAAGTATAGTTGACCTATATTATGTGTAAAGATGGAGGCTTAACCCACTGACCTGCAGATGAATTGAACAGATAACAATATTGTATCTTTGTAGATTTCAATGTAATCACTATTTAAAATGTGTAATTGTGACCACAGTAATTGGGTGTTTACACAGCAAGTCATGACAGCTAGCAATTGTCTGTAAGAAATTGCTAACTCTTAAGCCCCCATGCACATTTCAATAGCTCTATTAAATTTCCTTTTTCTACCAACAACTATGTAGTGCCGTGTCCTCCCTGATAGAATACATAGTGATTGGAAGGTATATATCACTGCTTTGTAGTGCCAGGTCCTCCCTGATAGAATACATAGTGATTGGAAGGTATATATCACTGCTATGTAGTGTCGGGTCCTCCCTGATAGAATACATAGTGATTGGAAGGTATATATCACTGCTATGTAGTGTCGGGTCCTCCCTGGTAGAATATATAGTGATTGGAAGGTATACATCACTGCTATGTAGTGCCGGGTCCTTTCTGATAGAATACATAGTGACTGGAAGGTTTAGAAAGGTCCTCATATTACATGGTTTTGGTAGAACAAAAGTTGGTTGTACATAAATTGTGGTATTATGTGGTATTATGGTAAGACTGTACGGTGTATGGGGGGCTTAAGACTCCTTTATTTATACTATGCTTTGTTATACATCTGCAGGTTCTTTAGCTGCCTCCAAACTGCTCTACAGAATAGGGACAGCATAACCAGCAATGAGAAAAAGGGAAGGACGGACTCCTGTGTGTACACTCGTCGGAGGAGAAGACAGGACGTTGCTGAAATAGCAGATAGCAGTCTGTGTGAATCCCCAGATGACCCCGAGGCCTGTATCTCTTTTCTGCAGGACATGGATTAAACCAACAGACACAAGACTCATGTTTTTATTTATTTTTGAATAAACTTTTTATTTTGCCAATCTGAAATATAAAGCAAAGGTGTGTGTAACTAAGTGGATAAACAGAGAACCGCACTGTGGTTGGAGTACAGACATTGAGGAACGAATGCTTCCAGAGCTCATCCACGGAATACAAATAGCCTGAAACCCATGATTTACAGCCCACTGGTCACTGCTTTTGTTTTTTTAAATTAGGTGTGACTTTAATGGAAGGATATTGTGCAATTATCCCTGACAATTGTCCTTTTAACCTCTTGGGTGATCACAGGATGATTCTCTGCCCTCCGCGAGACGCCGGACACATCCCCAGCTTCACCAGTGATGCCAGAGGTAGGCTCTTAAAAAAAAAAAAAAAGCAACACCCCTCCATTAACATGGAGGTCAATGGTGCTGCCCCTCTGGCATCATACCAGGCGCTATCGGGATGGACACGAAAGCACTGGAATTCGGCGAACATGTGAGTTTTTAAGTAGTTATCTCAGTGACTTTTAGCAGCTGACAAGCTCAACCCGAAATAACTCCGGAAGAACGCCCAGGAGGTTAACTAGGCATAATCAGGGAAAAATGTGCTACTAGCAAACCATTATCCACCATGTATAAGGATGACGAAACAGGTAGCAGTTGTAAACAGTTATAAGAACTAAAATAGAGATCGTGAAAACCCGAAACTTCAAATCGAACAGATATCTTTGCTTGGGCAACTCCACAGTAAACTGAGTGAGTTTATAAAGTTTACCCACTAGCAGGACTTCTCATTATGACTTGGCAGGAGCAGTGTGAATACATCTTAACACACAGACTCGCAAAGACCTACTGCAGACTTTCAGAGATTTTGTAAGCTGTTGCTTAGATGAACAGGAATTCAATATGGGACATTCATTAGGTGCAAAATGCCAGATTCATCCTGTACATATAAAGAAAACAAGCTCTAGCACCAATATACTGCTTCTTCACCGCATATGTGAAAAAAAATAAATACAAATTATTTTAGAACAAGTGTAAACATTGTATTCATATTTTAGGTATATGATGTGTAATCTGCTCCTTTAGGGTGATTCTCCATCCTCTGGGCGTCTCATTAGCAGCTGCAGTTCCCATATTTGAACATCAGGGGGCGTTGGTGTACACATAATGCTCTATCTGTTGAAGCTTTGCTGCACTCAGATGTTTTAATTGTCCCCATACACCTAAAGCTAGCCATACATGGTTCAATTGACATCAAATCGATCATCAATTCGATCAAAGTTTTCGATCATTAAATCGTATGTCGATTGTAATTGAATCGAAGTACACACCACATTGAGTATGCAATCAAAGCCCGACTTCGATTGAATTTAATCGTTTTTAAACGTAGAGTAATCAAAAAGCGATTGTCACAGAGTGATCAAAAAGTGACCAATGATGGTCATAGAGTGATCAAAAACCCATAGGTCATATCTTTGCATTTTAATCCAGTACATTATAATCGTGGCAAAAGGACACTGGGGGACACACATTAGGAGATGTATTCACAGAGATCGCCATTTGCATGCTTGTGTGTCAGTGAACAGACACACAAGCCATTACAATGCATACTTGCATGGTTTAAATGACTGTATTGCATTTCCCTCCTCCCAGAAATTACAGTATGCTAATTGATTGAATCGAATCTCCATTGTACAGGTCAAACAACAGTACAAAAATGAGACACAATGTGGGGACAATCAATCAAAATTTTCAAACTGGTCCGATCAAATTTCGATCGAGCAAAATGACAATTAAAATCGAATTTCAACGATCGTACCATGTGGACATGCTTCAATTTTCAATCAATCGACTAAAAGAATTGATTGAATTACATTGATTGTACAGTCAATTGAACCATGTGTGGCTAGCTTTACAATCTTACCATACAATTTCTATACAATCCACTTTTCTTCTACCAAAACCATGTAATATGATGACCTTTCTAATATTTCCAATCATTATGTATTCTATCAGGGAGGACCCGGCACTACATAGTAGTTGGTAGATCTAATGTAAATTGTATAGAGTGATCTAAAGGTATATGGGGGCTTTGCTACACAATCTCGCAGGGGATTCCCAAGCTCTCCAATTGTTATATTCTGGTATTATTTGCCTTTTGGGACCTGATGTATAAAAATACTTGGTAGGATTTGCAATATGTACATGTCTGTGTCTTTCTATATTATAGAAACATTGTCTGATGTCCTATGATGCTGCAGAAAAGATTGCACCATGCTTCTGCTCAGAAAATCAGATTAAGTAATTGTAAGAGGAATTACTGGGATCTGTGTGATATGGACCGTTGTTACACGTACACAATATTTAGCATGTATATGCTTCAAGCCTAACCTCAGGCAGATAAGGTTGGGGGAGGAGGGGGGTCAGATAAAAAAATATTCCCCAGGCTTAGAAAAACAACTTTTTACCTTGCCTGTGCCTCACTCCCCTTACAGTCAGCCTTTTCATATTTAATTCCATTTCATTTGTTATCTGAGCAGACCCTCGGCATCTTTTTGTATTTGATGTATTTGGTGAGGTTTTGCTAGTGACAACTAGAGATGGTAGAATTTTTTGACTAGCTGACTTTGTGAGCTGATTGCAAAGCCTCTGAAAATGGTATCATCACCAAAATTGCTGGAGATGTAGAGAAGGGATGGGGGAACATTGTAAAAAAAATTTTTTGCTCTAGGACACATAGTTTTTGCATAAATTAAGTTCAAAATCCATGTTGAAATTTTTATTTTGTAGTGTACCCCCAACACTTCTCTACATCTCCAGCAAGTTTGGTGATGATACCATGCTCATACCTTTGCAATTAACTCAAAGTGGTCGAATTTTTAAAACCATCTCTACTGACCACATGGAGCAGAGAAGTGGCTGTGGACAATGGTTAGTTTAGTAAATGTCATTTTAAATGGGCTCCAAACTGAAAACAAACATTGAACCCTAAAGCTAGCCATACACGTGTCGGATTCCATGTCCAATCGATTCATCATCCGATCGATTCCGGCGATTCTGCCAATTAAGAGTATCCATCGCAGCATACCACCTTGTCCGAGCGGATTCCGGCACGATTCCGTGTGCGATTCCACCTCACAAATGGCAACTCCCCCTGATCCGGACAGAATCGGATGAGAAAGACCAACATGTTGGTTCTCCGTCGGATCCGATTCTGAGCCCCTGAACGATCGGACCTGATGCGATTCCGGCACGATCGTTTCACGTGCACGCGCCCGGAATCGATCGTGCCGGAATCCGGTGCGAATCCGACACGTGTATGGGGGCCTTTATAGGTCAAGAAAAGCCCCTCTTCAAGGACAGCTTTCTGTATGTACCATATGTTAGGCAAAGAACCCCTGATGCTTGGATATCTTTAATAAAAAAAAACTTTCTAAACCCTTACAACCTCTTTGCAAGGTCAGTTTTTTTTTGTATTTGCTGCCTAACTGATGCTTGGTTCTCTTTATTAAATAAAAAAATAATTAATTAAAAAATCATTACTCTTCAGTAGTAGGTCAAATTTCTTTTGAAAAGAAATGCAAAGTCCCTGAACATGGAATCATCACCAACATTGCTGGAGATGTATGGTAGGGTTGTAGGAATATTCCAAAAAAGAATGTATTGCTCTAGCACAAGTTTTTGCATCAAGTAAGTTCAAAGCCAAGTCAAATCACTTCTACTTAAAGCGGACCTACCACCAGGAATCTATGTTTTCATGAATGGCACTAGAAGT
>CM070038.1:21449821-21469617 GCA_036250615.1 Ptychadena robeensis | reverse complement strand
TCTATCTATCTATCTATCTATCTATCTATCTATCTATCTATCTATATATCTATCTATCTTATCATATTTACTGTTTAGTATGTTCTTCCATTGATTTGTGCAAATAAAAAATCAATTGTCAGTGTAACATTGATTGACAGTATTACCACATGGTGTGATCAATTCAAAACCGAGCAATTCCTTTACACTCATACACAATAGTGCCATTGGATAAAAAATCGATCTTAACACATAAAAAAAACCGTCAGATACTTGAACGATGACTGCTTGATCAATGTTATGCTCTCTCGCCGGTTTGTTTTTAATGCAGGATCCTGTGTTATCAATGCAGTGACGCTGGGGGTCACTGTCAATAATAAACGATATGTTCACCAAAATGAATAGAGGGGATTACCAAACATTTGGCATTATCACACCCTAAACCATTGACCAGCCACCTTAAACCTCATGCAAAAAATACTAAAGATATGCTTTATTTTACCTGAAATAAAAAAAATTACAATGCTTCATATTACCTTTTTGGTTTTTTTTACTTTTGGTTAGTAGAGGTGAGGTTTGGTAGGAACAGGGATATAAGTTTTTTTATGGTAAAAGAAGTAAAATAACACATTCACAATAATGAAGGTACAATGCAGGCTTAGGAAGGAGTGTTGATATCCATCTGGGATACTAAAGAAGGATTCTATGTCAGGGTAGTGGAGACAGGGATCTTGTGGTGTCCTCAAATGGAGCCTGTGCCAGGGGCCCTGAGGTTGTAGACATGAGGTTGGGCCTACTTTATTGTTGGACCTGAACCTTGCATGTGTGTGGGCAAATTATGAGATCTTTGACCAGAACCTTTTTTTCAGTCATAATACATCTGAAAGAAGGGAAAACAGAGAGATCAGTTTACCTGTCTGCTGGTTCTCATTCAATGTATAATCACAAGCTAGAGGTGGGGAGCTGTATCCCTTAACTGCATAACAGAAAAGTTGGGTCACTGGTGTGTCTTCCGGAGCTGTGTGCATTTCAGAATTGACTGGATATGATTGCAAAGGTTGAACAATTATCAATTGTATTTCAATTGTGTATAGGAAAGCATGAGATGCAATAAGGCCTACTAAAGCTGAGCCCAAACATAACCAAGAAACTTCTTGTAATGTTTTTCACATTTTGAGTCTCCATTTCAAATGGAAGGTCTGCTTGTCTTGAGCCTTCTACTAGTTCTCAACACAAGTGCTTGAGAAAGCCATTGATGTTGACCAGCAAAAGTATATATTATAAATATATACTAGCACTAGCGTCTTCACCGCTTCCAGGTGGAAGGGATATGAGATTCAACTATCCCACACTAAACTATTATTAAAACATTTTGGCTAGGCATGTCATTTACATTACATATCTGTGTATGCTCACATGAAATCCATTTCATTCTGAGATCTGTTGATATCTCCATTCTGTTTGCAGTTTACGGTGTGTTAATCATTTGAAATCCCCAGCATATTGCTGGCACATTGACTTATTACACACAATTTGAGATATTTAGGATAAATGCTCTAAGTCCATCTATTGCCATTGGAGCAGATGAGCTGTCGCTGTTTACACAATTTATTTGTCACCGCCATTTCAGGCTCTGCACCTAATTTCAGTCTGGTCTGATTAGTGGCGGCTGATGTTTTCGGCTGCCTTGTTCAATACACTACAAGTGTTCGCTGCGGTTGCGTTCTGTGCTCGGGCTGCTGTTATTTTGTCTCCTTCAATTTGCAGTTTGGGCTGCCAAACAAAAGACAACAAGACTCTTCATCCTTGGGAGCAATGTAATAAGCTTAATGGAATACAAACAGTTTAACATTTTTATCCAAATATATTCACTGCAGAGTCTTTAATACTGGTCATATAATACTATATGTAGACGTCAGCTCCATGCAAAATGAATTATTTACATGTAGAGCTTTTCGAGGCAGCCTGAAGAGTCTTGGCATTTCTCGGTGCAACATTAAAACCCCTCCTGCCTGTTGCTGCTGGATTTAGTCAAAATATTCTATGTACGAGATACATAGGTAAATAATATTTCATCATGCATTCAAGAAGGAATCCCTCTCCTTCATGGCCAAATCCCAAAACACCATGGTGAGACAATTTATCACATAGGGTAGAGTTCCCTGTTCTCAAACTTACAGGACTGGGATGACTTTTAAGACATCCACATCCAAAAAGGTTACAAGTTATATTTTTATTTTCACAGTTAATTTACATTTCTATATTCAATAATTGCATCAAATACGTTCTCTATTTTTACCTCAATGCGTTAATCCCATTAATCCCTTCCTCAAGAGAGTTCCAATACCAGAAATGTTGTCACCCCTGTGTGTGACTCCCATGTAAATTGCCATACCATTCCACGAACAAGGGAAGATGAGAACTCTCTACCAGGATGGGGAAGACAAATGCAGGGCCGAGTCACAAGGAGAAAAGCAGGGGACCCTGTGGGCAAGAAGCTACCTTAACGGATCAATACATTTCAGTTATACTTTTTTTGTCAATTTTAGTAATTATTAAAAATGTGTAACATAGTTCATCAGAGTGTTATAGCTTTACTCCATGTTGCCTTGTAACCTGAAGTTTAGGAAAATATAAAATGTTCAAATGAGTTCAACTCTTTAATCTTTGATGCATCATTTAATTTTTATTCATATTTTTCAACCAGACTGATGACTGAATTTAGCTGGTATTAGCGTTTTGCAGTCAAAAAAAAAAACAAAGCATGAGATAATCACAATTCAACCAGATATGTTGAAGACCAAGGAGCATGTTCATGGAGAAGAGAGCAGAGCGACTAGAGATGGTTTACTTTGATTGTTCTCCTTTCACTGTCCAGTGGGGAGATAGGAGGAGAGACTAGTAATTAAAATACACATTTCATACCCAGACAGGTCTGCACATTGTGGCAAAGCTGTGTTATGTTCCTGACTGGATTTTAGCTTAAAATTGTGATTTGCTATTGCCCCATCTCACAATTTTGCCCTAGACATATGCGTCTAAGCCTAGCATCAAAGATGTTATATTTAGCACACAAGTTTTAGGAATGAGAGTGAGTTCTTCACACTTGTTTTCCCAGATGTTGGAATTTTCTCTGCAGCTGTCCGAGGGTCTTCATTTGAGCCAACTTACCATAGATGACCGAATCTTCACAATAGTGGAGTTTTGCAGAATCTACTTTTACTGGCAACAATCATGCAGCGTAAAAAACTACTGATGACTGACACCAAGCAGTCAAAAGATTTTCCAGCATGGGTTCCTGCTGCAGCAGAGTCGTAATTTTACAGGAACCCTACGATGCACAGATGGCTTAAGGACACAACGGTCTACTCTTATAGTTACATAGATTAGTTATATATAGTTAGTAATGCATTTTATATTTCCTTCCATTTTGTTTATTTATTTATTTAGTTTTTTTGACATGTAATTATTGTTATTTCATCTTTAGAGTTTACAGATCAGGATTATGTCTGTTCATTTCCGAACTGACGCTCTGTTTGACCACGGGGTGATGAACTAACCAGAGGAAGGTCAGAGGGCAAGACTCATGGGCAAGGTCACATGGGGCTGCCTAATAATTGTCTCATTTCAGAGGCTTCCTTTATTTGACCATAAAGATGCAGAAAGCACAAACAACGTCCTGCGGTCACAATGGAAAAAAGGACCGCTTTAAAAAATATGCGTCGCGCCAAGAAAAACTATGGATACAATTAAAAAGTAAAACATTTTACTGAAAATTATTTATTCTAAAATCTTTTTGATATAATTATGATATATGTATTGTATTTAAAACTATTTATCATAAAATATCAAATTTAAAATGTTTGCCTTTTTTTAGCTTAAATTTGTTAGATGTTATTTCTACTTGCACAAATTACATTTAACATATTTGATTTTAAAAACAATTTTAAAATGTAAATTAAATTATATAGGACAGCGTAGGATTAATTAAATAGAAAAAAAATATTATTTGATTTGCTTACACAATTGCTTTTTTGTTTACTTTCCTGTCTATAAAAAAAAATAAAATGTCAAAGTATTTAGTCAATTTGTGTTCTCTTGTTTTAAAAAAAAATATGTTAATGCTTTTTTTATACTTAATAACACATATTACCAAATTAAGGAATTGCTAGGTCATATCCATTGATTATATAGATAGATATATTTTTTTTAATCTATATTATAATATATATATATATATATATATATATATATATATATATATATATATAATATAGATTTAAAAAACTATCCATCTATATAATCAATATATATAATAGAATATTATATATAATAGAATATATTCATCTATATAAGCTATATAATAAAGTTTACTAAATCAGTCAGTTTAGATTTTGAAGAATAATCAGTTTTTATCTTAACATTTGTTTTCCACGACAAATCTGGTTTGGATTAATATATGGGAGAGATTTTTAACGTGTTAATGAAATTAAACCAATGCAAATTAAATTAAACTTAAATTTTAGAACAAACAAGCTGAAATAACACAGGCTTAGTGGCGTGTCTTTTTAAATTAGTTGAGCCGGATTGCCTACAAGCGATCAATTCAATGAAAAAACGCAAAAAATCTTTTGTCATTTTATTAGAGAAAAAAATAATTTGAAAAAAATATATAGAATATATAAAAATCATGTTCTTATTACATTAACATTTTTTCCTTTGCACTCCAAAAATATATTTTCTAGAAAGAACATAGAAAAAAAAATCTACTAATGACGAGGCTTATTTTAAATGCACTACATGTGCTGAATATTAATTTGTAATCCATTATTCATGCTTTCGGTTTAAACTATTTGTCTTTAATTACTTGAGTCATGACCTGCAGACAGCTTTTTTGTATTTTTTTTTCTTTTTTAACTACCAAAAATTAGTTTTTAATACGCCAAGTGTAAAAAAAAAAAATACTAGTAGCAATGCAATGGAATAAGGGGAGAAATGCCTCAAAAGCAGAACCTGCTTCTCTCTGCCACCATAAAATAATAACCATTTGCTAAATTGTTGGGAAGTTGTTATAATTCCTTCTCCAAATCAGTACTCGCCCTTCAGATTAGAACTGGGGCCAGGGTTAGCAATCAGCTTTCAATGGTAGGATTTTTAAAGTAAGAATCACTTGTCTGATTGTGAAGTGGAGACCATTATGGTCTTGATTGTGCCTTTTTTTAGCCGGCTTGATTTGCAGCAAAGGAGAACTTATTCACGACTGTATGGTGAAGCAATCAGAGATTTCCTCACTCTCTCCACTGCTTAACGATTCAGGGTCCACTAGTTAGGTTTTGCAGCTGCCACCTTTTAACTCCCGTCATTAAATACGTTTTGAAGAGGTGCCCTTTGTTTTCTCGATGGAGCAACGTGCGTTAAAATGCAGCACTCTGAATATTGATGAATTAACTGGCGCAAATCAAATGGAGATATCGGCTGAATAATTGCTTTCATGCCGAGCAGAGGCTGACGCTTGAGAGAGGGGGATGGGGGGGGCAAGTCTTGTGGTTGTTTTTTTAGTTTCTTTGATACTCTGTAACTCTGTTTGTGTATAAGTTACAAATACACATCAGGCAATACTTTTAATTGATCAAAATTATTTTTTGACTGACCTCCAACTTTGTAACTATGGACGTAGGACCACTACAGGTGTCAGCATGCTCACACTATATCCAGCTTTTGAGGATTGGAGGTGGATCAGACAAGCATATCAATGCATGTTCAGACCTGCGATCCAGTGATATAATTTAACAGGTTAATGATGTCAGCATGTGGCGTTTAATGACCATGCATTTCCAAATCGAATTCAGGACCTCTGCATGCACCCTGTTTTGATGTATGATGCAGATTCTTTTGATGCCCACTCACATCTCAACACACTCCCAGCACACCTCCACTTCCATATCACAATACAAATATCTTTAACAAAGATCCCAGAAGTCCATAAAGGCCTAGAATTATCAAAGGCACAAGGAGGGTCTTGAACCCCTTCTACAGCTGGTAGGTATTGTAATCTGATTCAGCTGCACCGATGGTACATGATGGTACACGATTCAGCATATTGAAAAACATCCACACTTACCGACTCCTAAGTGCCCAGAACACAACTAGTGCACCTCCACTTCCATATCCCAATAAAAACAACTTTAACAAGGACGTCTATTTAGGGCCAGAATCATCAATGGCACAAAGAGGGCCAGGAACCCCTTCTACATATAGGAGATAATGTAACTTTTCTACCTTGTGGTTTTGTTCAGCTGCACCAATGGTACATGATGGTAAATAAATCAGCATATGGAATAACAAAGGTCCATACCCACTAACTCCTTGGTGCCAGGAACACTTCCATATAACAATATAAACATCTTTAAAAGAGATCCCAAAAGTCCATTAAGGTACAGAATTATCAATGGTACAAGTTGTGCTGGAACCCCTTGTACAGCTGGGAGATATTGTAACCTTTCTACCCTGTGGTTTGGTTAAGCTGCACCAATGGTACGCATATCACTTTATGGAAAAACAAACATTCTAACTCCTTGGTGCCAGGAATACTTCCATATAACAATATAAACATCTGTAACAGAGATCCCAGAAGTCCATAATCTTTACTTGTAAAAACCCATGTACATGCCAAACACGAATTTGCTCCTATCTCTCTTACACATTTCACCTACATCAGACTTCATTGTAGATTTAGTGTGGGTGAAATGCATAAGAGCAGCTTCATTAGAGTCATGTGTTCCATTTAGCTGTACTTCTACAACTGGGAAAGGTTGGACTGGAAGGAAATGGGAGCACCTGGCGGAAACCCACACAGACATGGGGAGAACATGCAAGCGCCTTGCAGATAGTTACCAGAGCAATTTGAACCTAGGACTCTAGCACTGCATGGCCAAACTTCTAACCACCTGAGCCACCATGCTGCTCTTCATCATCCAGTATAACCCCATTCATCAGACCATGATGACATAAATTGTGGGACCTATTCTTCACTTGTTCTTAAGATCAGTAAACTCATCAAAGTTGATCTAGCATCAGGAAGACTCATAGAGATGTCCAATGTGGAGGTAGGAGGCACCATGAAACATGCTTCATATCTATACATAAAATGCCTCCCCTTATGTTCCCTGAGAGAATATCTCTACAGACGTTTCCTTTGAGTTCTATTTTTAAATCTCCTCTTTATTACAAGTATTAAATAATGTATTTGGTGTTTTATAAATGATTAAAACTTCTATTCTTATAGGTGCTGCGGTCTTTAAATACTCCAAGATGTGCTCAACGCTCGGTAATTCAGCTTCATAACAATTTTTTTTAATATTAGCTTCACTTATGAAAAGAACTCTTTATCTCTGATCTTTTTAATAGATCGTATTAAAATCAGCAAAATTCAGTCTTTTAATATGATCTTTTTTAATGGAAATATAAAATTATTTTAATAAGCAATGTGCTGTTCTCAAGAATGGCTTTGGAAATGATTCAAATGATGACCAGATAATGGTTGTATTCGAGTGAAAATTCAAGCCGAACACCAGGTAATACTTGTATCAACCCTTAAAGTGGGAAAGGATTAAGTGCATGTTAAGTTATTGGGGTATCAGGGTAGGAGATTTTTTTTTACCTGATTCTGCACTCCCTGGGTGGCTCTTCCTCTCCTTGCCTGGCTAGAATCCTGGAGCACAGAACGCAAGGGAAACCACAGGATCCTTTATGTTAATTTTAACTCTACCGGTTACCCGTTCATTTACTTACATTTAGAAATCAGAATAAATAAATTTCTGGCATATTACAATATTCTACAACTGTATTATATATCAGTTAACTCCACCTTCTATTTTTAAAGCACACCTAAACTCACCACTGTACCTCGCTGTACCTCACACCCCATTATTGGGATAATCGGTGAAAAATCCTTACCTGAAGGAGCTTATGCTGAACTTCCCTTGGTGCTCCTCCCTTCTCTACAGAAAACTCTGAAGCTGCGCCCCCCTCTGTGGCGCCGTACATAACCTGCACTTCTGGGAGCCCTTAAAAGAGTTTATTAAATTCTGTTGTTTTTGATTGCTATTATGATATTCACAGAGGTGATGTATCACCGTGTTCGAATGCTGCTGGCTAGATACCCCTGGGGACGTGCTTTGTATTTCTCCGGACGCGCATGTAATGGCTTTGGAGTATATTCATAGGATGTGTCACGTAGTACCCTATGTACTTCTGAACTTTTCTTTTTTCTTTTTTTTTGTAAAACATTTAGAAAATTTTGAATAAAACTAATGAATAAAAATAAAAACTCTGCAACCATAACAGCTTCTCTCACACAAAGAAAGTCAGGAACTACAACAGCTATGTTTTCACAATTGAAAACAATTACATGCCGTCCTCTAGTGGCCATACATGTTACTGCATTAACCCCCCCCCCCACCCCCCCAGGAGACTGGCATCTATAGAGGAATAGATATGAATATGGCAGCTGCCACAGATATGACCAGAGCAGGTATTTTTCTGGATTTTGAAGTGCTTCTCCGTCGTTGGGACAGTTGTTTAGAGCAGTGGTGGCAAACCTTTTAGAGGCTGCCCAAACTGTAAACCAAAACCCAATTATTTATCTCAAAGTGCCGACTTGGGGTGCTGTGGCTCCGAGTGCCACAGGTTCCACGTCACTGGTTAAGAGGTTAGTAAAGATCTAATACATTTTGTTTTTCTACTTTGGGGGAACTCTGGCCAAGTAACATTCTATAGGCTGAAAGTATTTGATGCCATCAGTCTGCTGGCAGCAGGAAGCATTTCCTCACCTGTAGTGATCAGGTGGAAGTGATGTACATTTGTAGCAATGTAGGATATGGCTGCAGGCACTAACCTAGACATGAGCAAAGTAAGGCCTGTGGGCCAAAACCGGACATTTAGTCTTTTAATTTGGCCCTTTGTCACCTTGGTGCCAAGATGCTCTGGCTCCCCTTATTCCCTGCAATAGATGAAGAGAACACCTAGAGGATAATTGTTTGGATTGTTTCCTAGAGGCCATAGTTTGCCAGTAATAGAATGTTTGAGCTTCTCTATCAAAAGCTTCTATTTATTCATTTTTTTTACATATTTTCATTTTTTGAAATCTCCTGTCCTAGCTATGAGGACTCAGGACCCCTATATCGGGCGGCTCTTGCAGGCTCTTGGCCCGGCCCCCATGTCACATTATAAACCCATTGTGGCCCACAAGTCACAAAGTTTGCCCACCCCTGATCTAGCATATATCTGTTATATCACGTCAAACAATGTGTGTTGGCAAGGCTGCCTGTTATCTTCACCCATGTGTGACAATGCAAAGACATAATGTAGAAACGGGGACAAGATATTGGCCCCCTCTATAAAAAGACATCACAGAAGATTCTTGTTTTTTTTTTATATAATATGTTCATATGGTGATTAGGATTTAATCTGTGTAATCATTTTAATTGGTGTGCACTGTAAGAGATTCATTTTATTTTTAGGTTTTTGATAGAATAGGGTTTGATCTTCTATATGGAATTTAAAACTGTCAGCATTCCCATATATATATATATATTGGGCTGGACTTTCTAAGGTTTTTTTATTGCTCTGGAACTGTTACAAAGGGGAAAATTAACACATTGGTCACACATTTATCTGTCAGTGGGTATTTTTCTTATTATATATTTATTTCCTTTTTTTTATACAAGTTGCTTTGTATATGGGGCTGAATGTAAAAGGGACATCTAAGGCACTTTATCCAAAGAAAAAACAAAACTATTTTTGTGTTGTGATGTTCAGCTCCCTTGACTGCAGTACTTCTATCTGCCACTAGGTGTCAGCAGGATTACCAGCATCATTGAGTCATCCGGGACCCACCCCAGACAATGACTGGACAGTAAGAAAAGAAGCAGCATACTGATCACCTCATCTTTTTGTTATTTTACTTTCTCTTTGTTTTAACTTAGCACATAAAGTGTTCGGCTTTGTGCATTGCTTTGTCCTTTCACATGTCTGTACAGGGGACTGCAATAGGCTGCTATCAGGTGTAATTCAGCTACATTGCCTGGATTACAAAAAAACATTTATTGCTGTAATAATGATGCTACATTTTGCATTGTTGTTTTATGTCTGCCCCAAGTGCAGCCCCAACAGTTACCTGCTATATTCTCCATTCAGTTTTTATTTATTTTAGCTAAAATAATAAACATTCTGTATGTTCAGCTTCTATCCTTCCTTGTGATAGATACGCCTTTCAGGTCAGCATAATGCCACCACACATACAGTGCTGCTTGAAAGTATGTGAACCCTCCAGACATGGTCACTGTTTGTGCAAAAAAACATTTAAAGACTTATTAGACATGACATCATAATCCCAATTTGTAAACACACCTTCCAAATAGTAGACACACACACAAAAAGAGATATATTTTCATTATTTAAGTAAACAAAGGGGTTTTATGTCTCAACACTGAAACTTACATGCTAAGTATGGTGAACCCTTGTATTAGTAGCTTGTGGCTCCTCCCTTTGCAGCCATTACTCCAACTAACGTCTCCTGTAACCCACTAACCAGTCTCTCACATCTGCTTATGGGATTTTTTGCCCACTCCTCCTGCAGAACTCAGCCGTTGAGAGACGTGGAGGGACATCTGGCATGTACCAACTTTTTCAGGTCTCTCCACAAAATTTCAATTGGGTTAAGGTCCGGACTTTGACTGGGCCAATCCAGAGTGCGAATCCTCTTTCTCTGAAGCCATTCCTTTGTACTCTTGCTGGAATGCTTTGGTCATTGTCTTGTTGCATATCCATCTTCGTCCCAGCTTAACAACTCCCTGACTGATGGCAGGAGATTCTGGTCGAGAATCTGTGATAACCGAAGAATTCATGATTCCTTGGAAATATGGAGTCGCCAGGCCCAGCAGCAGAAAAGCAGCCCAGATTCTTTTCTTCATATGCCGTGGTTGATTTTTCTCCAATGTCGGTTTTGATTGTGACCAAATAATTCTATTTTAGATCGTCTTGTCCAGAGAATGGACTTCCAGAAGGCCTCTGGTTGTTCCAAAGTGCCTCTTTGGCAAAGTTGAAACGGGCAGTTTTGTGTCTTTTTTGAGAGCAGAGGCTTCCTTCTAGCAACCCTCCCATGAATGTCCATGGCTATTAAATTTTCGTACTGATTGTAGACGCATGCACTTTGTCCCAGATGCTGCAGAGAGGCCTGCAACTCTCTAGAGGTGATGTGTGGGTTGGCCTTTTTACTGGTTTATTATTTTTCTGGTGCTTCTGGGGTGATATATTTTTGATGGGAGTCCTCGGCGTCCGTACGTGGATGGATGGAGCTGGAATTCTTTTGGAGATGGTTTATAGCCTTTCCAGACGATGGGCTGTCACTACCTCTTCTTTCATGTCCTCGGATATCTCCTTTGCTCTTGGCATTGTGATTTGTGATGGGACCACAGTGGTTCAGTTGGTTTCCTCCCTCTTTTATTAGTGAAGGCCAAAATTTTCCAAGGATGTCTCATTGAGTGTCTGGCTAAGTGATTGATTAAGCACCCAAATGTGTGTTTCACCTGAGTCTTTTTACCTGGTTCGACTTAACCCAATGCAGCTGGGGGTTTCAATTACTGTTGCACATACACTAAGTCCATGTTGTCCATGTAGTTTTTGGGCTACTTAAACAAAACCTACTAAAACAGTACATGCAATTGATGAACATATATCTGGACATTTCAGAATAAACACTGGTGATGATAGAATGAGAAAATCATGGTTAAACAACAGAAACATCTACACCACTTGAGGGGTTCACTACTTTCAAGTCAGCACGGTATTGTCCCTGGAGTTGTGGAATTAAACTCGAAAAAACGAACCAGGACCAAAAAGACCCAGAAGAAGAAAGAATTGGAGAAGATTGTTTGAAAGAGAAAAAGTAATGACTTACAAAATAAAATATAATAAAACAAACTGGCATTAGAACAAGTCGTTTCCCGGAGATGAGGAAATGCCGTGAGTCTGAACGGGCACTTCAGATAAGAAATAATAAAAGATATCTTTGATGAAGAAAATGAACAAACAACAAGAAGTTATTCCGCCGGGCTGATTTGCATAACTTGTTCCTATTACTTTTGGCTTTCAATTGACTCTGCGCGTTGTTGATGCAGAAACACAGGGAATTGGTGGTCAAGGGGTTAAGTGGGTACATTAAAGAGCAATAATCGTCAAGGTGTAGATGGAGAGGACAATCAGCTGTAAATGCCTGTTTTCTAGTAACGCCAGTATTAAAGTCTAACAAAGTGCAATTGGTCTGCAACTGTTTCAAAATTGCATTATGCTAGTAAATTTAAACATATTAAATGTCAGCAAAGTCTTTGTGTGTGTACAAGATGGCCATGAAATATATAAAAAAATTAAAACAGAAGGATAGCAACAAAAGGAAAAACTTTTGCTTTGGCTATGTCTCCACTGCGATGTGTTATCCGTCAGGAACAGTGCTTGGGGGGGTCCCAATGGAGCAACATAAACATTACCTTCACGGCAGACCCTATGTTCTCACTTTCTTTCTGCCGTATTCATCTGGCCAGAGGTTGACATACTGCTAAAGCAGCCCATACCCGGGTCAGATTTTCAATCAATAACTGTAAAACGATAATTTTTAAGTCGGTATAATAAAATTGTTATGTCGATTGTATCAAGTGCCCCATATGTAGTACAAGATTTTTGATCGCTTTGTAATCAATTTTTTTTTTCAATCGACATAACAATCGATCCAAAATGTCCGATTGAAATTTCAATCAGAAGTGAGGTAGATAGGTAGAAAAAAAATCTATCAAAAATTGGTTGACCACACTTGTTCTCAAAATACCGAACCAATTTCAATCGACAGCGTCAAAATTTACCATCCAGTACGATCAAAAAACGAATGAATTTTCACTCAATTTTGATCGGATTAAATTAAGTCATTACCAGGTGGACAAACTCAATTCTCAAACCAATCGACTAAAAAAATTTATTGTTTTAAGTCAATTGATTGAAAATCTGACCCGTGTATGGGCTGCTTAACTCTTGCATAGGCGGATCGGCAGAATGCCATATGAACAAAGGATCTGCCAGGCAGGTAATGTCTATGTGCTCCGTCGGGACCCCCACCAAGCACTGCGCTTAACGCAGGGGGTCCCCACGGATCACACAACGCAGTGGAGACATACCCAGTTGCTTAAAGTTCCTCCTAAAACAGATGTGGGTAAACTGCTGGACAAATCTTCCCTGCTAAAGCTGGCCATACATGCCATACTGCTGTCCCCAGCCAAAGTAATGGTATGGGATGGAATGATGCATCCCCTTGCAATCCGATATGCGTCAGATTCCTCACCAGAAGGGAGCACCAGATTATCGGCCGCGCGTTCCCAGCGGTCGATCGGCCAAAAAATCGGGCAGGAATCTGCCGTGTATGGCTAGCTTTGGTCTTTTAATCCAGCCCTTTGTCACCTGCAATAGAATGTTTGACTATCCAAAGCCTCTTTTGTAATATATTTTCTTAGTTTAACCTCCCTGGCAGTATGATTATTACTGGTTTGGGAAATGTCATTGTAATCTGTTTGAATTTCTGACCCAGGCTGGGAGGACTTGCCACTGGACAGCCCTTGCAGGTTCTTTATCCGGCCCCTTTGTCAAATTTAATGACCCATTGCCCACCCGAAAATCAAATTCACAAATCACTTGTGTCTATGCTTTACAGTCTTATATCTGTAGTATGAGATCAAGTAAGCCGCAACTGCCTGTAAATCACTAGATTTTGGGTTGGGTTCACGCCTATCTGCTTCAGGTGAAAAACAACCCACATGAACCTTTTTTCAGAAACGCACAAGACCCAACTGCAAAAGTGAGTACTAGACCATTGGATATAATGGGTTTCCACTTACCATGCGTCAACATATATTGTCCAATTCACATTAAAAGGCATAGTTTTTTTCTCTTCTGTACTACTTAGGGTGACCATAAACAAAAATGTTTTTAGCCAATTGTAATGAAATCGATTCCCACACCCCTGGTATGATCAGCCAAACATAACCACAACCATGCTGCTTGGCTAAGGGTTGCAATTATTGGGCGGCTGGAAGTGGTAAATATTTTTATGCATGTCTACCTGTTTCTGCATGTCTACCTGAAGGCTTAGTCTCCAATGTGTTGAAATCCATGCATTGTACTCCTGTCAAATGTAGTTTACCAAACTCAGAGCATTACTTATTATTTACCTCATTTTTTTTGTCTTGGTGGTCTTGGTCATAAGTACAAACAGAGAAGCTGAATCTTCTCCAAGGAGACATTAACAACTCCAAAAGTTCTAATCTATTCATCCTGATCTAGTTTCCACTTACCATGCATCAACATATATTGCCCAATGCACATTTAAAGGCATAGTTATTAGTTTTGTCTTTTCTGTACAACTTAAGGTGACTATGCACAATCAACTTTTTAAGCCAATTGTGCTGAAATCGATTCCCACACCCCTGGTGTGATCAGCCAAACATAACCACGAACATGCTGCTTGGTTGAGGGTTGCAACCATTGGGCGGCTGGAAGTGGTAAATGTCTTTCTATATGTCTACCTGTTTCTGCATGTCTACCTGAAGGCCTAGTCTCCACTGCGTTGAAATCCTTGCATTGTACTCCTATCAAACGTAGTTTACAAAATGCAGACCATTACTTACTATTTACCTCAAAGGGCACATTGTACCCCTAGCAAAAGAGAACCAAAAATGTGCCCACATATATGGATGTGTTAACACTAACCCATCCAATGCACCAAGTGGAGACAAGTTCTTATGCACACAAAAACTCTACGTATAGCCCAAAAAATTACATTTGATTCACCTTGTTCAATGATGACGACTCTAAAATGTTGCGCCTTGGTGGTCTTGGTCATGAGTACAAACAGAGAAGCTGGATCTTCTCAGAGGAGATATTAGCAACACAAAATGCTCTAATCTATTCTTCCTGATCTCCCCCCCCCCCCTCCCCCAGAACCAAACAATGTTTGTTAGGTATCCAAATTCCTTATCACTTTATTTACTTTGGGTCAGTCAAAAAGAATTGGCAATACTTATATGACTGCCAAGAACTTTTATTTTCAAATGGACAGTTGACAAAGAGCAGCCTTCTCTTTACAGTAACCTGCAGAAAATCTCTGCAGAGTTAATTAACGTTACTCTGCTCTAAAGACCAACCGACTTGTTCCCAGTTCCAAAACACAACAAAACCCGAAATATAGGTGACACACTAAAGGCAAATGAAGCTGTAATCCATTTATCTTTTCATTTGATAAGGTGAGAGCACTGACCCTACAGCCAGAATTTGCCAACAAGCTTCACCGGTAAGGAGACCTTTAGCTGTGACACACTGCTGAAGAAAAAAGGCGCCCCCCCCCCCTTCCTTGCTTCACTTTTTGCTTTGAATTTCTCTATTTCCTGACCAAAAAAGTTACTCCAAAAAACATTTTTATCTTTTTATCATCACGTTCAGTTTAAATTATTTTTGTCCCCATTTCTTTGCCTTTTTTTTCATTCCGCATACCTGTCTGGGGGCGTCAGCAGTCTCGATCGTGGCAACACATCAGGAAATGTTTTCAGAAAATGACTCGGTGGGGAAAGAAAAAAAAAAGATCTCTGAGTGTTGACTTATTTTGACAGACGGATTGTGTGGTTCGAGTCACAAAAGCTCAGTGTACAGTAAATATCTTAAAACATGTCAGTCATTTTACTGAGGGCTACAAATCGGGAACAGCTGGCCCTGTGATGTTGCCTTACAAACCTGACTTCTCTCATGTGACAGCGCTATAATTACCTTTATTGCAATGTGCCGCCTGTAACAAGCCGATTATTAGCAGTAAGTATAAATACGTTTTCATTTTAGTTATTGTTTAACAAAGTAATTATTGTTTTAGCCGTATGGCTGAGCTGCAGGTGGATATACAAAGCACAACGTATATGGAGAAGGGCAGGGGTGCCCAAAAGGGTAGATCGCAATGTACTGGTAGATCTCAAGGGCAACGGGCGTAGACTGCAGAGCACTGCCTCCCCCCCCCCTATCTTTATCAATAAACAGTACAGTAATGGGCTGATATTTCAGAATTGTCTTGTGCCATATATGTTCATTTATTATACATGGTAAACAATATATGTTTTAAATATAAGGTATTTTCTCTCTCTCTCTCTATATATATAAATAAATATATAGTTTTGTATTGATTGATCATTATGACTTCCTTGGTGGTTAAGTTGAACCCAGTTCGTCCGGAGTTTGTTTACAAAACAAACTCTGCCCGAGCTGGGATTGGGCATACTTACCTATGCTCTGTAAGCCCCCAGTGATTGTGAATTGCTGCAAACCCAACAATCGATTCTGGCATCGCGTCTGAAGAGGCGGGGGGAGCGGTGCCATAGACCTCCATGTTAATGGAGGGGTGTTGGTTTCCCAGCCCGACCAAAGTACTTTAGCTAAAAAAAAGTTTGGCCATGCCTAGAAAAGGGAGAATAAAAAAAAACATTCAATATATACTTTAAATGCAGCACCTGAACATGCATTGGCATGAACTTTCTGTCAGCCCTAGTACAGTAGAAGGAGGCAAACACTTTAGGTCAATGTCTTATCCTTTGGAACTGGTGATGAGGAAAGAAAAGATTAAGCAGAAGGTGGGCTTATTGGTCATTACCACCCTAAGCCAGGGTACAGAGAGTGCAGGGGTGCCTGACTAAGGCAGGATGGATCCAAATCATGTATTGCTCTTTTCCCTGGAAGTGATGTCATAAGTGTTTGACTTTTTAATCAGAATAGTGATATATCCGCATTCCACGTGATGATTACAACTTTTTCTTCAAAAGTTGAAATTCTCCAGTGAAAATTTGATGTTTTAAAGTCTAATATTCATTTTATATTAAATTGTTGAAAAAAATTATTAATTTATATAACCTGATCCCTGTCCCACACCCTATGGAATGAGTAAAGAGGTCTCCTGGACCTCTGACCTATTCTTAAATGCTCAACAAATGTCAATAGAAAAAACACTATTAAAAAAATGTACTTCTTTTTTTTAAATACCCCAAAATATTTAAATGTAATTTGTAATAATTTCCAGGTAATGTGTTTAATTGTTACAAATTAATGTGTTTTAAGATATTTTTTTAAGTGTTTTTATTGATTATTGTGTAATTTTTTTTGCATATGCAATACTTTGATCGTGAGTTATGGTGTTTCACTCTTGAGCGTGATTGTAAAGTAGTGTGACATATGTTAATCATGTTCATTTATATGTATGCTTTTTAAAATTGTTGTAGATCACCGGACCTGGAGGTACCACCAACTCTGGAACACGCTTTTTACCTTACTCCCCCCTGATGATGCCCCAGTAGTGGCAAAACGCGTCAGTAGATTTCATGACAACATCAGTCTTCCAATCTTGTGGTACCAGGGTCTCGTGTGACATTCATTAGCGACTGTATATATGGTGTTGATGTTATTGTGATTTATTTTAAGGGTTCTTTTACATACAATAAAAGTGATTTTTTAGCTTTATCTTTGTAGGTAATAATTAAAGTCCCTGGGGCTAGCCACCCCGATCTCTCGGAGCTAGCTCACCACTAGATCCTTAAGTTACAAATGTTTGTTTTTATTGGTTGTTTTATTGGTTTTTGCCAACGATTGTTAAGCCTCTAAAGCCCCCCAAACACGTTCCGATTATTCTCCCGACCGGTCGGCTGGCACGAAAAATCGGAATTTGAATTATCACCGATCCATCAGCCCGAGCCTATTTATTAACAGCAGATCGACCAAAAATTGACGGACAGGTCCGAAGCAGTCCCGATCTATTTTTCGGCCGATTTTGAGAAATCGGGATCGGTCGGGTACATGATTCCGAATCCGATTAATCTCCCGATCGATTAATCTCCCGACCCGATCGGTCGGTCGGGCAAAATTCGTACGAAA
Source organism: Ptychadena robeensis (assembly GCA_036250615.1). Taxonomy (NCBI): domain Eukaryota; kingdom Metazoa; phylum Chordata; class Amphibia; order Anura; family Ptychadenidae; genus Ptychadena; species Ptychadena robeensis. The sequence continues at coordinate 21,451,641 of CM070038.1, read as the reverse complement.
AATCGGAACGTGTATGGGGGGCTTTAGAATGAGTAAGAGGTTCGGGAGACCTCTATACTCATTCCATTCCATGTTCATATGTAAAATTTACATATATACACATAAAAACATTAATTACATATAGATCTGTTTTTTTGTAGTGGGTGATTTTGTAAAGTTGTAAATTTAAATTTTTACTTAAAAAAAAAAAGGCAAAATTCTGCAGTCTAAACAAATTTTGACCAGGGGGATCTAAATTTCCAGCGAAATACATTTTGCCGTATTCAACCATTTATAGTTTCTATACAGTATGAAATGTAGAGGGAGGAGCTAGACTCCATAATGGGCGGGGACAGATTTGGAGACTCTTTCAAGGAATCCTCACCACTAGACTTCCTGTGGAAATGAACTAATCTTTTAATTTTTGTGTAATATATCTAGAAGCATTTCCTTCAGTTTAGACACAGCTGACGTTTCTCTGGAAGACTGACAACGCTACTTAAAGTAGCTGTTTTTCCATACAGTAAGTACCTATATGAAGCTTGACAAATAAACTATTCTGATTTTTCAGGCAGAAAATAAGAGGGCTTGCGTCCAGATCTGCTTTTGGTAAGCTGTTTATAGAAAACGTACTTGTAGTTCTCACATAGCTGTGATATCCGACAGGCTCGTATGTTCCGCCTGTGTATTTATCTTTTGTTATAGAGCCTTAACACTCCCGCGAACACTTGACGGAACAGATGGTCTGGCGGCGGCTTGCCAAAAGCAATACAATCCTCATATGTTGCAGATGAAGCAAGGTCATGGCGCAGCATTGGTGCTCATACTTAAAAAACATTAGGTCAATTTATAATATTTCATGCTGGGATACTTTGTAAACTTTTACAGATTAAAAAATACGATTTTAAACTCTATCACTGGGAACTGAGTTTTGGCACGGGGACAAAGCGAGATTTGGTTCTCAGTTTATTTGTGAAATTTATAAATAATAGAATTTTGGTCTGGCTTCATCTCTGAGATGTAAATATTTGGGGCATGGTAATTCTTTATATAACATGGAGAGGCCGTGTCCAAACTGAGCTTGTCTGGGATCGTACTCGGCCAGGGATGAAAGATATGTTGGGGATTGTGTGATGGAAGGCCAGATACGGTATATATCCATTTCATTATGCTAGCTGTGGCAGAGATTTCAGAGTGAACCAGAAAGGTGTACCAAAGGTGCTTCAGTAAGGTATGACCCACTTATTGTTGCAATTATATGTAATAAGAAGCTTATCTCAGCTACTGATTGGATTTCCATTCTCACATTATTTTTCTAGAGCTGAGGCTTTGGAAACCCAAAGGACATCAATGAATCTATGCCTGACAAGCGACAGTCCTCCAACGAAGAATAAAACCCTTATTTGTAATTAGAGATGGTTGTAAAATTTGGACTACCTTATTTGGACTACTTTATTTTTGGGAGCCATCCCTGCATTTTAATGCTCTGTAAACTCATCTATTACCAGCCAATGGAATTGTTTCCACAGACACCTTCAGAATCCATTACGCTGTGCAGAGATGGTCAAAAAAATTAGTTTTTCGACTAGTTGAACAATGTGAGGTTATTGCAAAGCCTCTGAGCATAGTATCATCACCAAACATGCTGGAGATCCAGAGAAGGGTCCGGGGTATACAAAAAAAAAAAAGGGAGAATAAAAACAAAACATTCAATATATATTTTAAATGCAGCACCTGAACATGCATTGGCATGAACTTTCTGTCAGCCCTAGTACAGTAGGAGGAGGCAAACACTTTAGGTCAATGTCTTATCCTTTGGAACTGGTGATGAGGAAAGAAAA
>CM070038.1:21425288-21442654 GCA_036250615.1 Ptychadena robeensis | reverse complement strand
CCCCCCCCCCCCCCGGTGTTTCCATGTATCAGTGTACATACCAATCTTTCTGGGTGCCCTAAAGACGTCATATCTAATTCCAAAGGTGCAGGGGGTAGTACATGACCATCATGTAATGGATGAGGCATCGCTTTATTAGAGCACACCTCTGGTGTCAGGGGGATGTGTTTTGGGTCTAGAAGAGGGCCACATGTGCAACACCCAGGAGGTTAAGCGTTTTGCAATGAACTCACAAATAAACTAGTCAGAATTTTGTGACCATCTCTAGTACTTTTTCACTTTTCAATTGAAACACTTAAATTTTTATAATCGACTGAAATTTTCCAACATGATTGATCATGGCTTTTCCATTTTATTAAAAATCACTATTTTGAGTCAATAAAAAAATAAAAAATTTAACTGTGTATGGACGCAACCCTGAATTCACAGAACTCATCTGCATATCTGTAGTCATAAGATAATTCATGCTCATTTCAAGCTGGTACACATAGTCGGTGAGGATTAAGGTTGTGTTTTTGACACCAGATTTTACTCTTACCTGTGTTTCATGTAGGAAATTATTGGGCATATTTCCAATTAGACGAAAATCCACTACCTAGACAGTTGTGACCTCATTGGAAGGTTTTTTCTTCATTTAGGGTTCCATCTCACAGTTATAGGTTTTGTTTCCACTAGAGCGATCTCCCCTTGTAACTGATTTGTCAATTTCCACTTAAGCCAGTTGTTCCCATTCCAGGGGGGCACTGGCCCTCATTATTAACCTGTGTTTGAATAGGGAGGGGGGGGGCTCAATAATGTTACTAAATAGAAAAGGGGGGACCTGCAAGGAAAGTTTGGGAACCACTGACTTAAGCGATCGTTCGTGGAAAGGCACGATCTGGCGTGGGTGCGATTTAGAGGGCGATTGAACACCATCCTACTGTGTTTTTAATCATGGACCATGTCCGATAGTGTCACCTAGTGAAAAAGTTGCGTCCGATCGCCTCCATTGACATGAATTGACTGGATCCCCAGTAAATGACCACGTACAATAATTTTCTATGGGTGCGATAGGGGATAATCAGGAAAACGCGTCCAATCGTGTGCAAATCTGCATCCAATCGCGTGCAAACAAGGGGGGGGTAATCAGCCGTGGACGTGGCGAAGTCATTAAAAACGAGTCCATCCGTGTCCGATCGCTCTAGTGAAAACAAGCCCTTACTTTCTCTCAGGATGACACTGATGATTAGAAGGGAATATACCTAAAAGGTACAAAAAAAATAAAACCTTTGGGAAACCATCGCTGCTTGTGGTGCTTTCGTTGTAGGATTATCAGGGATGTTTCAATAGAAGCTCCAGATTAAGAACAGATTGAAAACAATTTCTGAAATGACAGTAACATACTAAGGCTTATGTGATACTTTAGGGATTGGGGATGAATCTGTTTTAATCATTGACTCTTAAAACTTCTCAGGAAGGAGGACCGGGTCAGATCAATGAGTGATGAGGGTGTGTTAATGCAGTAACTAGAGAAGACCATATGATGATGTCATGGAATGCTGTGGGGTCCTACATGTTAATCTTTTCTTCTAAATAATATCTATAATACAGTCTGTCATTAGTAATAACAAAGTAGTTTGTTGTTGAGTCCCCCATGTAATATAGTTTTAATATATGTTACTCCTGTCTAGAGATGGTCGAATTTTTTTCTAAATTAATGTACAAGTTGGGTCACTTGCCCAGGGAGACCTATGTTGTTAAAGATGCCATACACAGGTCGAAGTCCATGAGATAGATGAGCCATCAGATGGCAGTGAACATGCATGGCGCTCGAAGATCTATCAATCTATGCATGTATGGGCACCCATAGAGTATATCACATGTGTTATAGAATTAGGCTTTGCTTGTTCCGGATTTAATGTTTAAGCAAAACTTAAGTGTGTTTCCATATGAAAAAGTATTCATTATAGTATTCATCATTATAGCTGATAGGAAGAAAAAAACTCAGTTGTAGGCATTTTTTCAACATATATTAAGGTTGGCCCATGACTTTGCCCAAATATTTATTTTAACCCACTGTGTGACAACTCTGCTCTATAGGCAGGAGTAGAGATGGTCGGGTTTTTCGACTTGCTAACTTTGTGAGCTGATTGCAAAGCCTCTGAACATGGTATCATCACCAAACTTGCTGGAGATGTAGAGATGGGTTGGGGTATACTACAAAAAAAGGTATGTCTCTTACACAAATAGTTTTTGCACAAATTAAGTTCAAAGTCAAGTCAAAATTTTGAAAATTGGAATTTCGACTTTGATTTTGAACTTCATTTATGCAAAACTTACCAGCACTAGAGCAAAACTTTTTTTCTCAAATGTTCCCACAACCCTTCTCTACATCTCCAGCAAGTTTGGTGATGGTACATTGTTCAGAGGCTTTGCAATCAGCCTACAAAATTAGCAAGTCGAAAAACTTAACCATCTCTACTCTACTGCCTATAGAGCAGAGTTGTCACACGGTGGGTTAAAATAAATATTTTGGCAAAGTCACAGGCCAACCTTAATATATGTTGAAAAAATGCCTACAACTGAGTTTCTATCTATCAGCTATAATGATGAATACTATAATGAATACTTTTTCATATGGAAACACACTTAAGTTTTGCTTAAACATTAAATCCGGAACAAGTAAAGCCTAATTCTATAACACATGTGATATACTCTAAGGGTGCCCATACATGCATAGATTGATAGATCTTTGAGCACCATGCACGTTCATTGCCATCTGATGGCTCATCTATCTCATGGACTTCGACCCGTGTATGGCATCTTAAACAAGAAGAGGCATCAGACCAAGCTTATTTTTTTAGGCATACCAACATTTAAAAATATTCTAAAATGGTCTTTATTAAACATATGAACATATATACATATTAAACAGTAAAATTATAAATTCACACAATTCATCCTATATCTAGATAGAATACAATAAGAAAAACATCTATTCACTTTATATATAACCCCCAGAACCCTCAGATCTGAATAGATCAAATATGAATAAGGGTCAGTCCCCTTCACCCTCCAGAATCCAAGGAGAGTGAGGGGAGCCCTATCCCATCCTAAGATCTCAACGCACCCCCCTCTCTTTGTGGGGCTTCTTCAGGAGAAATAGTATAAGGACACAATACTACAAAAAATGGGAAGGTGTGTAAATTATACACAAATTACAAACAATTAAAATATCACTTACATCAATCACTACACATCTATATACATTCCAATGGTAAACTCCTAATCAGAGACTAGGCTAGGGCACATATATTTAATTATCTTCACTATGGCACATAATTATTGGTGCAATTCATTGTGTACCTAGCAGTTGGCTAGGGGGGCGGTGCAATCATTTCAAGGTGTTAATTTGGGAAGCCTGACATCATTAAATTATTGGTATATTATATGAGAGAACTCAAAAAATCTAAAATTGTGTTCAGTAGGCCTACATTTGTGGCAGAATCATAGTTAGCTATATGAACTCTACAGTCATTATTTATTTTGAACCTTAGGCCTTTCTAATGACCCCAATGGGGGCAGACGGTTTTGCTGGTGACCATTGTAAATGATGTACATCTGTTCCATGTTACAAAAGCACAAAATTATGTCCTCTGCTCCCCCACCATCCTCCAAACGTAACTTCTCCTAATCTCAGGCTTTTAGTTTTCAGACTGAGTAGTATTCAGGAGGAGTTGAGACTGCCTAGACAGAGCCAGAAGTGCTCACTCTTTCCTCCTTGAGATGATGCCGTCTACATTTTTTTTGTTTTTCCAGCGGAGCCCTGAGCACTGGTGTTGTCTAATGCTGTGTGCTAGACCCCGGGTGCAATTTAGTTGATATAGTGCAATTTCCTTCTACACTCTGAGCTGATCCACAGGCTGACCTTAGACAATTTGTCTTCTTTCTGGGAGCAATGTCAAGCAAAAGGAAACTATTAAGTCAAGAAGCCAGTCATGCAGGGGTAGTCCACTGTATAAACAGAGCTTGACCCATGCTAATTTATTTCTGGTCCTTTACAAAAGACACTTTACAGGTCTGGCTGGTCCTAAATCTCTCCCCAAAAACAAGTCTGCATCTTTGCCAGCTCACAACGGTGCTTCAATCATTTCTTGTTCCATTTTTAGAAAGGCAGAAAAGGCACTTGTGTTGTACTTTAGGGTCCAAGAAAAGGGAAGATATATACTATTAATGTCTAAGGGTTTGTTTCCACTATACGTTGGCACACCCGATGTAGCAGATAGACATTCTCAGCGGATGCTGTATTTAGACATCCGCCGATGCAGAGGCTGAACGTACTTGACTAAGTTCAACCTTGCATTGGCGGAACGGCTCGGCACAGTGAAGACACAGCATCCGCAAGCAGGTAAGTGAATGTGCTCCGTCAGGACGTCCCGCCAAGCGATACGCTAAGTGGAAACATAGCCTAAGTCTTGAGCTGCCAGGCCCATTTTGAAGAGGGTTACATGATGGTGACAACAGACAACCAGTAGCTTCTCAAACCTGTGTAAAAGAGTGACTATCCATGAGCAGAGCGTAGTCTCCCTCTAAATGGAAGGAAGACTAATCGTTGCAGGATCTCCGGCAAATTTTTTAGAGGAGGAAAACCAGAAAAAATATTTGAAGTGTTTAAATCAGTTGGGGAAAAAATCCCCATGCAGTACCAAATTTCAGCCACAACCAAATTGGTGTCACTAGAGAGCACACTTCACTGCAAATCTCATCTTCCACACAGCTCTGTATTGCTACTATCAGCTGGGCTGTGACAGCTCCTCCACCTCCCCGCCTAATCTTCTTGCTGGAAGAGTGAGGATGCTCACCCCCCTGAGATTCTATGGAAAGCTATTATGTTTAGATATTAAAAATACATTTAAATGGGTATTTTTTTTAACAAAAAGTATTTCTTGCAATTGCACGGCCTATATAGCGTTAATATAAAGTTTACATTTACTTTGCCCTTAAAATTTTATCAGTAACAAGCAAACTTTTATATACTAGGAAGCAGCCTATCACAAACCCTTACCATGTGATAACATCAAGTGTTAAGCAGGAATATTCGATTGTCTAATATTTTTCAAGAATATCTGCAATTCGAGAATTCCTGAATATCGGTATGGCCATGTATTGCAAAAATCATATTCGCATTGCAAAAAATAAACATAGCATGTGATCATTCATTTCGAAGATTTTCGTAATGGGAATATTATTTTTGCAATACAAAAATAGTTTTCGTATTACATGTCATACCGCGAATATTTGAATTTGAGAACATTAGACCTCTAACTGGTTGGCAAACCAGTGATCAAGTTGCTTTTAGCCATATTGTATGATCATGGATGAATAAAAATTGTAACCTCCTTTTTTTTCCACCTAGTTTGTCTTGCTTATTCAATGGGTGATATTTCAGTTCAGGGTCACGCTAACTCCCCGCATTTTGGGGGCAGGGTTACCTCAATGACTCTTGATGATTGCTGTAGGAGTCTTTATTAATAATATTTTTCTCAAATTGTTTTGAATTTATGGGGACAGTGACCACTCACCCTTATACTTTAGATCTCCACTTCTCATCTATATTTCCTTATGAGGATTAGTGAAGTTTATGTAAAGTTAAAAGTGGACTTAAAAGTTACTAGTAGACTGGATAGGGGGATTGCATTGCCCGGAGCTGAAGATGAAGTGTTAGGGCATCTTGACCAAGAAGACTGGCCTTGGTACTTCAGGGATGGGTGTAGGTTAAGGGGGGCATGTTTATCTAGGGGAAGGGCTGTGGAGTCATTATAGTCAGGGGCCAACAGAAAGGATTTCCTTTTTGGACCCCGATCGTCACACACCCTCCCTCTCCTGTATTCCCATTGGGGTTACCAAATGTTAAATTTACAGCCTTTTATTTTTTTGTCACAGCATATTGAAAGTTAGCAATGCCGCAGGCTTAAAGTGGACATTGAAGAGTCTTTTGTGACATGTCGGTTTTGAAAAGGACAGCCACATATACTGTTAAAGTTTTATTTCAAGGCAGGGCTTAACCCTGAAGTATGTCACTCACTGTATTTGAAGGAAAGTGTAAGGTACCATTGAGCTGGTATTTAAGGTCTGGATGCTGGTATGGTGGTTGAAGGAAGGTTCAAATTGGTACTGCCAGGTCATCCCCTTTATTCAATGAAAAGTTGTTGGCTGTGGCCAAGTTATTTATGTAGGGGGGACACTGGTAAGCGGCTCACCACATCCGATTCAAAATTAGAAGAATTAGAAGTTATTTATGTAATTTTGCACTTAATATATATATAATATTTTTCCACAGAAATGTATGTCTCTTTCATTAAATTTATGGTATTCTGTTCAAAGGGACAAGGGTCTCAGGAATCCATGGGTCAAGGAGTGATTGGAGTACTAAGTGATTTAAGCTGTGCTTTCAGGGTTCGTGGGGTAGAGTACCACAAAGAAACGCAGCTCACATTACCGCAAGGTACACAGGTTTCCATAGGAAAACATTACCTGTGCTTGCCTTTTTGGTAACCCGCAATGGCACGCATTACCGAAAAGACCACAGCTGCAAGTGTATCGTGGAGAGTGTGAAGTGAACAAACCCTCACTCCTATTGGTATGCTGTTAGTAATGATGCACTCATAGCTGCCTCCTGGTGCTACTTTTGCCTCTCTCTCTGGCTATATCCCCACATGGGCATACTGCCGTGATTCCAATCACGGTGGGGAGATCACGGAAGATTGCTAGCACCCAGCGATCTCCTGCTATCTCCCGTGAATTGAATTGCGGCACGCGACCTGCAGGCAGGAAGTGAGGTGGTGGGACAGGACATCTTGCCCCACCCCGCCTGATCGCGGCCATAGATAGTGAATAGCGGCCATGTCTATGGCCACGATCAGGGGTGATATATTGCGTCCGGCATCTGATCGCAGCCAGTCTCAGCTGCAGGAATGAGCCCAATCAAATACATAGGCGTGATCTCTGTGGCGTGATTATAATCATGGGAGATCGCTATAGTGGGGACAAGCCCTCTCTGTGAGCTCTGAGAGGGAGCCAGGGTGTCTTAAACCCAGGTGACAAAGGGCCTGATTAAACGACAAAAGGGCTGGAATTGACTCATGTATCATAGTTTGCACACATCTGGTCTAGTTCTTATACAGATAGAAAACTCATGAAACCACTTAATTATGAAGATAAGCTGATCAATTTACTTTTCAGGGGCATTGATCATCTGCTTTCTGTGCTAAAGCTAAAATAGGACCAACTAATCAGAGTAATAGAAATCGGTCAGCTGATCAGATAGGTCATGTGCTTCTCCATGAGTTCTCCAGCCATAGAACCTTTTCAGCTTATTTAAAATAAACAATCTTTTTATATTAGAGTGGATGTTTTGAGTCTCCATATAATAATATCTTGCAAAAAAAGATATTAGACTTTTCAAACCTGGTCATAAAACAAAGCCAGACACAGAAAACATGTAACGTCAAGAAAAAAATTTGGAAATTAAATAAAAAGATATTGCAGAGTAAATGTAAGTCTCTGTAGGTGAATTCCTTGTTGATCACTGTAAGTTTCTCTTTAAATTCATCATGTCTGGGGTCCTCCTCCACCGGCATCACCAGCCGTCACAGTTGGGGGGATCACGTTTCATAAGCTACATTGTGTTTATATTGGGCATTCTCAGACCTGCACTCCTCAGCACAGGCCCTGGCCTGCTACATCTGCAAGAGATCTGCAAGTTGCATGCTAGGCGGTTTGTATTTACTGCTCCTATGACACATAACAGATGTACGGCTATTTATGGGAGACTAGCGAAGACAGAACTGAAAATGATGTCATAAGGAGCAGAGAGACTCTCATAGCCGATCAATGAGTAGAAAGGACAGGTAAAACCCTCAACCTTATGTCAGCACCCCAACTTCCCTTCATGTGCCTAGTTCAGTGGTTCTTTCCTTGCAGGGCCCCCTTTTCTATTTAGGAACATTATAGAGCCCCCCCCCCCCCCTCCCTATTCAAACACAGGTTAAGAATGAGGGCCAGCGCTCCCCAAATTGGGAACCACTGGCCTAGTTGTGGATGAGCATTGTAAAGAGGTCTCCTCTTTCTCTTGACTTTAAAAAAAAAAAACAACAAACATAAAATACATGAATAAATAAAAAAAATATATATGGGAATTATTTAACCGTCCAAAGAAGTCTATCCATCCATTCCAGAGCCCCGCTGCTGTCTGGCGGGTGCTGATTTTTTTAGTTTTTTTTAGTAAAGAACATATAACATTATGAAATTAAAGCAGAGCTTCACCCGTTATCTACCTATGAAAATACTGAAAAATAATCAACATCATATTAACACAATAAGATATTACAAGAAAACTCACTATGCTTTCCCTTTAGGGTTCAATCAATACCGCATGTAGTTTGCATGGGAAACCTGTTTACACTTGCCTGTGTTGAGTTGTGTTAATGCAAAACGCATTGCTGCACGCATTTTGTTACCACAGTGGGAGCATTTCTCATACAGTAATATATGCAGTGTGTACTGTGCAGCATGTGCGTTAGCCTTAACGCTAATGTGTCCATTGCCCATACATAATGCACTCAAGAGCCCTGACACATATACAGAAACACAGCATGCTCATAGCTACATTCCATAGCTCTCCCACCATCATAGTGTTCTGGTTCCAGGGATCAAGGGTGTGTTTCCACCTCTCCAACCCAGAAAGCACATAGGACATTAGACAGTTCATATCAACTTTGTTCAATCAAATTCAAACAAACATGGACGCCAGGGATTGGCTTAGTCATAGAGGTCCCCTGAGTGTGGTATGTTTTTATGTGCATTCCCTACTTTCAACAGCTCTCCCGAGTACTCGCCATCATACCTGGTTCCAGGGACCAAGGGTGTGTTTCCACCTCTCCAACCCAGCAAGCACATAGGAAATATCCCACATTAGACAGTTCATATCAACTTTGTTTAATGAAATCCAAACAAACATGGACACCATGCAGAAGGCTAGTCCCACTAACATCTTTTGCTCCAGGATTGGCTTATTTATAGAGGTCATCTGAGTGCGGGATGTTATTTATGTGCATTCCCCACATTCAAAAGCTTTCCAGTGTACCCGCCATTATACTTGGTTCCAGGGATCAAGGGTGTGTTTCCAACTCTTCAGACCAGTGAACACATAGGAAATATTCCACATTAGACACTTCATATCAACTTTATTCAATGAAATACAAACAAACATGAACACCATGCGTGAGGCTGGTCCCACTAACGCGTTTTGCTCTAGGATTGGCTTAGTCATAGAGGTCCTCTGAGTGTGGGATGTTTTTTTATGTGCATACCCTTTATTAATTTTGTTACTCTATATATGTCTGGAGGTTGGGGTTATAATTATTGTAACAATTTGCATTTGTAAGTTGAGTTGAAGAACGCAGTTCCAGGTGCGCAGAGAAGCGCCAAGTCAGCTTGCGTAGACTGTTAAACCTATCATAGAATAAGTTGGATCATTAATCTGCTCAGTGTCAGCCAAGCCAGCATTGTTTAGCATCGTCTGGATTCCAATGACTTGATCCTCTCTCGGAGCGTGATGAGGTATCCCTTGCCAGGTCTCAGATGACATTATAAGGTTACTTGCAATACATAGAGGAACGCAGGGCGAGCACATTGACAATTTCAAGATGTTTATTTTTGTTCCTGCACCTGGGTCTCGGTGATCTCATCCCGTTCACCTACCCCGTGGTTCAAAGCTAGACCAGGGGCTCTGTTTGTTTTCATCGGCTACTTAGTGCTTCACCAAATCAGCTTTTTCCCCATTCTGTAATTATGCAAATTGCCTTTTTATGACTTAATGTGCCCATTTTGGACTAGATGAACTATGATACTGTTTCTGAGTTTCATAATCAAATTTCTTCTGCATCCTGGCAAAACTTTTCCCCCGGCGTTGTGCGGGCAATGTGGTCGTACTCAAACAAAACAAAATATTTGTTAGTTGTCGATGTGTATGCAAACCATAACAGAGAACTCTTTTTCTCCGCTTGGTCTGCAAAATGATATCTAAGCTAAGAAGAAAATTTAATGTATTGCAGCTTACTCTTCCTTAGATGTGTTGGCTGCATTCATTTTTATTTTTTTTAGGTTAAGACTATTTTAAGTATAGAAATTTTAGGCTGATCTTACCAGAAATTCCGTTCTATTGTCATTTCCTGTGAGTAGTATTGAAAGCACAAACAATGTTATACTCCTGTAAACTACTAATCCCCCATCCTCCTTATAATGGAGATGAAGAAAGGGAGACATATTTGATGTCCAGCCTGCATGACAGCCATAGGTCCATCCTTAAGCCCCTAATACACGTTTAGATTGTGACCCGATGTTCTGGCCGATTGACATTGCATGATGATGTCATCACGCACGGTCAACCGACCAAAACATTGGGTAACTATCGGCCTGGGCACCCTTTGAGTGCCAGTGCTGTCTGTTGGGTCCCTCTAGCTTCTTGGGCCGTCAGCTATGGAGACCCGGCAGACAGCTGGTAGAGCAAAGTGGGGTGTGCGTAATTATTCAGCCTCCTTTGATCTGAGTTCAGTCAGTTGCCCATAGACATTGCCTGATGAGTGCTAATGATTAAATAGAGCGCACCTGTGTGTAATCTAATGTCAGTACAATTACAGCGGCTCTGTGACCACCTTATATGTTGTCTAAGAGAATATTGGGAGAAACAACACCATGAAGTCCAAAGAACACACCAGACAGGTCAGGGATAAAGTTATTAAGAAATGGTGCCAAATACAGGGCAATCTTGGAAGAAAACCTCTTGGAGTCTGTAAAAGACTTGAGACTGGGGTGGAGGTTCACCTTGCAGCAGGACAATGACCCTAAACATAAAGCCAGGGCAACAATGGAATGGTTTAAAACAAAACATATCCATGTGTTAGAATGGCCCAGTCAATGTCCAGATCTAAATCCAATCGAGAATTGTGGCAAGATCTGAAAACTGCTGTTCACAAACGCTGTCCATCTAATCTGACTGAGCTGGAGCTGTTTTGCAAAGAAGAATGGGCGAGGATTTCAGTCTCTAGATGTGGTAACATTCCCTAACAGACTGGCAGCTGGAATTGCAGCAAAAGGTGCTTCTACAAAGTATTGACTCAGGGGGCTGAATAATTACGCACACCCCACTTTGCAGTTATTTATTTGTAAAAAAAATTTGGAATCATGTAGGATTTTCCTTCCACTTCTCACGTGTACACCACTTTGTATTGGTCTTTCATGTGGAATTCCAATAAAATTGAGTAATGTAAAAGTTCAATACTTTTGCAAGCCACTGTACTTACTTTTGCCTTGCACCTGGAGCTGCGGCATGACGTCACGTCGCCAGATTTAGAGTACTATTACCAAGGTCCATTTTTTATTTAACCCCCGATCTGCCCTATGCTGCCCCTATCTGCAGCAGAAGTGCCGATAATAGAAAGTGTACAAGGGAGGTGATAAACTGAAATATTTAACTCCTGCTCACCACTTACTGTTATACAGTTCATGTACTTGAGTTTAGGTATATTTTAACCTTCCTAGTGGTTGAGACAAACCCAGTTAATTCAAGTTTGTTTACAGACCGAACTGGGTTCGGAGATACTCTGAAAGCCCGCAACAATTCTGAATCGTGGTTCCACGGGCGGGGGGTGGGAGGTCTTAGCGGTGCATGTTGATTGAGGGACGTCGGTTTCCCAGCCCCCTCCTCCAGATGTGTACAGGGGAGGAGGGAGGACGGGGAACACGAGCAGAGTACTATGTTTAAAAAGGTGCAGTACCAACTGACTGCTAGGTGGATTAAACTCCTGAGCAGTTGCCCTGAGTTAGTTGGGAGTGAGTTTGTTTACAAGCATTTCCCACCCCAAACTAACCTTGTCGCATCTTATCTGTCCAGTGGGAGCTTGTAGTATCTCTGCATGTGGACGTCCCCATCGATCCTTACATGTTACTATGTTTATTTGCAAGTAGTAATGTAAAATTAACCCTGCAGAACAAAACTCATAATTGAAAAAGGAGAAGCAGAGCCAGGGGCAAATCAGTGGTGCAGCAGTACTCATGTGTTACCAAGAAGCAAGTTGATAGGACGAGAGCATTGTCCAGTCATTTTTCCAGAAGACAAGAGGTACATTTCAAAAATGTTATGTATTAAAGGGACTTTTTAGGCAGCAGTGTAAATACATTCATATATTTTTTTAAATAAGTTTGGTTAATGTTAAATTTACATAACTTGAAGCTGATTAAACAAATTTTTTACTTTCCATCGGTCAACAGCACTTTTCACCAGTAACATGAATTCAGTTATTGTACATTTTACAGATCCTATTGCACAGAGGCCCGACGTGTTTTGTGGGTCACCCCTTCCTCAGGGATTCTTGTCTGTGCAGTAAGTTATGGTTTTGTATAAGATTTCTAAATGGATTCTGAATGTACTAGCGTACACACCACTTCCAACCCTTATACCAGTCCAGAATATAGAGAACGAGGGACCTTGTATCCACATGTTGCCCAGAAGGTCTAAACTTATCCCCAACATTAAGATCCCCACACAGGTAATGAGTGGGGACCGACAGCTGAGCTGTGGAGAGCTCACAGCATCAGACACATCGCTCACAGCATCAGTGGGCACCCTTTGTGTGCTGGTCGTTAGTTTCAATGGGGACGCTGGTCCCCATTGAAACTAATGGCATCGGTCAGAGATTTACGGACATGTTCATTCTCTGGTTGACTGAGCTTTGGGTGTGTGGCGACCTTTACACTTCCATGTAGGGCAAATATTTTTTAATCATTTAATTAAGAGGGACAAATGCAGTCTCCCACAAGTTCCATGTGTGCTGTATCACATTCTGGCTTCTTCAGATGTAGTGAAATTCAGGAGCGTTGCTTTCTTATATCTTTCTATTCTTGGGCAGCCCAAGGGCTTTTATTCTTTGCAGTATATCAGAATTGTTGTCTCTCTTCATTTTCCTCAAGTCGCAATAAATGATTATGAACTTTTCTTTTAAGACAAAAAAAAAAAAGATTTCAGTATTCTGTGATTTATAACATGATTGAAATAGACCTTTCTTTGCAGAGTATTGTAAAGTATACACATATGTATTTGCTGGAAGCCTTCTATCCCCAGAGGAATGTCTTTAGTTCTTCAGAGCAGCTCATAATCAGTAATATGCTTACATCATAGCAGGCAGAGAGACCTCACTTCCAATTTGAAAAAGCTCTGCTCTACTGACACATGGAGCCCAGTGAGAGGTCTACGCCGTTACTTCACGTATATATGAAATATTATATAATCCTTATCTACATGTGATGATAACAATACCATTACCTGATTGATGTCTATGGAGATATTGGATAGAGAAACAGACTTTACTTGTCCCTGCTAAGGATGAAGAATTTTTTTTTGTAAATCATTGTTAGGGTACCCCCCCTGGAGAGGCTAAAATAAAGTGTGTAAACTCTCACTGCTCTCTCAATGCTTGCAAAAAGATAAGCCTGGAGAAAATAAGAAAGATAGATGTAGGGCCTCATGACTGGGAAAAAGGGGCAGGGGCATAGAGGGTTAAAATGGCGGGTGCGAATATCGGCACTTGGAGAATTCATTAAAATCTCAAATATAGTGTTATATCTTTGTAATCGCAAATATTCAACATTGTTTACATTAGTACATGGAACTATCATGCATTGGATGCAAGTGCCAATTTGCACAATGAAGGTAAAAATGACTGGAGAACACGAATAATAGGTAAAAAAATGTGTGATATTTTGTAAATAAGAATATTAAGAATATGCTGCTCATCACTAGTTAGAAAATGGTTATCCTGAATTGGTAATGTGTAGTTGTGGAGATGGAGACCCGGGGGGGGGGGGGGGGGGGGGGGGGAGTAGTTGTTGTCCCATTTAGAGATAGCTGGCACCCAGTGTATGCCACTACTACCCTCATTAATGGTTTGCCAATTTTTCCTTAATTTTTAAGATGTAATGTAGCCAAGGAAGCTTGTTGATTGGTAATGTCATAGGCACAGAGTCCAACCTTTTCTGTTAAGATGCCCATGTGAATGGGAACTGGGTCATATAGGGTGGTATTTGTGTGTGGATCAATTTACGAGTTAGTGTGGCATACGAAATGAAAATGACAGGCCTTTGGGAAGGCAGCAGATCCCTTCCCCGTGTCACGAATGTGGGGGGAAAGGATCCACAGTGGATTATTTTATGCAATGAACACAAAGTTTTATTTTGAACATAAAGTGTTTAGTGCGATGACATTTAAAAACTTGCCGTTACTTTTGAGATCCTTTCATTAATGCCGAACATAATAACGTGGCACCGGGGGGAGGAGGCAGCGAATCGATCTCAAAGGAAATGGTAAGTTTTTAAAATGTCATCGCTCTGAACACAGTTTTCGGTGTTCAAAGTAATTGCATTTTGAAAACTTACCATTTGCTTTGAGATCGATTGCATTTCCTTTGAAGTTTCAGGCCTGCCACATAAAAAACGAATTCCATTTAAGTCTATGGTGCGCTTTTGGCACAGAAATGTGGACCTCAGCAGTGCGCTAGGGAGGTTAAAGGAGGTAGTTTGCAGTCTAAACAAGGATTGATATCTCAGGGCCATGTGCTTACTAGGATAACATCACTTCCTGGTTAGGGATAGGATCACTTCCTGGTTCAGGATGGTTGGGGGAAATTGATTTGCCCTGGCCTCAATCCAATTGCAAATCTTTGAGGTTAACACTAAGATAAGTAAATAGGCATCCAACATCAGTTCATAAATCCACAGACACTCTGAAATCTTAAGGCCCCCATACACGTCTAGCTTTTTCATTCAATCAACTTAATTCAATCAATTTTTTGGTTGATTGATTGAAAATCTATGGCATCCCACATGGTTAGATCAACCTAAAACAATTAAAATTTGGAAATAAATTGATTGAAAAATGATTGGATGTGCTGGAAAATTTTAATTGGTTGTATTGGAATTGATTACACTTTCAGTCTATCCCAAAAAGTTTATCAAATATTTATTACTACAATTGGCAAACATATAATCAATCACCAATTTCCCTGACCCCCCCCCCAAACTTTTTTTTTACGTTGATTGAACAGAAAATCTAGATGTGTATGGGGGGCTTAACGGAAAGCCTTTCTAGATCATTAGAAGGGGTTATGGGGACTATAACCATTATGTAAAGGGGGAGGGGGCAATTCTTTATAGCATCCTATGAATTAAAGATGAGAAAACATAAAAATTCCACCAGGTATACTGCAAGGGTCTTAATAAATGTGTTCATTGTTTATATAATGTCCAAATATTGTGTTTATACACTTGTACACTCATAAATAAATTGGAAGTTCAAAAAATTTCAAACAGTGCTGTAGGTACAATTCATATATCTACAACATAAATTCATGTAACTACATTAAACAGACAGCTGACTCTATCTGTGTCTTCTATTCAATCCTGGAGTTTAGCGTTGACCAGTAAGACATCACAGAGAGAGTCTTGGCTACTACAGCCAACAGCTTGTCTTTGCTTCTCGTTGTTTGCCTTTGACACTTAACAAGTCCAAAATATGACATTAAAAATATTGTAATTTCCGGCTTACAGTCTCCTGCTCATACAACCACACTTCTGCCTATAGAGATATTAATCGCTGCTCTTTAATTTACTTTTTTACAAAGCAGGTCAAGTGTTTAAGATCAGTGTTTTCTCTGCTGTAAGGTGCGTTTACTGGTAAGTCAAAGGCTTTGTTCATAAACAAAGTGATTAAACATCCCGGGCGAATAATTATAGCTTCAAAGGTGTCACACATAAAATTCCTGCCGTGTCAATTTGGGCTATTATGCGTTCTCTGTAAATACGTCTATAAACAACAGTATTGTACAGTGGAGCCTACAATTTCTGGGTCCTTGTACCGTCAGAGAGGGGATCAGACATTTAATATATGTATTTTAAAAATAAATGCCTCCCTAGTCTTTCTATCCACAGACCAATTCCTAAATTAAAAGGGGCTTTCCATTTTTATCCAAACCACCCATTTGCTTCAGACCTCCTTTAGAGCAAAGAGTCCAGTGTAAGTTGTTTTGTGGCGCTGGGCTTTTGATCCCCCAAAGTATCTATATACTAAATGTATATAGATGTATATAAATGTATCTACAAGCAGCTCTGTAACTTTTAAGCTAGATTTAAAAAGATAACTAAACCCAACAATAAATTGTTCAAATATATGAATTGTAAATATATTGGACAAACATCGTCTATTTGAGAATTTCGTTAAAATGACGGTGGATATTCGGAATTTCAAATATTCGTGATATTATGCACAGGGAAGCTTATGGCCGCGCATTGCGAATACTAAATACCACATGTGACCATTCATTTTGAAGGTAATAGCGATGCGATAATAAATATTATTATATTCACAATGCAAGTCCATACAATCGAATTTCAAATATTCGCAAATATTTAATCGAATATTATAAATATTGTAAATTTGAATATTACCTATGGCGCTCATCACTAGTAGACATTTAACTTATTTTCACAGATTGTATTAGCAAAGCTAAAAGAATCAGGTAGGGGGATGTTAGTAGAATGGTAAGCCACTTCTCAGATGGGAGATGTGGACTTTTTTGGACCAGGTTTGCCTTTAATGTGTCAGTAGGTGGTCAAATCCTAAGGGCACTAGTGTTGAGCTCGAATATTCGAATTGCGAATATATTCGGCGAATATCGGCTATTTGAGAATTGCGAATATGGCATATTATTATTCGCCATTGGGATGCTTATGGGCATGGATTGCGAATATATATTCGCAATGCGAAAATAAATAGCACATGTGACCATTCATTTTGAAGGTAATTGTGAATATTCACGAATACTGAATCGAATATTAGTAGAATTATTCGTGAAATATCGCGAATTCGAATGTTGGTGCTCATCACTAATGGGAACCCCCTGGACATTCCCAATACCGAGTACTGCAGTTGAGAAATTACCTTTATGTGCAGGGTATATTCAGGGTCCTGTTTAGCCTACTCCTGTCAGGTAACACATGCCAACCTAAATAGAGTTTCTACTTCTGAGTTGTACGTGTTGGAGACCATTGTCACAAGTTCTTAGTGTCTGGCTTCCTATAGTCACAAGGTTCGATATATCCCCCATATATTCCCCCTCATCTCAATGACATTAGGTAGGTGCAGGCAAGGTCTAGATCACAGGCCAAAAGTCGATTTTTCTAGAGGTTCAACATGTGGTTTTTCAATAGTTTTAAAGATTTACTTAACCTCCCTAGCGATATGCCCGAACCCAGTTCGGGCAAAGGCACACTGCAAC
>CM070038.1:21396593-21410103 GCA_036250615.1 Ptychadena robeensis | reverse complement strand
AGCAGTGATATATACCTTCCAATCACTATGTATCCTATCAGGGAGGACCCTGCACTACAAAGCAGTGATATATACCTTCCAATCACTATGTATCCAATCAGGGAGTACCCGGCACTACATAGTTGTTGGTAGATCTAAAGAAAATTGTATGGAGTGATCTAAAGGTGTATGGCACATGAATAAATGTGACTATAGACATTAGATACCCCTGACATTGATTTGTTATATGATTGGGGCATGCAATTGCGTCTTCAATCATAAGTTTCACATCTATGTGCAATATGAAGAATGAATACACAAAAATTTAAAATGTGTTTTAACTGCAAATTTTTCCAACACATCAGCTGTATATTCTGTAACATGTAGAACGCATAATCATTACAAATACCCATGGCACAACTGAAGACCACAGTTTTTACTAGGGATGGTCAATAAATTGTGAGTTAACTGCCAAGCTCCAGTGTCTGAGCACATGTAGGTATTGCATAACTTATGTTCAAAGTTAAGTTGAAATTTCAACTGAAAAAAGGTCAAGTATATAATGTATGTCCAGCAATGGCGGTAATGATACCATGTTCAGGGTAATAAAAAGTGATTAACTTACAAAGTTAATGGCATAAACTTTTCACTTTAGGAAAACACTTTGTAGAACAGAACAATTTTGACAAAATTAATTTTTAAATGGCCCAAACTGATTGTTGGTTGTGAAAGTTTTCCTTCACTTTCTGCTCTGAGGACCCGAGTCATGTAACAAGAGGTAAGGGGACATGACCCAGTAGGACTATGTCTCTACTAGCTTTGGTTGAGCTGCACCAAGAACACGACCTGCCTTATGCTCAATTGACACATAAGGACATGTTAGGATAGGCTAGCAAGACGTGTTGAATATGAAGCATGACGTGAAGCAATGCTGCAGCACAAGTGTGCCCCTAAACATCATCACTGGAAATTGCTGGACTTGTTGGGAAGCGTTGGAATATTACAGAAAAGACAATACTGTTATAGCAGATGTTGTTTTTACATTAATTACCAGATTTGTCTCACTCCCTACAGTTTCCCCTCCCTATGCAGTAGAGTGTGTGATAACAGAAAAATACTTCAGGTTACTCCCACTCTACTGGCAGGAGCTCCTGCCTCCAGGTCCCAACCGGCAGAGCTTCTGTATGTGACATCTCTAGTTGAGTGAGTACAGATAGACAGGAAAGGGTTGAATAGCAGCTTGGAGATATAATGGATTTTATTAATTAAGTAAAAAAAACAGAATCATTATTTTAAGATGACCCCCCCCCCCTCTCCCCCGAGCAAAACTTATTATTACCCATATAGGTGTGACATTGCAGGAGCGTAATGGTGATTTACTGCTCTCTTTCTTTTTCCTGGAGAATTTTCAGACATTTTACATTTCTTTGGGGAGTTTAGACGCGCACGGATAAAAAGGGAAATACAATAAAGAAAATAATGATATCTTTGTAACCCAACTGCCCTGGCACCAGTACACATCCCGCACTTGGATACTGTTTTTATTTTTGTTTCCTCCATTGAATGTGGTTTGGTCATTGGAATGGAGTCCTGATGAGAGAGCATGCTCAGCTGAACATGCACTACTCGCCATGTTTGAGGTCTGCCCTGTAAGTTTTGGGGGTTGTAGACCGGCAATAAAGGGTCAGGTAAGTACTGCCCTTATTGTAATGCTAGTAGCCATGTCAGGTGCTAGCATTACAGTGATTGACTGGCCGGAGTAAGTCATCGGGTGCTATATAGCACCTGATGGCACGTGTTCGGCTGAGATAGGGCTTGTTTCCACTTATGCGGCTGGCGGCGGCACGATTGAATGGCCGCAGTTAAGAACCGCATCGCATGCGGTTTTTAGCTGCGGCCATTCACCTTTATGGCTGCGGTCAGGGGTGGGCGGCCGTGAATGGGTGCATCCTGCGGTCAAAAACAGGGTGAGCCGAGTTTTTAGGTCGCAGAACGCGCGGCGGCTGCTCCTGTCCGCTCCCCGATCATGGCAGGGGACTAGCCCATTGAACAACATAGGCACGGTTATATTCCCCCATGGGCAACCGCGGGCGGCCGCATAAGTGGAAACAAACCCATAGAGTCAGGGAGAGATGCTGTTAGGCAAGGAAAGATTAGTGGGAGAGGGTCAGAGAGGAATCTCATTCATTAAGGACTAAAGTATGTGTTCGATAGTCTGTATTTTAGACTACATTTCTCTGGGCACAATTTAACCTCCCTAGCGCACTGCCTGTACCGCACCGTTTTTAACAGTGTGGTACAGGCAATGGCAGCAGTGTACGAGGTTCACTGCCTGCCATTTCCTCCCTCCCCTCTCCATACAGCCAGTGTCATTCATGACACCAGCTGGGAGGGCTGGAAAGCAGAAGTCCCTCCATTAACATGGAGGTCTATGGCACTGCTCACCCTTGCCCCCTTCCGCGTCACCGCGACACGGTCAGTGAACCCCGGTCAGTGAAATGCTGCGACTGGAAGCAGCATCGCCGTAGCTTTCCTGGGATATGCGGCTTTCATGGGAGCCCAGCTCATCCAGAGTTTGTTCTTCACACAAACTCTGGACGAGATGGGCTCGTCATGAACACTAAGAAGGTTAATGTACATATACTTTTTTGGTTGTCCCAAAACAGTGTCAATAGTTCACATTACATTAATTCATCTGTTGGGTGATCTGAAAAGGGCTGTGCACAGGAGATGCCCTCACAAATTTTACTTTGAGTGGGCAAATCTTGGAAAGTCAACATGTGCCATGCTGATTGACTCATACCCAAAAAGACTGAGTGCTGTAATAAAAACAAAAGGGGCTTCAACAAATTATTAGTGTAAGGGTGTGCACACACCTGCTGCGTGTAAGGGTGTAAGGGTGTGCACACTCCCTTACACCCTTATTATACAATCACATTATTTTATTTAAAAAAAATTTCTTCCCTCCACCTAAAAGATTTCAGTTTGTTTGTCATTTGAGTGGTACAGTTTATAGGTAACATTAAAGGTGGAAAAAGTTTTGAAAGGATGGTCAGCTCAACTTCAGGCCCTTAACTTGCATCTAATGTTTTACAGCATCTGCACACCTGCAGGCACTTGCATATTATGTTTTAGAGCATCACCTCACCAACAGGCACTCCCTTATCATGTTTTAGCGTGTCAGCTCACCTGCATGCACTGGCATATAATGTATACAAACTGGTTCCCAGCAGCTACTTGGGAGTCCAAGATGCATACATACATGGTCCCCATGATGTGTTTCTGTCACTTTCTGACCATTTCCATTTCCTTAGAGCAGGTGGTGCCTGGTTGTCTCTTATTGACTTAGATTATACTCAGGTGCTCTGTAGAGCACACAAACATTGCCATGTGTTCAGACTGACCACCCAAACACTTTAGGCGTTGCTCATCACTAAAGCTGAGCATAGACGTGACAATTTCCCATCGACTGCCGAGTCGACCTAGCGGACGTGATGACGTCATCACGCACAGCCGCTAGTGGCGAGAATCGTGCATTTGTGCACGATTTGTGTGCGGGCCATTATTTCGGATGGGGACTGCCGTGCCCATCCGAACTAATGAAATCCGATCTGAATTATCCGTCATGTCGGATCACTGTGCAATCCGACATGAAGGCAGATTTTTGATCAGTATGACCAGTTGGCACACCCTGCCGACCTGACGGCCGATCTGATGCGGGAACCTTGATTTCAATTTATAATGTTCTGTTTTATGGTTGTTATATTATTTATGTTGGTAATAAAAGGCCACCATGGCCATTTAAACTCCAATATGTGAGAATTTCAAATATTCTAGTAAGTATCTTGATAGTGTTGGTTGTTGAACAATTCGGACATAAAGGGGCAGCTATATTTTATGCCCTAGTCATGAATACATCCTCAATTGTTCACTGTGGTGTCCCATTACCCAACTTCAGGAGAAATATCAGGATAGATTTCTGGTCAAGAAATCATATTCATTCTTTAGACAGAATACACAAACTTTAGTATTCTTTAAATTAGCTGCCTGCTGTTATGTTTATGTAATTGTTTCATCATATGCTAAGATTGCCCACAATGGGGACAAACAAACTTTGCATTTACTAAATATAATACAGTTCCAGAAGCTGGAAGTTCCAGAAGTGAAAACACTACAATATATGATTAAATAATTGTACTGTCTATTGTTACTATGCAATGCAAATGTCCTGTGTACTTTACTAAGTGCATTATTTTATGTTTTTCAAACTCATGCATAAACACCCGTAGTGATTAGAGATGGTCAAATTTATTTTAAAAAAATCAACCATTTTGACGATTTCGAGTTTATTGCAAAGCCACTGAACATGGTATTATCACCAAACTTGCTGGAGATATAGAGAAGGGTTGGGGGTATACTACAAAAAAAGTATGTCTCAAACACAAATAGTTTTTGCATAAATGAAGTTCAGAGTCAAGTCATAATTTTGAAAATTGGAATTTCGACTTTGATTTTGAACTTAATTTATGCAAAAACAACATGTCCTACAGAAAAATGTTTTTTTTTCAAATGTTCCCACAACCCTTCTCTACATATTCAGCAATTTTAGTGATGATATCATGTTCAGAGGCTTTGCAATCAGCTCACAGTATTGATGGCCGAACATCGGCCGTTTCCATCCGCAAACAGTGGATCAGACTTTAAAAAAAGTCTGTCATACGCCTGTTGGTGGAGAACTTCGAATTACCCGCCTTTTGGTAGGGAATTTGAATGGGAACTATACCGGAAATGACCCCGCAATGTCACTTCTTGTATATGGAACGCACAGTTCCATATACCGGAAGTGACGTTGGTCGGACATCTTGTCCGGCCCGTGCCTGGTACATTACTATAGATAGTGTGTCCCGGACGTGGAAAGGTCTAGCCAAAAGGAAGAATTATAGACTTCCTCTCAACGGTGAAGGGGGCGAGTCAAACACTGTTCGCTGGTGACAAGAAGAGCGAACATTCAATGTTGGAACTGTCCGCCCAGCCATCACTAGACATCTTTTAACAATTATAACAAACTTTACCATTGTAACAAGGATCATTTTGCTTTCCTCCGATAGGTGATCACCATGGCTTTGGTAAGTTATCCCTGCAATTATTGGAGATCTGTCAAAGCCATATGACCAGTTAGCAAAAAGAAGCTGAATTAGCCCTAGAGATCAATTGTTCTTCTTCTGATAGGTACCAATGAAACCCTATAGACTACAGCACTTTACATGACATTTGAAATGGAAATATATACACAGAAAATTCATAAAATGCCTCTTGCTGTATTAAAAGCCACAGCAGAGCAGTGGAAGGGAGTATGCCTTCAACCTAGCACAAGGTATCCATTCAGGAGGAGATAGCCGAGTTTTCATGTCTTTGTGTGATGTGACGGTTCACCAACCACTTACTATTCTGCGGTAGGACTGACATGGAACACATACTGTGAATAGAAACCACAACGAACTCAGCCTAATTGCTGTAAATCTGATGGATTTTCTCGTACAACCTAAAAGATTAGTTTATCCGTAGCGAAGGAATCTCTTTTTTTGGGAGAAAAAAAAGAGTGTAAACTTGTTGAAAGTAAGTTTGAAGACGAGCTGTCATCACATATCAGCGTTAATGTGTTATGGGGCCTAGTAAGACACTGGAGCCATTTTAACGTGGTTTCTTGACACTGATGGAGTGGCATGTAGCGAGCGTGTGCATACAGTGTGACAGAGGTTATGCATGGAAGGAGCTGGGACTACTAAACATGCCGTTTTATTGCTGTTAAAACAACATGCGTGGGGGACCCAGAACACACATTCTGTTATTCTAAGAGTTTTCTGTGAGTTTAGCCAAGAAATGCACCATGCATGAGCTACAAATCTTTGGCGGGCTTGCCCGTGCGGTCTGTGCTGTAATAAATAACCTTTTCTTATTTTTATTCAGTGACTTCTGACAGAATTATTTTATGCTTAGGCGCAATATTTGCTTTTCATTTGTGTTTAGGCAAGTTTGTCAATGGGATCTGCATGAATGGAAAAAGTCAAGGTGCTTGCAATGCTTATGGAGGTCCTTCTTTAAAAATATAATTTATGATATTGATTTAAATCCCTGAGGCATACAACCTTAAGAGTTGGTATTGTAATAGAATGAGCAGCAATGAGGTGTAGTCAAAAGGTGTATGCTGGGTCATTTATAATAAAATTGATCTTTAAGATTTGTGGATGCTGCTGGGATGATTTAAGCCCCCCATACACCATTAGATCACTTCATACTATTTTCTTTAGATCTACCAACAACTATGTAGTTCTGGGTCCTCCCTGATAAAATACATAGTGATTTCAAGGTTTAGAAAGGTCCTCATATTACATGGTTTTGGTAGAACAAACGAGAATTTTACAGAAATTGTTTGATAAGATTGTAAGGTGTATGGTGACCTTAAGCCATTGGATTTGTCTTTTAAAGGCTCCAGTGTACATGTTCTATTGCTGATAGCAAAACAAAAATACCTATTTTAGGTAGAGTTAAGCCCCCCCATACATCTTAGTTCTCTCAATACAATTTCCATTAGACCTACCAACAACTATGGAGTGCTGGGTCCTCCCTGATAGAATACATAGTGATTGGAAGGTATATATCACTGCTATGTAGTGCCGAGCCCACCCTGATAGAATACATAGTGATTGGAAGGTATATATCACTGCTATGTAGTGCCAGGTCCTCCCTGATAGAATACATAGTGATTGGAAGGTATATATCACTGCTATGTAGTGCTGGGTCCTCCCTGATATAATACATAGTGATTGGAAGGTTTAGAAATGTCCTCATATTACATAGTTTTGGTAGAAGAAAAGTTGATTGTACAGAAATTGTTTGGTAAAATTGTAAGGTGTATTGGGGTGTATTGGGGCCTTTACCTTCAATTAAACGTAAAAAAAAAAGTTGCAGGTTTCGTTACATTTTGTACCAGCGATCCTGCAATAAAAGACCTTTTTTTTGGTACTTTGTGTGTCACGGTGAACTTGTCCTATACAAGATCTAAGTAAATAAAAAAAGTTTGGTTTGGTTTGAAACTCATGGACAAATTGGAAACAGGGCAAACCTTTTCCATCTACTGTAATTCCCACATCATCCCAATCACCCCAAAACATTACTTGTTAGATCTCAGCAAACTTACTGTGAACACTTCATATTAAACTGAAATTAATGGGATTGCATACTCATTTTGATATTGGATATTTTTATATAGACAGCTTCTTCATACAAATCCAACAAAAACCCATTATAAACACATTACAATTCTCCCCACAATGCCTCCAAGTGTTTCCTTGACTTCATCACCATGCATATGCTACATCACGCCATGACTGAAGTACTGGCGTTGTCATTCTGTGCCTTTTGGGCAATCTTTTAAATTCAATTTAACTTTCCTAGTAACTGCCTCCCTGCTCATCTTTTTAAAATGCATTTCAGGAAATATAAAGAGATAAACTATGTAATCTGTTTGCATTTCCCACCTTCTCCCCCCTGCACATTCCTGGCATCATCAACAAGCGGCGTGAGGACTCCAATGCTTGTATTTACATACAGGTGAATGGCATCCCTTATCTCCCCGACATCATCACTGAAGAAGAGCCTTAAGCCCCCCATACACCTTTAGATCACTCCAAACAATTTCCTTTAGATCTACCAACAACTATGTAGTATAGTGGCCTCCCTAATAGAAAACATAGTGATTGGAAGGTTTAGAAAGGTCCACATATTTCATATTAGTAAACAATAATAACTTAGGGAGACCAGTAAGCCCCACCCCATACACCTTTAGATTACTCCATTCATTTTCCTTTAGCTCTACCAACAACTATGTAGTGCCTTTCTAATAGAATACATAGTGATGGGAAGGTTTAGAAGGGTCCGCATATTACATGGTTTTGGTAGAAGAAAATTGATTGTACAGAAATTATATGGCAAGATTGTAAGGTGTATGGGAGCCAATGTGACCTTCAACATTCCCTAAAACTCAGGAAAACCATGGGTAACTCATGGGTTGGGCATTATGGATGAGTCAAGTGTAGGCAAGGCCTAAATCCTCAAAACTTCTTCCAAACCTTCTCTTCTATCCAACAGCAATATATTTCCCTCTCCTCTGTAATCCAGCCCACCCAAGTCAAGCCACACTCCCTCCTATGCCCTGCTCAGCTCGGGGGACACATTCTCCTCCTCTTTCCACCCAAAACTTTTAACCCCCTTCTACAAAATTGTCACCAAAACCAAAAGCTTCCTCCACCCCTCAGCAAATCTTTGCCCCTATCCCTCTATTACACCCAGCTTAAGGAGCAACAGCAGTCCACAGCATTACTCCCCTCACTCCCTACAGTTTACTCAGTGGAGTTCAGTCAAAAAAGTCCTCCCAGGCTTTCCCTTAGCTGTCATATAACACAGCAGAGCCAAGGAGGAGCCCAAAAAAAGGCTTTTTGCCAAATATTTTTATTACTTTGAGTCTTTGGCTTGGCTCTAATTTGTAGCATGTGAGAGTAAGGATTTGAACTAGATATAGAAGAGCTTCTAACGTAATATGAATTTTGGAGCACCTGTCTTCTGTCAATGAGTCCAGCTTGGAGAAGTCCTAGAAGCACTAAAATTTCTTCAGACATCTTCCTTTTAGGTTGGACTCACAATACAACTTTTTCAATGGGGTTTTAATGCTCCCAAGGTAACATTGTTAGCTTACCACAAGAAGTTAGGCCCTCTCTAGATTTCTGGCAGATCATCAGATTTAAAATTTTGGCAACATTTAAGAAAAAAATGAACATTTTCTTTTTAAAATTTTCCCAGACATATTTTCTTTTTGAAAAAAAGCATGACAATTACAGATCTATAATCAAACAGAAGTCAATGATGAAAGCCTTTATATTTCCAAGGAACTGATCACATTCTGATCAGCTTTTGAAATTCTACATATATTTTCATCATTTCAATACAGTGTTTCCCTGAAAATAAGACACTGTCTTATATTATATTATATTATACTATAGGTATAGGTATATGTATATACCCTTAATTAAACTAACAAGCTGGCATTGCAGGCCTGCAATGCCAGCGTGTTAGTTTAATTAAGGGTATATACATATACCTACAGTTTGGGCCTGGTTTTCCATTAAATTTCCACTGGCTAGGGTACTTTACTTTGACTCTATGTCTTTATTTTTCCTTTATTAGAGTGTCTATTATTAGAGTGTCATATTAATTTTTGCTCCCAAAGATGCCCTATGTCGTATTTTCGGGGATGTCTTATTTTTCCATGAAGAAGAATACGGCACTGGGGTATCATGGTGGGGGGATCACTTAAAATGACACAGGGGGGAATCAAAATGGCACAGGAGACTCAGAGGGGGGATTAATATTTTAGTAACCCCTTCTGATCCTCCTGTGCCATTTTGATTGCCCCCTCTGATCCCCCTGTCCAGAGTTAAGCAGGGAACACATGGCTCGATATTGGAGCCATCTGATGTTCCCTGCAGCAGCACATTGCTGTCAGATATGGTCATGTCCGATATCCCTGTTTTCGAGCATGATTGGTTGGTCCCACTCAAAAAGTGGGATAGCCGCATATGATATGGTCCAGTCAGATGAATGTGCGCACAGTGCTCCAATCGCCCATCGATCTGACCCATATCTACATGTGTGTACCCAGCATATGTTTAGGGGTGTCTTATTTTCAGAGGATGCCTTATTTTCTGGGAAACAGGGTATTTAATAGGAAAGTTTTGAGATTTTGCAATTTTAGAATACCAAAGGAAAAATATATGAGAAGAAAATGGAAAAGACGAAGTTATTTCACTACTGACCATTTGACAGCTTCTACAGCTTTTTAAAAGTTTATGCTTATGGCATTTCTTTAAGACTTTAGGTACAAAGCCGTTTTGAAATACAGCCTTTCTAGCAAAAGAAATAAATAAGAGGTCATTTCTGGTGGAGAAATTTTTAGGGCCCATCCTCTCTAATCATCATTAAGCGCTAAATCCACGGGAGAAGAGGCACTTTACTGATTGTCAAGTGGGAGCCATTACAGACTTGATGAGGCCCTTGGCACAATGCCATTTATTCGACTCTAGTGCCTGCTGCTAGTTCAGATTCATCTCCTGCAATCAAGGTTGTTTCTGCTTGCCAGAGTTTATTTATAGAGGAGGGGAAAAAATGTTGAGATGTGCTTTTGCAAAAAAAAAACAACTGAAAAAAAAAAGAAAACTTTCAAAGTTTTCAACCAAAGTAGACTTGTCCTTGTTGTCCTTCATGTCTTGTGCCCATTACATCACCACCAAGGTTAAAAGCCTGCTCTACAAATCCAAGGAAGTTTCCATCAACTGAACAGGAAAACTGACAATGCCCCTTTAAGTCTTTTATAGC
The DNA here is from genome assembly GCA_036250615.1 of Ptychadena robeensis. NCBI lineage: Eukaryota > Metazoa > Chordata > Amphibia > Anura > Ptychadenidae > Ptychadena > Ptychadena robeensis. The sequence goes on along the minus strand of CM070038.1, from coordinate 21,399,696 downwards.
TTTGTTTGCATTAGAGGGGCACTCGTGTTTGTACCAGTCCTTTGTGGAGCCGCGGCTTTCAATGCCGCCTTTTAGCTTGGTTGTCTACACAATGGCACATGCCTGGAGCGTTGGGCGTTTTTGCTCTTCTCAACATGTGGATGTGTTTTTTATTTTTCTTTCTGGGGATGAGCGAAGGGACGAAGATATTAAAAATCCTTGAAAAGGGGGGGGGACGCAAAGTCAGTGGAGGGCTTTTTCTTTGCGGGAAACATTACTTATGTTTTATCCTCAGAAACTCAAAACAAATGTTCGTTTGCTGACAAGTCAGAATGTTCTATTGTGTCATCTTCCCATCGGATGTGTCCACAGAAGTTCACAACCTTACATGTCTTCCTGGAATTTTTCATGCATTTTTTTGGTCTTTATGGTTAATGTACATTAAAGAAAAGGGCACAAGGGGCCATTTAAATGACACTTTAGAGAGACATGGATTATAAGATACATGAATTCTAGCAAAAATGTTTATTTAAATATATGTACATACATGTTTGTTCAGAATTCCACTGGAAAAACCTTGTTGGTGTGTCAGGTGCCCACATTGCTTGTATACTGGGGTTCCGTAACTTTTGTAGAATGTGTCTTCAAACTGCAAGAGCGCTCTAGAGGTGTTGAGTCTTAGCAGGGAACACACAGCTCGATATAGGAGCCATTCGGGGTTCCCTGCAGCAGCGCTATGACGTCATTGCGCTGCTGCCCGATATCGGAGGAGCTGGAGACACAGCACTGCTATGTCTCTAGCTCTGACAATGCTTTGCATGAAGACCCTGTGGTCTTCATGCAAAGCAATGGACAGCAACCGTGGTTTACGCTCATGTCCAATATACCTGTTTTCGGGCGGGATTGATTGGTCACTCTTGAAAACAGGGATGGCTGCATAAGATATGGGCCAGATAGATGGCCGTGAGTGCGCACGACACTCGTAGCGGCCTTCGATCTATGAAGTTCATATTTAATTAAACAATTTAAACAATCATTTTATGAAACATTTATTTTGAAGAGACTGTTGTGAACATGCAGACATTGTATGACCATCAAGTGGAGATTTTGATATAAGACATATCTAAAATTTTAATTGAGCTAAAGCAAAAGCCTGAAAGTTCTACCTTTTGTTTTCTCTTTAAAACAGCCCTCTACTTTTTGGCATTTGAGGATGCCTAGGTAACCCAGTACCTACAATCGTAGCTGTACTGTCCCATGCAAGATCTTTACCCACTTCTGCCCTTGACTGTTAGGATTAGACTCCACTGCATGTGGAAGATGCTGCTATTACATGCATATGGACAAAGGACTTTCCACAGATGAACCACAACTCATCGTGGTACTATATCCCCAAGCAGCCCAACACATATAAGCATGTATGTAGGAACCGTTGTTTTTCCGGTGTGTTCTGTATGTGTCACACATCACGTTTGGTGATTCAGCACCGTAAATGTTATATACAGATGTTTAGCATTACGTGTCACACCCATTGTTTTATATGGGGTTGTTATTGCCACGTTTGATGATTCTGCACCCTAAACAAAGCCATCATGGATATGTATGTTTATGCAGCCATAACACCAAATGGAGTCTAAGCCTTAGGCTCTACAAGTTTGCACGTGTAGATGCACCGCAACCAACACGCATCTACACGTGCAAACTTGTGCCAGTGGAGTCTGGTCTATTGAAATCAATGGCCGCGTTCAGCGGTCTTTCCAACCGATCGATTTCTAGAATGTTCTCATTGTCATACTAAAATGCCGCATGCTCGCGGCGATCGATCAAGCAAGAATCGAATGAGAAATCGACCTGTGTATGGGGACCTTTAGTGTGGAAGGGCCCATGCCCCCCTCAGACTTTCAGGTCTTATTATTCTGTCACATTTATGATATCAGCTTAAACCAATCACAGAACTGGGGGGAAAAAGAAATCTGATGTGCCACACACAAGATGATACCTTTTAGCCCACATCGTGGCCATTTTATTTTACATGAATGTATGCTGATACAGTCTACAGAACTCTTATACCAAAAAAGATTCCTCAATTTGGAATGGAGAGGAGTTAGAACCCTTTGTCATGTTTCACCCCTCCCCCTCCCATTGGGGTAATTTACTCCTTATGTTAAACCTGGTTAGGGACAATCTTCAACAACTGTTTGCCAAAAAGCTTTCCCAATAAGACAAGTTTGCTCTGAATTCCTGGAAAAGACAATCTCTCCAGTGTGACAGGGTATTTAACCACTATATACTCAAAGTGAAAAATACTTTGAATTTTAAAATGTAAAGAGTCAGTACAGCTAAAGTATAAGCATTACTATGCAGCTACTGTATATATGTGTCTATGGAACATTTGTGAAGGATAATTTTTTTGCACATGGTTACTTACTGTATGTACTCGATTATAGGCCGATTTTTTCAGCACTCAAAGTGTGTTGAAAAAAATTACTATGGCTTATACTCGGGTCAAGACATGAAAATCGCTAAATTTCACAGTTGGGAGAAAATTCAAATTTTTTTGCAGGTTTTTTTTTTAATTGGTAACCTTGGATTGTGCAATGTGACCCTTTGAATAACTTTAAATATAAAGTGATACATGTTAGTTGCTGATTAGCTTTCTGACATTTCTGTCACACACACAGGGGGACGCAGTTGCTGCACATGGTCCTATATGTCTAGAGCACTGTGCTAGAACAACATTAATGACTTACAGTTTCCTTATTGTGTACTTTTTTCTGTTTCAAATTATTGTTTTGTTATTATGACAACATTAATAATATTATATACATTGTGGGGGTTCAGCTTCAAAGGTGTCCTCTCAAAACATCAACCCACCAAACATGGGTATATTTAGGGCTTCCTGCCTATATTTAATTGTATCACACAGTCCTACTGAAAAGGGGTTACCCTCGCAGGGGTTAATAGTACTCCAAACAAAGGTCAACAGAAAATGCAAAGCCTCCTGGCTCTCAGACCTTGAGCATAAATTATAGTCCTTGGTTTGGCTTCTCAGCAACTACAGGCCTACACCCAACCGCCACACCTGTATCCACTCCTCCATCAGCCACAGGCCTGGGCCCCACAC
>CM070038.1:21376699-21392088 GCA_036250615.1 Ptychadena robeensis | reverse complement strand
AAACATCTACACCACTTGAGGGGTTCACATACTTTCAAGCAGCACTGTATATTTAAAAAATGTGTTGGATAGTAAACTTAAACATTCATTTGCAGACATAGGAAACCATTAATATCATGGGCATTATCTTCACTAATTGCAGGAAATTACCTTGGCACCTTGACAAGGTGACAAAGGGCCAGATATGACCTGCGGGCCGTAGTTTGACCCTAACTAAATTGTGTTAATATTGCTGGAACATTTTAGTCTTCATTGATCAAGCTGATGGAGCACTTACCATAACCTTAATGTACCATAAACAGCTGTTAAAGCTGGTTGCCAGGTGCAAGGGGACTTGGGAGGGTAGACATCACTGCTGACATTTACCCTGCCAAGTCCTCAGGTGCCCAGAGCCTGCTGCAGCGCAAAGTCTCTGTGGGAGTGGAGCTTCACTTATATTTTGACACTTTTACCAGGTAAATTTTTTTTTACTATTGATTGTAGTCCTTAACCTTTCTGGTTGTGATGCTGAGTGTGAGTTGATTTTCAGTACCAAAAGCAGTGACCCCCAGCCTCATCCACAGGAACCTGCAGCATCCTTCGGCGATGGCCTGGCATTTGTGTGCCATGGCCTCAGGCTCTGGGGTCATGATTGGCCCATTGATGATTCTGGGGTGATGTGCTGGCAGGAAATTTATACAGATTACATTGTTTTCTTTTTCAATTTGATTGTACCACTTTGGAGTGCAAGTGATACAGTTTATTGGCAAAATAAAGTAATAAAAAAAACAAGCTTTTGAGATGTCTCAGATCCCGTCTCCAGACCAAATAAGGGATCTGAGACATCGCAAAAGCTTGCTTTTTTAATGACTTCAGTAATCCAATCAAGGGGACCATTGGAACTCTAAACTTTCTATATTCATCAATGGCCAACACCGTATAACACTCTACTATTGTGCCGCATTAAGACAATATGTAACTCAAGACCTGTAGGGTTGGATGTCAGTACTATTGCTAATGTGGCAGGAGCTAATTTGTTGGGCTACAATTTAATAAAATTTTATTTACTGCCATCATCTCCCAGTAAGAAATTTTGAGTTAGCCCTAGACTCCACATACGCTTTTGGATCCGCTGGGTTCCACCAAGCCTGATTGGCTGTGGAGAGGTTTTAACGTTTTTTTTTGGAGGTTTTAACGGATAGTGGACAGTAGGAATTAAGCTAGCCATACACGGGTCAACTTTTGCACAATCGATCTTAGATTCAATCGTCTTATGCGTTTAAGTTGATCGAACGGTAATATTGAACTGTGTATGGCCACCTTAAGGATATCATACCCTTTTCCACTTCTCCACTTGGCAAAAATAAGTACAGAGACAAAAGGTGAAATCCCATATCCTGTAGTTGCAGAGTGATGATATATATTTGAATTCCCTGTTACAAAGCTGGAAGCACAATATGTGTCATTCTGGAATATATAATGTGTTCACTTTGTGTGGTCTCTTGTCATGCAGGTTTCCTATCACAGGAGACAAGCTACGCACAATGCTCTGTATTAAACTTTCAGACAGTTTGTAAGATTTACATCTTTTGAGAAAGTCGCTAAGGAAACATCATCACTTTAATCGTTACGGGAGGGAGAAGTTACTGTAACATAAATCGGGGGGGGGGGGGGGGGGGGGGGGGGGGGGTGTTGATTGTGTGCTGACAACTGGCAGCCTGGAGAAAAATAGGAAATTGGCGGAGTAAATCAGGGGTTGTCTGAATCTGGGGGCGGCTGCATTAGAAAGCTGTGGGAATTCACTCAATTCACTTTTCAAGCATCCATCATGATATTCAATTGGGGAAATTCTGACCTGCTATTGGATAGTTTAGCTGAATATTACTCCAAGATCAGTTTTACATTTGTGCATGCATACTTTGCTTTATGTTAATGCTAATATTTGAATTATATCTCAGTTTTAGTTTGGATAGAGTAGAGATGAGTTAAAACCCCTGGGGAGATTTCACTTCCTGTTCAGTTCATAAAACCGAAAGTGAGAGGATATGCCCTTTCGGGCAGTTTTCACCAGAACAAATATCCCCATTGGAAGATTTTTCTTTTACAACTGTGCTAGTGGCTTAACATTGACAATGGTTGACAATGCTTTATTCATGTCGCCTGTACATTAGCGTTGATGAAAAACCTGTTTTATACAACCTTCCAAAAATCTAACTATCTTCAAAAGCCCAAAAGTAAGAATATGATCTATGGGAATCATACTCAATGAAATGTATTGATGAAGTCGTGTTAAGCTAGCCATACACGTGTAGGATTCCATGGCCAATTGATCACTCCCCCGATCGATTCCGGCGATTCTGCCGGGAATCGCAGGTGTGATCGATCGGCCAATTAAGAGTATCCATCGTTGCATACCACCTTGTCCAACGGATTCCGGGACGATTCTGTGTCCGATTGTCCACCTCACAAACGGCAACTCCCCCTGATGTGGGCAGAATCGGATCAGAAAGACCAACCTGTTGGTTCTCTGTCGGATCCGATTCTGGGCCCCTGAACGATCGGACCTGATCGATTGGACAAGGTGGGCTGCATGCGATTCCGGCACGATCATTTCGCGTGCACGCACCCGGAATCGATCGTGCCGGAATCCGGTGGGAATCCGACACGTGTATGGGGGCCTTAACATGTGGGAAAGAGTCCTAACAGTAGCCATGTTGATCCACAATATACAAGTTAGATGTACTTTTTTTATAAGCAGCAAACCTGCTATGCAGACATTGCTGAAATTCTTGTAGCCAAGAAGTGGTTGACTAAAGACAGACCTGCAGGACAGCATGGACGTAAGGTTTCCATGACTATAGGGGGGAATAGTCCCCAAGCATAGAAAAGAAGAATAGTCCCCAAACATAGGTAAGAAATTTGGCTTACATGATTGATGGTCACGGTGACCAGGAGGAGCCGAGGGGGAAGACCTTGCAGTGGGATTTTGGAAGGTTGATTAAGGAAGGACGTCCCATCCGCCATGTTTTTTCTTTTTATTTCATTTTTCTCTGATGTTTGTATAAATATTTCATTAGGGCCGCCATCAGGCCAGGGCAGGGGGCACTGGCCCGACCACCTAGGTGTGCCCTTAGGTCCGCTGCCCGGTTGGTGCCATGCCCGCCTTTCTGGGGCCTGAAAAGTTAGAGAAGACCCCCAGTGAGTATTGGGTATTTAAGCTGTTTTGTTGATGTGAAACTTTGTGCAATAAAGACATTGGATTTTAAGCATGTGTGCGGACTTTTTTTACAATAGAGGGCCCAAAAAGTTACCTAGTATGAGGTCCCAGAATTTCTGATGGCGCCCCTGTATTTTATCATAGCAGATAATGGCTCTGTGGAGGCCTGTTCAATGCACATTATGGGGTGGGGGCCCATCTGGTGATAAGGAGCTCCCCCCAGTGTGATGTCAGGGTTCTAACATGTGATTGGTCTCATTGGATACAGGAAGTCAAGATCACTAATGGACCCCTTTCTCTTAAAATAACAACAATCAGTTTTTTTGTTAAATGCTTATAATGTTTAAATAAATGTTATTGGTTTTATAAGAGCTGCTGTTGCCATTGGAAATGCTGCACAGTCAATGTGTTTTCGGGAAGGTGGTACAGGAGGAAAAAAGTGACAAATCCAGATCAACAACAAAGCACAAGTTGGAAATATTGTTTAAAATACACCGAGCTTGGACAAGCTAAATGTCATGCATTTGGGGATCACATGTTCTCTACGTAGGGTCTATGCATGTGCACCAGGCATGTATAACAGGTTTGTTGGGCTGTGCGATCAGGAGATAATTTAGCCACAGCACTGAAAACGATTTGTAGCAATCGGAGCTTGAATAAACACTCAGGTCACGCTGGAAAAAAAATCCTGACTGATTGTGGTTTGATGTGGCACGGAGGATTAACACGGCATTCCTAATGGAAATGTGAAGGAACAACATTGTAGATGGTGTAGATAGGTGCACGGCTTATAAATATACATTAACATGAAAAAAAATGTAATAGAGGGGCGTCTGCAAAGGTCAAGATCAGTCCAATCTATTATCCTTACTTCTAGCAGGTGTGTGAAATTCACAGCTAAGAACTATACTAAGTGGGGTCTAAGTACCATATTAGACTGTAAAGAGCATGTGTAAAGCCCCCCCCCCCCCCCACCATACACATTTAGATCACTTTATACAATTTCCTTTAGATCTACCAACAACTATGTAGTGCCGGGTCCTCCCTGATAGAATACATAGTGATTGGAAGGTATATATCACTGCTATGTAGTGCCGGGGTCCTCCCTGATAGAATACATAGTGATTTGAAGGTATATATCACTGCTATGTAGTGCCGGGTCCTCCCTGATAGAATACACTGTGATTGGAAGGTATATATCACTGCTATGTAGTGCCGGTACCTCCCTGATAGAACACATAGTGATTGGAAGGTATATATCACTGCTATGTAGTGCCGGGTGCTCCCTGATAGATTATATAGTGATTGGAAGATATATATCACTGCTGGGTAGTGCCGGGTCCTCCCTAATAGAATACATAGTGATTGGAAGGTATATATCACTGCTATGTAGTGCTGGGTCCTCCCTGATAGAATACATAGTGATTAGAAGGTTTAGAAAGGTCCTCATATTACATGGTTGTGGTAGAACAAAAGTTGTATGGTAAGATTGTAAGTTGTATGGTGACCAGTCCAGTCCAGGAACAGCAAATTAAGTTTGGAAAAACTTTTCAATTAGGAGATATTCCCTCTGTACCATGAAACATTATATAAGATGTTAGAATCCATAAAACATTGGACGAAATGAATACATCATATATACAAATTTTCTTATCTGCAAAGGTGTTTGCACCTCTGCCGGACAGCACAGCCAGGATGATTGCAATACATTTGCTGACAGATGTACAAGCTCCTTCTTTATTGGATGTAAATTGAAAGGACTAATTAGGACGGTACGCGGTATTCACCATGTTGGCAGTGCCGTGTCCTATACTTTCCATTAGCAAACCTCGCCCGAAAACGCACCCGGCACTGTTTGTGCATGTCAGACACCACACACATTGGCCTGGCCGGGTGTTGTGAATCCATTTCCATGTATAACTGGTGCATCATTTCTAATAGGGGTATACAGGGGCGGAAGCACTACACATTTCTCCCTGCCGTTGCCGCGCATTGAACACAGAAAAAAAGCCCAAAAAACTTAGTGTAGAACCAGCCAAACTTATGATAAAATCATGCATTTTAGGTGTGTTTTATTTTCTTGATTTCCTTGCAGTTAATGCGTCTAAAAATCATCAGATCATCATTAGATCTGCACCTATTCATTTGTGTCTGGGCGTTCGGGACATGGTTGCGAAACATGTGGTTCTAAAACGCGGTAAGCCGCCTCAGTGTAGCCTTGGCCTAATGCTACCCATACACTGTTCTATTCTTTCATTCAATCATTTGTTTTAGATTGATTGAATGAAAATCTTATTAAGCCCCCCATACACCTTACAATCTTACCATACAATTTCGTTTGACCAATCAAAGTTTTGCTCTACCAAAACATGTAATATGAGGACCTTTCTAATCCTTCCAATCACTATGTATTTATCAGGGAGGACTGGCACTACCGCAGTGATATTACTTCCAATCAATAGTTTCTACAGGGAGCCCGCACAATAGCAGTGATTTACCTCCATCACTTGTATCTATCGGGGACGCACTACATAGAGTGATTATCCTTCCAATCACATGATTTATCAGGGGACCCGGCATAATAGCAGTGATATAACTCAATCATTGTATTCTATCAGGAGGACCGGCACTAATAGCAGTGATATATACCTTCATCACTATATTCTATCAGGGAGACCCGGACGACATAGCAGTGATATAATACACTTCCAATCACGACTTGAATTCTTATCAGGGAGAACTCCAGCACTACATAGCATGGAATATACCTTCCAATCCACTATGTATTTATCAGGGAGGCACCCAGCACTACATAGCCAGTGCATAATATATCACCCAATCACTATGGATTGTACTAGGGGGACCTGGTACTACATGGCAGTGATTATACCTTCCAATCACTAGAATTCTATCAGGGAGACCCAGCCATCATAGCAGTGATATATACATTCAAAAACCGTTTTAACTATAGTCAAAGAAAAACATAATTGAACTCAAAATGCAGTTTTAAATAAGGTTTTACGTTATTAAAGGAGAAAGAAAAAAACAACTAAAATCTACATGGCCCTGTGTGAAAAAAGTGATTGCCCCCCCTAGGTGAAAAAATAACTTAACTGGTGGTTTATCACACCGAGTTTAATTTCTGTAGTCACCCCACAGGGCATGATACTGCAACACCTTGTTTCAATCAAGACATCACTTAAATAAGAGCTGCCTGTCACAGAGAAGAAGTAGACCCAAAAAGCACCTCAAAGCTTAGATGGACAGTGTGGAGGACACTGGTGGGATGGACCATGTGAGGACCCTTGTCGAGATGGACAGTTATGGATGGACACTGGTGGTGCATGGTTCAGTTTGGAGGACACTGGTGGTGATGGTCAGTGTGGAGGACACTGGTGGTGTTGGTCATCAGGTTTGGAGGACACTGGTGGTGTGATGGTCAGTTTGGAGGACACTGGGGGAGAGGGTCAGTGTGGAGGGACACTGGGGGAGGGGAGAGGGTCAGTGTGAGGACACTGGGGGAGATGCGTCAGTAAAGTGTGGCGGACACCGGGGGAGATGGTCAGTGTGGCAGGACACTGGGAAGAGATGGTCAGTGTGGAGAAACTGGGGGAGATGGTCAGTGTGGAGGACATGGGGGAGGAGATGGTCAGTGTGAAGGACACTGGGGGAGATGAAGTCAGTGTGAAGGACATCTGGGGGAGATGGTAAGGTGAAGGACAATGGGGTGAAGATGGTCAGTATGGAGGCCAATGGTGGAGATGGACAGTTTGGAGGACACTGGGGGAAGATGGTCAGTGTGGAGGACACTGTTACAGATGGACAGTGTGGAGGACATGGGGGAGATGGTCAGTGTGGAGGACACTAAGGGGATCTATGGTCGGGTTGGAGGGACATGGTTGTGATGTTCAGTATGGAGGACTGGTGGTGTGGTCAGTTTTGGGGACACTGGTGGTGATTGGTTAAGTATGGAGGACATGGTGGTGATGCGTCGTTTGGGGACACTGGTGGTGATGGTCGTTGGCAGACATGGTGGGAGATGGAACAGTTGGCACAAGGCTGGATGGAACAGCGCTGCACTATGTAGTTAATACCCCTGTATTAATAGGGTGAAAAAAAAATTTTGCTGGGTATTACCCTGCCCACCAGATTAACTGTGGAGGGCAATGGGCACACACAACAGGGGTTTGTGGCAACAAAGGCTTGAATGGACGGAAAGCGCGCCAATATTATATTAATTACCCTACAATAGGGTGAAAAAAATCCCCCTGGGGTAATCAAAGTGCCACCAGATATGAGCACTGGCAGTAGGCACTGTGCAAATATGTGGCTGGCAGGATCATGGCAGCAGCCTAGGCATGCCAGCGCAGGCAAACAGGGTAGCAAAAAAATACCCCTTTTAAAAAAGGGTTTCAAGCGGTCTTTTCCAGGACTCTGTCCTGACAGCTAGAATAAGAGCAATGAAGAAGAGTTACACTGTAGAAGAACACTGCATAGCTAATGGTTGACCCTAATGCAGCAGCAGCTATATGTTCTACTCCCTACAAATCTCTCAAGCAGCATGTGAAATGGCGTCTACTACTTGCTTGTTATGGGGGTGGGATGGTTTAGGATGATGGTGGGGGGGGTGCTGATTGGCTGCTGGATTATGTTGCTGACGTGACTCACAGCGGTCAAAGTTTGTGCAACTGTTAAAAGATAGGGGGGAGGGTTCGAACACTCGCCATATGTTCGCGAACATGAGGCGAACGCGAAACACGAGTGTTAGCCACGGGCCGTGAACTAGTTCGCCCGGCGAACAGTTCGCGGCCACACATGCATGTTCCGTAATATGTTTAAATCCCATTGACTCATTGTAGAAATCCTTCGTGCGGATATTTATTGGAAAAACATTTTGGGAGTTTTGCCATGGATTCCCCTGTTGTCATGTCTGTAGGTGTTTGTCCCTTGAAAAACTTTCCACACTTTGTGGACAGAAGGGTCCCTTTATTGTTAATGTTCGCTGCCCATGAATCTATGGGGTCGCCGGGTTCGCAAACTTTTGCGGAGGTGCGCGTTGTTCGCGAACATCAAATTCCGGGTTTGCGCCATCACTAAATATTAACACATTATATCTAATTTGACTTGACATCATCTCTTATGGTCCTATAAAGCTAAGCATAAAGTAGAGAGACAGCTCAAGATGTCAACCCTAACCCAAGTTTTTCACTGTCATCTTCCAGATTTGGGGAAGAGAGGAGACCTTAACATAAAATTAGATCTTTAGTAGACAAAAATTATATTCATCATAATACTTAGGGCTATGCTATGTGCAAGAGCTATGTGAATTGAACTATATATTATATAATAAGGCATTTGCCTAGAGTTCAGTTTGCATGCAGTATATGTATCATGGTAGAACAGTGTTTAGTAACTGTAGCGTAGCTGCACAAACCATTTCAGGTGCTGTTCCCTTTTATCCTATGTCCCACAAGGCTATGGGGTCTGAGTTGTATTAACTGAATGCTGGGAATGGGAGGGCCAGTCCAGAGGAGCAGATCCTGATGAGATAGCAGCGACTGGGCTACCCAGCTGTCTCCATGCTTGCCATCCTCCACCGTATATACCAGAGTGCGGGCAGCCGGTGGACCAAAAAGCATGTATGTCTTTGTCAAGAGCCAGTTGCTTGCCTTACTTACCGGCTGGTAAGTGGTGGTGTGCAAGTATCACTCCCCACTTGTTTCTAAAGAGGTCCTGTCCCATTCAAGGAACAGGCTGAACTGTTCCAGTTTATTCCCCTGATTCTGTCCCCTGAGTTGGAGTTACTATTCATCCCCAAGTTCCATGTCTGCCTCTTGTCGTTGGTTGATCCTTGAACCTGTACAGTAACTACCCTAATATAGAAACAAGAATAAAAAGCATATTCATAAATACAACAAAGAATTAATAAATGAAGCAAAGAGTAGAAGAGAAGAAGTAAAAGGTGAGGCCCCCTTTAATTGCCTGGAAAATCGGGGTATTTAAGGACCCAAGTATGGTATTGTCTGCGGCCTCTGTGAGAGTTACGTGAGGAATATTTATAGAAACATTACTAGCGGGAAGCGTTGGGTAAAACCACTGTTTTGTCACATTCTTGGCGCAAGAATCACGTCGTAGACCTCATGTTCCTCTAAACATGACTATCAGATGGGAATTGTATTGCTTCCTATGTTTGCATGCGATGAGTTAATGTATTATTTTGAAACCTAGGCCTAATCCTTCAAGTATTAAATATCCCTAAGCATTTGTGATTAACAAGTCATGTCAGCTAATGTGTTTTGTAAGATGCTTTTTTGACTGGTTGGCACTGCCACAGGTGTGAAATTCAAAACCTCGTCAGTGCCGAAGGGTTGGCAGAGTTCCACACGTTCCGGGCCGATAATTATCCTGAATCAGGAAGAATTACAGATTGTTCATTCAGATTTGCATCGCGTAGTAACGGTTGGCCATTGAAATCGCCTGTTATTTTTTTTTTTTATAACAAAAAATATTTCAAAAGCCAACAGCAGATAAAGTTATCTTATTTTTTGTTCTGGACACATTTGTTGTTGGTTAGAACCCCAAGTCAAGGAGAAACATCTGTCCAGTAGATATGCATGAACTCTGGACACACACAAATATACAGCTCACTATCTAAAGCGAAAAACATAATATTACAAATTTACATGCCCTTTAACCTGCTGGGCAGTCAGCCCAGGTTGATTACTAACAATAATCACACCAAGCTAACATCGGCATACTCACCTGCCCAGCGGTGTTTCTCTGCATCGCCGATCTTTATAGGTCCCCCTCGATGATGACATTGATGACAGAGGCGGGCCCATTGACCTCCATGTAATGGAGGTGGCATCGCTGTTTTCAAGCACATGCCCTGCATCAATAAGGATGTCAGGGATGTGTAGGGGGACAGAATCAATGTAGTCTGCTGTGATTGACCATTGCACACTTTTTTAAAAAGTCAGCCATGTGCCAAACACCCAGGAGTTTATTAATGCCTATTGAACATTACGAATGGAAGGGTATCTACTGAGGAAACTGGGTGGTGGGGTCAAAACCCTGTCTTTTTATTATCAAAATAACATTCAAAATCATTGGGGAATGGCAGCTTTTAGTCCTGAGTTCCTTGCTGTAATCCAAATTGCTTATACCGCATTGTTCAGACTATAAGATGCACTTTTTCACCCCCCAAAAAAGTGCCTGCGTTTTATGGTCTGAATGTGCGACCACCTGCGGCCATTTGGCTACCGGTGATTGCAACATGGCTCCACGCCAGCTCTCCCGGCAGATGGGAGATCAGCACGCAGCCGGATTTCCCATCTGAACTGTATTGAGTATGCCCTGCAGATATAGCCAATGCAGAGTGTGTGTGGTGAAAGCCGTGCTCACACTGGAAGTATCCTCACACAGCCGCAGAGGGGAGACCAGAGTGCAGATTCCCCCGCATGGCCCCCCTCCCTTCCTGGAAGGAGAGATGCCGAAGTATGCTCTCTAGTGACACAATTTTTGTGGCTGTAATTGGGTACTGCATGGGATTTTTTCCCTTATTCATTTTAACACAGTAAATATTTTTTTTTTCTGATTTCCTGCTCTAAAAAATGGGTGCGTCTTATGGTCAGGTGCTTCTTGCAGTCTGAAAAATAGAGTATATTTTATCTTATGTCTTATTAAGGAGTGAATACAAATAAAGCAATATCCAACCTGTTTCAGGGGCTCAGCATCTTCCTTCATCAGGGCTTTGCACAGAAACAGTACCTACTAAATAACAATATGGCTGGGCGGTTGTGATACTTAGGATACATGTTTTTTTTCTGTAGAAATTTTCTGGCTTATATTGAATAAAAAGGAACCTGATTTGAAGCCATGTGTTTCAAAGGTCCCCATTGGTAACTATTTGATGTTTCCAGCCTAGACTCTTCCTCTAATTTGGACTACCAATACTACTGGTCATCTCTATTTTATCCAGGGTTAGGTTTATATTCACAAATCACCATAAGCATAAAATGAAGATGATTTGGGTTTTTTTTGCAGTCTTTTCACACTTATCCTTAACACAGGAGAAAACTAATGCAGCCACAGAATGGGATGAGTAAGCTTCACTATATTACATGTTTTTCTTGGGTTTAGTTATACTTTTTAGATATACTTTTTTTTGTAATTTGAAATGTCCCAGCCACACCCAGACTCACACTGCTGCCATATACTTGTTTCTGGTCTATAGGGATGGTCAATGAGATGCCTAAAGTTCTACATCAGCATGGTTCAATATTAGAGTGCTAATGCACAGATAATAATCAACATACGTGCCAACAAGACTATATTACAAAGAACACCACAAATTTAAATAAACTACCCTAAATACACAACAACCCAAGACAAATAAGGTGAACGTTTTTTTTTTTTTTTGCAAAATGTGAAAATTGGTGAACAGTATTGGCAAGCTGAACTTAATTATGACAATCTCTTTGCTTTTGCTTTTATTTGTACGGTGAATAGTGTTATTTTCTTTGTCGACATTTCAGTGGCTTATGCAAGTGAGATCTTTTTTTTTCTGTGATAGTTTTATTAAAATTTCAACAGTAGTATATTACAGATGAGTTAAAGTAACAAAAAAAGAGAAAAGAAATGAAATCATATGGCATAAATAATAAATAAAATCACATATTTTAGCCTGATTGCACAAGTGAGATCTTCTTTAGTGTTGAGCGATAATATTCAAATACCAAATTTTCATTGCGAATATCGACACTTCAAGAATCTTGAATATAGTGCTATATCTTCTGAATTTCAAATATTCAGGTTGATTTTTCCATTCGATTGATCATTCAGCAAATCCTACGTAAAAGAAATACCTGTCTTCAAACGAGTTTGTTGTCACCTGACATTGAAATCGTAAATTGAATAGACCAGAAAGTCATACACTGGCACAGGGAGGAGCCTTTATCCTTTGCGTCATCTTTCATGGCGCCATAGATAATCTGACTCATATACAAATTGAAATCATAAAATTCATTTGTAAAAGGGCAGATTTGCAAAAATTAAACAGAAGATCTCAAATTTCTGAATGTACTTAGAATATAATAATAATTCCCGAAATTCGAATATTTCCTATGCTGCTCATCACTAAGCTTTATGTATTTCTGTTTTGTAATATTGGTTGTTTAAATAAAGCTTTAGGAAAAAGTCTGCATAATAAGTTTGTTTTTGCAGAATTTTCTCCTTTTTTTTTAAAGAAATTCTATATACAATTTCGGTGTGATATGGGGAAGAGGCATCTACTGTGAAGTTGTATTCTGCACAGTTGATTAGGTTTGGCCAATAATACATTGTCTTATACTAATACCCTGTTTCCCTGAAAAATAAGGCATCCTCCGAGAATAAGGCACCCTTACATTTTTGCCACATGCTGAAATATAAGACATCCCACTGGAAATAAGGCACCCCTGAAGATACAGTACTTTAACTCTGGACAGGAGGAATCAGAGGGGGCAATCAAAATGACACAGGAGGATCAGAAGGGGTTACTAAAATGTAAATACCCCCTCTCCTGTGCCATTTTGATTCCCCCTCTTATCTCCCTGTGTAATTTTAAGTGAGCCCCCCCCCCCCCCCCCCCCCCCCCCACACACACACCCTGATACCCCATTGCTGTATTGTTCATGGAAAAATAAGACATCCCCCGAAAATAAGAAGTAGGGCATCTTTGGGAGCAAAAATAACATAAGACACTGACTTATAACACGGTAGTTTAAGTCAAGTCTTCCATCTGTTGAATATTATTAATATTGGAGAGTCACATCTATGTTGTTTTTTCCGTTTCCTCATTACAGGGAAAAGAGGCCATACGTTGGTAAATGAAGACTGTGTTTTATAAATTCCCTCTTTTATTTTTGCCTGCCGAGGACGGTAAATTGTGAACAGGCCCGTCACAGCTGATCCGTGGTTAGACTTCACTGACCATCTGACCGGCCGTTCTTTGTTGAAATCCAGCAATACACGGATGTCGTTTTCTCGCTCACTGCTGCAACAATTTATCTGTCCTTCAGTTTGTTTCCTCCAGCGTTCGTGTGCCAGTCTCTACCTTGAGCTGCCGGCTAATTACAGCAAGGTCAAGGTGGAAGTAATCAACACAATTTTTTCAAATATTTCCTTCCTCATCTCCTTCTGTCACTAATCTCCTTCAGTCTTAACCTCTTCAACCTCACTTCACCTCGTCTCTGCTAAGAAAAAGTCTGCACAAACAACAACAACAAAAAGGAAATGTAGAGAGATGGGAGTACGAGTGCTCCCGTGTGTGTTTATGTGTTTAGAATATCATTGTATTGTATTCTGTTGTTTCCTGCAATTTTGGGGGTCATTTATATTACACAAATATACACTTTTGTTTGTGGTTTTAATTAACTGTTATTTAAGGTCTGTAGGTAGTTTAGCACAGTACAACAATATACTAAGGATAAGTGACTTCACCGCAACATTTTACTAAGTTGGAAACTCTCAATTTCTGTAATTGAGTCGCCTCTGCAAAATGTTCTTTGTATTAAGTGGATTTTGTTTTGTATTTTCCGGGTGTTTGTAGGGTAGTTTTATCCACATTAGTATTGTCTGTGTTGTGACCACAACACATCTCACGTTTAACTAAAATGCTATACAAATTGCTAAGATTTTTACATTTTTTATATTTAGGGTTAATAACTAGAGATGGTCCAATTTTTTCGAGTTGCTAATCTTGTAAACTGATTGCAAAGCCGCTAAACAAGTTATCGTCACTCAAATTGCTGGAGATGTAGAGAAGGGTTGTGGGAACATATGAAAAAAAAAGTTTTGCTCTAGCACGTGTAGTTTTTGCATAAATTAAGTTAAAAAACAAAGTCGAAATTCTGATTTTTGAAATTTTTACTTGACTTTGAACCTAATTTGTGCAAAAACTATTTGTGTTAGAGACATACTTTTTTCATTGGCTCATACCCCAACCCTTCTCTACATCTCCAGCAAGTTTGGTGATAATACCTTGTTCAGGGGCTTTGCAATTAACTCGAAATTGTCGAAATCGTCGAATTTTTGAAAAGAAATTTGACCATCTCTATTAATAACCGTAAATCTATCAGTATTGCTCATTCCTGCTTTAAGTTAAGGGTCCGTAAATAAAAAATAAATAAAAATATTAACTTGACAATCTCTTGTTGCTTTGTGGATTATATTGTTCTTCAATAAACTGTAGATATTGTGTCAAAGAATATATTTTTTTCTTCTCTTACTTTTTTTTTTTTGTTATTTTTTTCTTCAGTCTTTCACCACGTTTCTGTTTCTTTAGAGCAATATCCCCAAAACTAACAATCTCTTGACCTTCTCCATTGAGTAAAGGGCCCTGCCATAATAAATGTTTGCACAATGTCTTATTGGTTACATGTGTTGAGTTTCCTGAAGCTCTCACCCTGTCTACACAGTCAGCACTCCGGCGAATGTGTGGCCTTGAAGTTTGGTGACTCTACGGTTGACGTGATGAGCCAGTTTGGGTTTTCAGTGGTCAGTAAGTGCATTATAGATAACAGATAACATAAACAGGGAGCTTTTCCCCTGGAAGACTCCAGCTCTGTGTAATTTTCAGATCCTATTATAAGTAATGGTTATGGAGAGGAGAAATCCATTTACCAGGAATAGCGCTGAAGCACACAACATTTTCCTATCCCAGACATGCTATTACCAAGCCACACAGCCACATATTTTTGTTATTATTTATATAGAAGAAGACAGTTTGGTTTATTTGGGCTTTAGCATTAAAGAGCCAGTGAGATTTTTTTTCATTGCTACTTGCGTGTCAGTCTGTCATAACTGTTTTAAATAAATGGGAATTATTCCACCCACCATTGAGCCTCTGGTAAAGCAACAAAAGTCCCTTTTACCCTAGAAAATAACATTAAAATCTTCCTTAAATTAACTTATCCATTGGAGTTTCAAATGATATTTAAAATGACTTTAGACTTTTAGCGTATTGCTTGGCGGGAGGTCCTGAGGAGCACATTCACTTACCTGCTGGGCGGAGGCTGTGTCTTCACTGCGCCGAGCCGTTCCGCCGATGCAAGGCTAAACCTAGTGGAGTAAGTTGAGCTTCTGCAACAGCGGATGTCTACAGGGAGTGCAGAATTATTAGGCAAATGAGTATTTTGACCACATCATCCTC
>CM070038.1:21363398-21374391 GCA_036250615.1 Ptychadena robeensis | reverse complement strand
TGCGTAATATGCTGGCGCTATATAAATAAATGTTAATAATAATAATAATAATAATTATTAAATTCAGGATGTCTATTAGACCCGTGTACGAGCATTTCGACGGTTTTGAGTTAATTGCAAAGCCCCTGAACATGGTATCATCACCAAACTTGCTGGAGATGTAGAGATGGTTGGGGGTATACTCCAAAAAAGAAAGTATGTCTCTAACACAAATAGTTTTTTCACAAATTAAGTTCAAAGTCAAGTACAAATTTCAAAAATCGGAATTTCGACTTTAAGTTTGAACTTAATTTATGCAAAAACTGCATGTGCTAGAGCAAAACTTATTTTTTTTAAATATTCCCCCAACCCTTCTCTACATCTCCTGCAATTTTGGTGATGATACCATGTTTAGGGGCTTTGCAATCAGCTCACAAAATGAGCAAGTCGAAAAATTCGACCATCTCTACCTGGTACAATCAAAACTGAATATAAAATTGATCGATCAGTAATTGTACAATGGAGCATGTGCACCAATCCATGTAAAGGAATCGATCAGTTTTCAAACCAATCATACTGTGTTGAATACATTCGATCGATGTTAGACTGAAATCAATATTTAAATCACATAAGAGAATTGATTTAACGATCCATCATGCAAATTGATGACCCGTGTATGGCTACCTATATGGTTGATCATGGATTTGATTGTCTTGTGGGATTTAAATATAAATTTTTCAGTCTAACATAGATTGATTGTAACACAACACAGTGTAATCCATTTAAAACCAACCAATTCCTCTACTTAGATTGGTGTGCATGCTTCGCAGTACAATTGTATACAAATCAATGGAAATACCTAGAAAACCTGTCAGATACTTGTAAGATCAACCTAAATTTACCAACATGTCCAATCACTTTTCGATCAATTTTATGTTAGATTCAAGCTCGCCATACACCTTTAGATCCCTCTGTCAGATATCCTTTAGATCTACCAACAACTATGTAGTGCCGGGTCCTCTGCGATTGAACACAGGTAGACGGTTTAGAAAGTCCCTCATATTACATGGTTTTGGTAAAAAAAAGAAGAAATTTAAAGGAAATCTGAAAGACAAATCTAAAGGTGTATGGGGACCCATTCCTATATAAATATTGCCAAAAGCTCCCACACTATCTTCCTCTAAAAAAATTACTGTCCAGGACGAGATCAGACAGAACATTTCCTGGAAAGGTGTATGGGGATCGTTTTAAGTAGATCAATTGGAAATATGGAACCATGTACGGCCAGCTTCAGACTCACCCAGCCCATGGCCGGCCAATAAAGTAGCTGAAACATACTGATATCATCATCACTTTGCCTGCTCTTGGGAAGTTATCCATGGAAAGCGCAGTGCCATGAATCAGAGACTGATAGGCCTAAAGGTTGCTTGTAACACTTTCCTAATCCATACAACACCAAAGAAATGTTTTAACTTTATACTTTTCCTTTTAAAACTAAGTTATTCTATTTCACTAGTAAAAACTTGTAGATAAATGGGCCTGTTTGCTCAGAATTAAAAATAATTCTTCATAGTTGACTTTCCTAATGCAGAGTCTCAGTAGGACCCAAGAATTAGAGATCTGATGCTTTCTTCCCACCCCCTGACTGACCTGCAGCAGAGGTATGAGTTTCAGAGAAATCATTTGAATATCTGCTCTTAACAACTACTTCAGGTGAATAAAAATCAAATTGAACCATAAAAATGCCAGATGGCAAGACTGTAAAGGTGGTCATACGCAATGTTCAATTGACTGGAAATCGATTCCTGCCCAGCTTGTGCGATCGACCAAATGTTTTTGACACCGAACATAAAATCGATCGAAAAGTGATCGGGCATGTTGGTAAATTTTGGTCGATCTTACAGGAATCGATTTCTTTAAATAAATTGATTCCTTTAAAAGAATCGATTTTAAATCGGAGCATCCTTTGCAAGAAGATCGGATCGACAATCCAATTGCAAAATAATCGACCCCTGTATAGCTATCCTTAAGCTGGGCATACACGGTTCGATCTTAGCACAATCGACCTTCAATTTTAGATCTTGATCTTTTTATTGGACACTGATTCTAATCAAATCCAAAGCAGAACCACATAGAAGGTTCGATCGCAATACGACCAAAACCAACAATTCAATCAAAAAGCACAGGAAAGCGTCATATATAAGTGTGTTCATCAAATACAATCATCCCGACCAACAAACACAATGCTATGATTTCAGTTCGATCATTTTACAAAATATTTAAATATTTTCCAACATATCCGATCACTTTTGGATCAATGTTTTGATCATTAAGGAACAATTTTCGTAGATCTATCAATTTAGGTTTGATGGATGTAAAGTTTGATTGTTTTTAGTAGATCGAATGCTTAAATCGAACTGTGTATGCCTAGCTCTGCTTTTTTTCTGCAAGCCTTATGTCTCACTGGAGGATGTTGGCACAAATGTTAGAAGTTCCGGGGACCACCACCAATGTACAGAAACTGGGCACTGGACAAATTTTTTACACGAACACGGAAATCCCCTTTAAATGCTTTCTTTGAAACCACCACTTGTCTCTGAATCTCATTAATATTACAGAGACCACCAGTGAGCCTCGATCCATATTTATTATCCTCTAATATCGCAAAGAGCAAAAGTCAATCTCCAACTTACTTTTTAAGTCCATTAAAACATCTGCTTATAATCCTTTGGTTTATAATAGCTATAATTAAGCCTTACTTCTGCTCCGGCACATCTGAACTGCCATGAATATACATCCCTCAAAACCAGAGCGCCAAAGCTGCCAGGTGCAAAATGTTCCCATGAAAAGTCTTTGTGGACTGTACAAAGTTACATTGCTAAACTCTAGCAGGCACTTCCTTCCTGTTCAAAATGCAGCGCTAATATGTCAAACGTATGTAAATACCAATCTCCAACTTATTAAAATTCATACTATTTTGGTTTTGTGAATTGTAGCGCTAGGATGGCAGTGACTAACAGGGGCCTGAAAAGTTCTTGTTCATTGAAAGAAACAGTATGAGTGCAAAACCTTACAGCATTGCAGGCCTGGGCGAGCCAATAGTGCTCTACTAATAAGATTTGGTTTCCCAACACTTGACAAATTGGGAGTTAGCTTTAAATAATGTTCCCTCTCCAAACTGCTCACTTAAACCAATTTACCTGGGGGGTTTAAAAAATGTTTGAAAGATTTTGTGGCCCCTACACATCCCCGGCATCTTGGGGGTGCTGTAAAAAGGTGACTCCACCTCCAGTACACAATGGTGCCACCCACTACCACCAGTCTCTATGGCATCATAAATGACCTTATTGAGGCAGACCTGGAAAGATCTGGGTCCGCTGATACGGAGAAGTGCCACAGGCTACCATAGGATAGGTGAGTATGCCCGATTTTAGCTCAGGTAAGTTTTGTTAGTACACAAACTAGTCAACTTGGGCTAAATGCCCAGGAGGTTAATATACAAAAAGAAAAGAAATAGCACAGAAATAGACCATGAAGACCATCTTAACTCTTTCTGGTACTGTCTGACACCGTTTTCTTCATAATGGTATTCCTGCATCATGCATGGCCAAAAGGGCATCTAAAATGGTCCCTCAACCCTTTAAGGCAGCACAAGTTGCAAACTATGATGCAGGGGCACCTTGCTCAAGTGAACATGCAATCTGTTTTGATTCTAATAGTTCAAATCTGAAGAACTCTGCAGTTTGAGAAATGATACCCTTGCATATCCACTGGTTAGTCCTACAAATTGCAATGCAACAGAAGTCCCCAATATTAAAGTAAACTTTTTTTCACATTTTTAAATATTCCTCTCTGTATTCTCTTTCTTTCACTGTCGCACCTGTGTTGATTATCCAGTCGAGTTTAATTACATTAAAAAAACGGATTATATGAGCATGTTCTTAAATGTTGCACAACAGTTCACACACTACAGCAACATCAAATCATGTGGGAATGTTCCAGTTGATTTTTAGAAATAATTGGTGATATTACACTGTTCTTCTTTTGTAACGGCTATGTGTCACCCCTACCCAATCAATGTAGCTTTCGCTAGTCTAAGCTCCCCATACACCTTTAGATCACTCCATACAAGATCTACCAACAAATATGTAGTGCCGGGTCCTCCCTGATAGAATACATAGTGATTGGAAGGTATACATCACTGCTATGTAGTGCCGGGTCATCCCTGATAGAATACATAGTGATTGGAAGGTATATATCACTGCTATGTAGTGCCGGGTCCTCCCTGATAGGTATGGTTTTCCTGACTAAAAGATCATCTTTACGTATCCCAACTGATTTACTCAGTTTCTCTTAAATTCTGAAAAAAATACGTTTATTGACAGGATTGAACCACCTGCTTCCAAAATTCAAGAATTCTGTGGCTTCTGGAGGTGTACAGAAGCAGAACCTCAGCAATTTTCCCCCCTTTATATAAGTTTCATGTTCTGCACTGCATGTTGCAAGTACTGAATCAAGTAATAAACATGTATCCTTTTTTTATCTAAGCGCCCCCCAGAGAAGTACTGCTGGTCCCTTTCCAGGGTAAAGTTGGTATGACCCTTATGTGCACTGCTTGATAGCAGACCAGCTTTAACCACTGTCATTTAAAGGGTGGAATGTAAACTTTCACAAAGTTTATATTTTCTGAGAACATTTTCCGGACAGAAGTGCTGCACTATAGAAAAGAAGTAAAATGTATGGTTTCTCAAAGTGAAATTAGCAAAGAAGTTAGGAGACAAGACACCCCCTCCCCATTTTCTAAAAACAATTGGTAAGAGATACACATTACAAGCAACATAAACCATTTAAATAAATATTATATGTATGTATACATGGTCATTCAACACAACTAAAACAGGAACAAGTGACCCAAAAAAAAGGACACTTGGGGGCAATGCCCGCGGCTTAAGTGATATTTCCCCAAGAAACAACAATGCCATATGTTTATTTTCTTAACCTTAACTAGGTTAGCACAATGCTTTTTGATGAAGGACAGTGATGTGGCACAATTCTTATTTGGAAATGTCTGAGATTATGGTAGACCTCCGGGGCACTCAGGGCCACCCCTCTGTACACACAGCCACCCTTGCATTAGTCAGGATGTGAGCGTCCTGCTTAATTGTGGCATGCGAGCGGCCGCTCGCACAGATGTCAGATGTCAGGCTCTATCCGATGAAGAGGTCCCTGCCTTGGGCTGTTTATATACGACCAACCAGGGCTTCCTGCTGCATGATGAAATAATTATGAGGCCCCTTGTGAGGTAGAACGTGTAAGCTGTACGGGCATTACATTTCAACAAAATGTGAAGACTTTTTCCATATTTACTTCTTTAACACATTCAGTGCCGACCTAACCAGGCCTGGAGAAAAAGAAGGTTTTTACCTTAAAAAAAACATGTAGTGCCCAAGATATTTGATATTAGCATCTTACATGGTGTCTGTGCACTGCAATTCCATTGTGAAATACTTATAAATAGGAAAAAAAATGTTAAAAAAGAGGTTAAAAAGCAAAATATCATGAACAATTGCTTCTGTGTTATGGATTGGCCAAATCTATATGTTTGGTGTTGTGGGACTTCAGGCCAGGTCCCTCCAAGAGAAAAGATATAGTCACTGCTTTGTTGTTTATTTTCATAATTCATTAAACAAAAATGTTAGTTTATACTCTTAAACAATGCAGAAGTGCCACAACTGGAACTTTACAATACACACATGACTGTGGGATGCCTGAGTCCTAACGACTTTGCCAGCCCAAAACCTAACTTGCTAAAAAAATAAATACCCAACACCACTTCTTTCTTTGGAAAAGTAACTTATATGTATTGTATTAAATATATATAATACAGGCAACACCCTTTGAGTGAACAAAAACAAAACATATTAGGTAACCATAACTTTTACAAAATTGGGTCCCCCCAACAGTGCCACTGACTTTAAGCCATTACTCTCACCAAGCGTACCAGCCACCAGCCCCTCCATTTACTAGCTCAAGTGTACTAGCTGAACTGAGTCTGTCTTAATCCCGCAATACCAATAAAACCAGAATGTAGTGAAATCACCAACAGGTCACCTTCTAAATTCTGCATAATTCCCCTGGCACTGTTGAGGTTCCGTAATGTTGTGACAGTACCTAAGTAAGAAAAAAGTGAATACAGAAGAAATAACAATAATTAGAGTGGGAGGGTGGGTGAAGCTGCTGGTCCAAAAAGGACCTCCCTATCCTGCTGACCCCTTATTAAGCCCTCACTAACTTCCATCCTCTTCCTCCTGAACTACCCTGGCCACTGACCAATCCCTATCACCCGTCTCCCAACAGATCACCCCCAGTCAAGGCGTCCTCCCACATAGCCTCTGACTTTGGCTCCTGGCCTTTCACTATTTATATCTGATACGCCAAACTATGTTGTTTAGAATTAAAAGTAGAATTTTTGGACCGTCCGTTTACTATCGAGTGAGTTTAATTAACTTACTAACTAACTTACTAACAGTAAGCAAAAGGAAATCTCTACAAAAAGGGGGAAAGTCCCCATAAACAGCTGTTACAGGAACAAGTGTCTGTGAAATGGCTTTCTCTCTATTGCTGTTCACATGACAAATCATAACTTTGGATTATATTATTATTCTCTGAACATATAGAGAGAGGGAATCTCATGAACACCATCAGCAATAAAACTTATATTTAATCTATCCCCTATTTGCTTTTCATGTCACATTGATCACTATCAATAGGTTATTGTTATTATTACCATGATAATAATCAATAATAAGATATTAAGCATTTTGTAAAGCTGGTCCAACCTGAGCCCCTATTGGAGCTACTCTACACCAACATAATGATTTAAGGATACAGGGACTCTCCTTTATTAAAGTACCAGTCTATACATTTTGTCAGAGGATCTTACCTGACCCTACAGGACACATAAGTGATGGGCCAGTGAGGGCAGCTAGTATGCTGCTGGGCAAACTTCATCTTTAAGAGACTCCCACTCCAAACACTCCAAGCTCCACAATAGTCAAAACCAAAGAGCTAATGAAGGACACCAGAATCAAAATTGTAGACCTGCACCGGGCTGGGAATACTCAAGCAGCTTGGTGTGAAGAAATCAACTGTGAGAGCAATAATTAGAAAATGGAAGACATACAAGACCACTAATAATCTCCCTCGATCTGGAGCTCCATGCAAGATCTTACCCTGTGGGGTCAAAATATTTACATGAACGGTTAGCAAAAATCCCATGCGGGAGGACCTAATGAATGACCTACAGAGAGCTGGAACCAAAGTAGCAAAGGCTACCATCAGTAACACACACCGCCAGTGACTCAAATCCTGTAGTGCCAGACATGTCCTCCTGCTTAAGCCAGTACATGCCTGGCCCATCTGAAGTTTGCTAGAGACCATTTGAAAGATCCAGAAAAGGATTGGGAGGATGTCATATGGTAAGTAGAACATTTTGGTAAAAACTCAACTCGTCATGCTTTGGGGCTGTTTTTCTGCAAAGGGACTAGGACGACTGTTGCATGATCCGTGTAAAGGAAAGTATAAATGGTGTATTGTGAGATTTTGAGTAAAAACCTCCTTTCATCAGCAAGGGCATTGAATATGAAACATGTCTGGGTCTTTCAGCATAACAATGATCCCAAAACCGCCCAGGCAATGAAGGAGTGGCTTCATAAGAAGCATTTCAAGGTTCTGGAGTGGTCTAGCCAGTCTCCAGATCTCAATCCCATAGAAAACCTTTGGAGGGAGTTGAAAGTCTGTGTTGGCCAGCGACAGCCCCAAAACAGCACTGCTCTAGAGGAGATCTGCATGGAGGAATGGGCCAAAATACCAGCAACAGTGTGTGACAACCTTGTGAAGACTTACAGAAAACACCTGAGCATGAGACATGATTAAACTATTCTGACTAACAAATCAGCAAAACAGATTGCTTCTTTATGAGCCATTTTGCAAGAGAACCTATCCGAAGAGAACCCTACCTACTTACTGGATTTTGTGTATTTAGTTGTTCAATGCTGAGCTCAATATTGTCCCTCTCTCCACTAAGAACATTATTTTACTCCTAGAATACTTTTAGAGACAAATGCACTGGGGGCTAAAGTCACAGCATTGGAGTCCTTGAACTATGGAACACCAAGTGTGCCACAATAGACTATGAGATCAGCGTTACATTAATAACTCAGATGCATATTCTCTATAAATGGCTCCGCTTTCATTTTATGTAAATTATCTCTGCTTCTAACATTTCTTCACCTCGGGCAAGAGCTGAGTGAGGAGACATTGATATGCTTCTCTAATGGGATGGTTAACAAGTTTTTGGTTCATGAACTTGTAATTATTAATCTGAGTTTTCACATCCATCCTGTTAGGAAATAGCTGTGAATTACTCTCCAGGGAGAGCCGCTGGGTTAAGAAGAGGAAAATCCAAATATATTTGAATCTGGATAACATTGTCAGAGTTCAGGATTTAAAAAGAAAAGTGGGCAAATGTTAAGTTCCATTTTCCATTTGTGGAAGGACAGACTTTTGTTGCAATGAAATTCAATACCTTCCCAGTGTAGAAATAATCACAAATGCACAATGAATGCTGCAATAGACAACTAATGCTGCAATACACAACCAATGCTGCAATACACAATCAATGCTGCAATACACAATCAATGCTGCAAAACACAATCAATGCTGCAATACACAACCAATGCTGCAATACACAACCAATGCTGCAATACACAACAAATGCTGCAAAACACAACCTATGCTGCAATACACAACCAATGCTGCAAAACACAACCAATGCTGCAAAACACAACCAATGCTGCAATACACAACCAATGCTGCAATACACAACCAATGCTGCAAAACACAACCAATGCTGCAAAACACAACCAATGCTGCAATACACAACCAATGCCGCAATACACACTGCAACAGTTCTGCCTTCTACAGTTTTAACTAAAATACTTTATGAATTTTACCTAAACTAGATTATAGAACACAAGTGTATCATTCTTCAACAAAAGTTCACAAAGTTTTACATATATTTGTAAAACAATATATACTAATGATAGTCAGGTAAAAACCCAGGGGGCATCCTTTGTGTGCCAGCACTAAGGTTATGTCTCCACTGTGTTCTCTGCTCAAATTTTGTGGATGCCCCTCCCTGGGACTTTATTTGGAGATTGGACCAATAATTTTACTCAAAAAACTTGTCTTAGTATGCTTTATTAGAAATAATAAATAAAATAGTCCACTTGGTTTGGTGATATTTAACCCCCTAATTTCAAACAAGTTTCTTTTCTCCCTTCTCATATACATAAACGTCATAATATCTTCATAGGAGATCTGTTGTGTCGGAGGATTCTTATTCTTTGGTGTGGGTACCTGCAGCATACGAGACAGTCTAGTCCACCACTCCCGGTGGATCATACCTGTTTGTTGCCTGAAGAAGCCCTGTCCTTAGGGCGAAACATGTTGTATATAAACAACAGGGAACCACCAAACCAAGTGGACTATTTTCTTTATTATTTCTAATAAAGCATACTTTAATTCACATGACTGTGTAAAAGTTTTTTGAGTAAAATTATTGGTCCAATCTCCAAATAAAGTCCCAGGGAGTGGCATCCACAAAATTTAAGTTCTAATATTTGGGATGGGAGTATGGACTAGTGATGATCACGAATATTCGGATTCCGAATATTAATCGCGAATATCGGCAATTCGGAAATACGCGAAGATGGTGAATATATTGCCGAATATTCGCAATTCCGGATATTCGGTATTTTTTTTCCATTACACACACCTCTCAATGCAAGTGGACGAATGGGAAGGCTGCAACAAGAGCTTAGCAACACTCCCTGCGACCATCAACAGTTTTTAAATCCAATATTGGGGTGATGCGAATATTCGGAATATTGCGAAAATCTGCACTTTAGAAAATTCGCGAAAATCACTTAGATGGCGTCCAAAATTCGCAATTTTTTTTTCAACACGCCCCTCAATGCAAGTTAAACATATATTCGCGAATATATAAAATTTGCGAAATTCGCATAAAACTGCCGATATTCGCAATAAGAAGAATATTGCCGAATGCGAATATTTTCCGAACGTTTTCCCAAAAATTTGCGGCATGCCCCGAATACGAATGTTGCCTATGCCGCTCATCACTAGTATGGACCAATCATATCTTGCTGGGTTATAATCTGGGTGGCGATAACTTTATTTGCAACTGTGTTCTCTGCTCAGTCGCCCCACCTGTGCTAAGCACATTCCTTTGGCGAGGACCCAACAGAGCTGTTCCACATTGACTGTCTACAGCAGCGGCTGTTCTCGTTCTGCCAATCCACCTTCCGGGCTGCGGATCGGCAGAACGCCGCGAGAACAGCCGCTGCTGCAGACAGGTAATGTGGAACAGCAGCGGCTGTTCTCATTCTGCCGATCCACCTTCCTTTGGCGGGACCCAACAGAGCCATTCCACATTACCTGTCTACAGCAGCAACTGTTCTCGTTCTGCCGATCCACCTTCTGGCCTGCGGATCGGCAGAACAGCATGAGAACAGCCGCTGCTGCAGACAGGTAATGTGGAACAGCAGCGGCTGTTCTCGTTCTGCCGATCCACCTTCTGTCCGATGCATCAGCAGAACGCCATGAGGACAGCCGCTGCTCAGCTCCACTGAGAATGCAGTGGTCACATACGCTGGTCCCCGATTGGCAGCCGGTTTCAGTCCCAATGACATTTTAAGCTGTAGATTTTCACCCAATTTTTAAGCTGATCCACCTTTGTGTGTAAGAATTCGAATTAAAGTCTAAACATGTATGGGGGCTTTAGTAATGTGAAAATACAGACTTTTTGGCTCTGTTGCACCAATGTACTTGTCCTCTTGATTCCTATTTAATCAAATGGTGGAGCATGCACATTCACTCTAGACCACTGGTTCCCAAACTTTCCTTGCAGGGCCCCCCCCCTTTCTATTTAGGA
>CM070038.1:21329233-21360369 GCA_036250615.1 Ptychadena robeensis | reverse complement strand
CCCCCCCCCCCCCCCGCGCCGATTACCAAAACGTAGTGGAGGAGAGCCCTTAGTTTCACTGTGTCCTAACGTGTCCATTCAGAGTTCAGAGTGCATTAAACTGCATTACGCACACATTTTTGATGCATCATTTTACTAGTTTGTGATCTGAAAAAAAGGTCTATCTCTACACCGTGTTTAAAAAAAAATCCTCGGAAACACGCTTAAATCGCGTATACCATTTTAATGCACTGAAGCTTGCAGATTGGCCAAAGCTACTGGACACATAGCCTAAGCCTCCACTACATTTTGCAGAACCACAGCAAAATTGGTAGTGTTGATCTGAATTTTTATAGCCAATATCAGCACTTCAACAATTCGCGAAAATCTAAAATATATCGCTATATCTTCGTAAAGGCAAATATTCAAGATTTTTTACATCAGTACCCCAAACTACCGTGCATTGCATCAGCAATATGTGCATGTACAAGGTAATAATTAGTGATGGCCGAACTGTCCGCCTTCCATGGATGTGCTCACTCCTTCTAGCCGACGTGCAGTACAGGTCTACGACCAGCCCTGTTTACCAGCGAGAAGGAGCTTACTATTCTTCCACTGGCAGGATCAGGAGCAGTAAGATCCCGCCGAAGTTCGACCATCACTAGTAATAATGAGTGGAGATCAGGAATCCTCAAATTTATTACGAATGTTAAACTAAAAATTTGCGATATTTTGCAAAAAGGGATATTGCCTGTCTTTGGTACGTGCCCCCTTCACTTTCAATGGGTGTGTAAACCTGTGGTGCACGCGACCCATCACGGTGTGATTTTAAGAACGTGCTGCTCCTTGCCATGATGGGACGTGCACATTTAAAAGAAGAATTACCACAGAAAGTGTGTAGGCTTAAAACTCTGATTCTGCAGCCCCTAGACATTGACCATTTATTTGCTAAGGTCCTACTGTAAGGCTTAATAAAAATAGTTGAGTTCAGCTTCTAAATATATCTTAACTCCAAAATAATGATGTTTTATTTTTTATTTGAAGAAGCACCACACAGCACTGGCCAAGCTTCTGATGGGTGTTACGTAGCTGGTATTTACTGGATAGCCGGTAAAAAATATATATTTTTCATTAATGTTATTATTAGGAAATACAGCAGGAAAGGAGGCAACTCTATGCAGGTCTGATTGTTACTCCACAGTAGTGTATTGGGGTGCTCTAACACAACGCACCTTCACAAACATGTGTCAGACACACCACAGCACCCTGCCCATGTCCCTGAATTAGAACCTTCGCAGACATATGCTGTTGTTT
Source organism: Ptychadena robeensis (assembly GCA_036250615.1). Taxonomy (NCBI): domain Eukaryota; kingdom Metazoa; phylum Chordata; class Amphibia; order Anura; family Ptychadenidae; genus Ptychadena; species Ptychadena robeensis. Next base: position 21,359,076 of record CM070038.1, on the reverse strand, counting down.
TCTATTGTGACATGTCAGGAATTTATTCATGCAGACTTTTAAAGTTACTGAAAGGTCACAATTTACATCCAACAGAAACAGTTTCCCCAGCTGTGGTTATATTCATAGAATAAAACTAAAATTAGGGCTTGAACTTTAAAAAATCCATGGGGGCGAATGAAAAGCTACTGGAGGCGATTCCAATCGTACTGGAAGGTGATACAAGGCGGCAACCATGCTGTGCGTCTTCTGTACTTACAGAACATTACCAGGAAATAATTTCTACAATTTCCACACATCTCAAAGTCAATGAATGGAGGAACTGCCCGGAACAGAAGGGACCGAAGTAATTTGTCAGTTAGAACCCAAGCTGGGATGTCATCAAGGTTCTACCTGGAAGCTTCACCACAAAGGGCACGCTCTCTGTTATTCTTTACACATTGGCGCTGAACTGCGGAAAACTGTTATAAGCTGCTTCAGGTTAGCATGCCAGGTATATTGCCAGATGTCTCAGCACCTTCCTGTTACCGGCCCAGAGAACAGAATTCTTCCAGATTACTGTCAACACCTCGACGCTCTCTTTTTCACAACTATTCTGAATTCTAAACAAACATTGACATTCTCTAGGTTTTCAATTGCTTTCTTTTGGAGCTCCCCAATGAGCGTTATCACGCCTAGAATAGAAGACAGATAAACAATTCTTAGTGCCAGAATATTATACCCATTCATTGCTCAGTCACCTGTATAATTGTCTGCTGGATCATGCCAATAAAATAATTCATTCACACTTTTTTCTAGTGTCTCCATCAGCAACACTTGCAGGGTTATTATGATGAAAACAGGCATATGTAAAGAGAGTGAGGATTGTGGACAGTTCTTTAGAAATAGTTATATAAGGTTAATCCTAGGTCTTAGAAATCCTTAAATAGACTATTTTCCTTGTCAAGGGCCTATAGACTGGATTTAGGGCAGATATTTCAACACGAATGCTGACTGCAATTTCTTGGCCTATCAAATGTTGGGGTTTTTTTTTAACACATCACGGCATAGTTTTGCAAAAAATAGTATTAAGGGGAAAAGTAGTACCAGTGTTAGAAATTAATCTCATGGTTAAATTCAAGGTTAGGGTCCAGTGCAATGTTGAGACGCCATCTCCTGAGAAAAAAACTATTAAGGTAGCCATACACGGTTCGATATGTCCAAATATGTGAAATAGTTCAATTGAACAAAAATCTGTCTATTTATTGCAGTGGTGGGCAACTGAGTTAAAATGGAGGGCCACAAGTGCGGCCCTCAACATAACTAAAGGGCCTCATAACATCGATCCAGACCCCCCCCCCTCCACATATCTCAGCAGGGGGTGGACCAGCTCCTGCCCCTGGGTGCAGAGCTCATATGTAGACCTGGTTTCCACAATCAACATTGACAATCTTACTCATATAGGACCGCTAGAGTTGATTAAGAAAGCCGGGTCAGTGACCACTACACAGGTGAGTTAATTTGCATTGATAGTTAGGTTTTGGGGGCCGCATGTGGAGGACCAAGGGGGGCAGCCGAACAATGCCCAAAACGCCGCATGTGGTCCCCGGGCCGCAGGTGGGGCACCTAGGATTTTTGGGGATCAAATGGGAATCAATTCCTGCCCTCAAAAGATACTGAAAATCGATCTAAAAGTGATCGGACATGTAAAAAATTGTTAAATTTGAATTCAATTGGACTATGACACATGCGCATAAATCTCAGGAAAAAATCCTATCATACTTACTGTAATTTTCCTTTCCTGATGCGCTCCATGTCAGCATACACAATGGCTCCGTCCCTTTAACCCCAAGTTTCGTAAATGCTCTCTTTATCTTTAAATGCGTATCCTTGAACTCCAGTTAAGGTAGCCATACAGGGGTCTATTGTTTTTGCAATTCAGTTGATGTTTCAGTTGCACAATTTAAAATCAGTTGTCAGTCCAACATTGATCAATTGTACCACCATAAAGTGTAAGCGATTCCCAAACAAACTTTCCTGATGGCTCCAGGTCAGCATACACAATGGCTCCTCCTCTTTAACCTCATTGTGTATGCTGACATGGAGCACGTCAGGAAAGAAAATAATCATAAGTATGATAAGAATTGTCCCCACTTTAGTGATCTCCTGCGATTCTAATTGCAGGACGGTGATCGCTAGCAATTTTTGGCACCGTTTTGGACGCGGTTATGACCATGCCTGATCGCGCTTATAGAGAATGAATGGGAACGCGTTCAAAAATTGCTTTGAAACTTGTTTTTTTAATGCATCTATTCATGTCTATGGGCACGTCCGCCCATGATCAGCAATGAAAACGCGGTGAGCCGCATTTAAGATCGCAGCTGTGGGGAAGAGCACATTAAAATACATGGACGCAATCACCGTGCCATGATTAAAACCGCGGATGATCGCAGGCAATCGCCAGAGTAGGGACATAGCCTAAGGGTTCGCTTCCCTGGCCGTTTTTGTTTGAGGAATGTATACACAATGACAACGTAATCTGTACTTCCTGCCCGTTCCCCACCCTGCTCATTCCCCTTCTCCCTGCACATTCATAGCGTCATCAATGAAGTTTAGGAGATAGAACCAGGAAGAAGACCAAAGGTTCCTTTAGATTAGTGGTTCTCAAGCTGGGTCCTGTGATCCTATAAGGGACCTCAAAGTGGTTTATGGGACTGGAACTTGGTATAATGGTTTGGGCACACTGCTTTCTCAAAATAATATTATTGTAAAAAGTCAAAACATGTTGCTAACTGAGACAGTGACAAGAGATGTGGGTAACAATACATTGCATGCAGGGCTACCATATCTCCTTTTTCCATGATAAATAATATATATTTCATTGAAATTAAACCTGACAAGCATCATTATAAAGGGTACAATGGGTCTAAAGCAGGAATAGAGAAACTAATGCACTAATGGGCCACATGTTTTTAAATTTAAAAGAGAGTGTTCTGAGATATTTTCTACCTGTGAGATCTTCCTTCCCTTACAACTGTGCATGCGCAGATAGCCGTAGTTTTCCAGAGTTAGAGGGTTAATTTAAGGTTAGTTTAAGGTTAGGGGTTTGGGTGAAGATTAGGTGGTTCTAGGGATACGGTAAAGGGGTTGGGGAGGTGAGTTAAGGTTTAACCCCCCTAGAGCCCTACAGCTCACCTCTACAGTCGAGCACCACTCCCCCTAACCTTAATCCCACCCAAACCTCTAACCCTAAACACCTGAAACCAATAAGATTGACCCGGTAACTCCGAAAAACTAGCGCTATCTTCCTATGTGCCATTGTAAGGATAGGAAAATATCACGGGGTAGGAAAATATTCCAGAACACCGGACCAGGAGCCTGTAATGGCCCTGTCCCAAAGGTGGGGTGTCCCAAATTCTCGCATGCCCACATTGTCAAAGAAAATAAATAAGCTTTCCCTCCATATTTCAGTCAAAATGTGTAGACTAAAGCCATTAAAAAATCTGGTATACTCCTTCTTTTTAGATATACAGTATGATGGAATGAGAGATGTAAAGAACATTTCAGCCTGTGGGATTTTTGCTCCCTTTAGTCACTTCTCATTATAATGGTAAGGGTGATCGTAAAAGTGCATTTTGGAAAACATGTATATAAAATATTCGTACCCGCAGTTCTGTTCATTTCACTATAGAGAAGAGCATGATTTGGCTGCTTTCATTGTCTTAAAATGAAGAATTGTTACAAAATAGCCTGCTAAAATACGAAATTCCAAGGCATTATAAATATTATTATATGATATATTTTAGATACTATAGCTGCTTGAACATGTGATTCGGAACTTTGCGCAGTGTCCCCCATTGGCGTCGTTCCGTCTGTTTCTTCCAAAATACAGCCTTGGTTGTCCTTGAGTTTCCCACATTATCTCTTAAACAAGAAACACAACATAGAACAGAATGTCCTAAACAAAAACCATTGTCTGGAATGAAAGAGAGGGAGAGTCGTTGGTATTTTCTGTGTGCACCTGAACTCATAATAGATGAGGTAACAGAATGCCTTGTCATATTCTTTCGTTGCTGACCTAAGTCAAATTTTCATAAACTTTGTGCAACTAATAAAAAAACGCAGCAAAGTGGGCAGGTCTGGTCCATGCAGTATTTACCCAATATTCCTCCAGCCAAAAGGCCAGTGCCAGTAGAGAGGTCTTAGTTCCAGCAGAACAAGCAGGGCTGAAACTTTACCATGTGTCTATACACTAGCAGTACTCATTCTCTGAACCCACTGACCAACTTTTAAAGGGACACATTTTACAATCTGGCACTGACAACGTACCCATGAGCAGCTTTTTATATATAGGAGCCTGTTTCACATAATTATTGCAGTGCAGCATATTAATGTTATTACACAATTCATGCTATCTAAATAGCCTGATTTCACCCTGTTGGTTGGTCAGTGTGTTTTTATTGCTTCCAGAAAAAAATACATATTTGGACCATAAGACACACAGACATTTTCCCATCTCTTTGAATGTTACAAAAGTGCATCTTATAGTCCAAGAATATAGTAATTGATTTTCTTATAACATCTGTACCACATTTGTATCCCTGCCTATAAAACCTATGAGCCAGAAAGTGTTATTGTAGATATTCAGCATAATGTACAGATGGCGCTGCAGATCGATGCACATTACAGTCTTACAATGCAGAATAACCTCCGTCCATGTGAAAAGCAATCAGCACATTTTGATCACAAACTATTCAGCAGGTACAAATAAGAATACATTTTTCCATAAAGTGTTTTACAACAAATAAATTAAGTTCAAAGTAAAGTCTAAATTATTGGAGCCTAAATTTTGAACTTAAACTTTGACCTTAATTTATGCAAAAACTACATGTGCTAAGCCCTGTGGGCATTGTTCGGTGCCCCCCTCGGTCCTTCACGTCCGGCTCCCCTTACCTGTTCGCCAATCCTCCACCAACTTAGAACAGTTAAAGGAGGAGAGGCAAGGGCAATTGTACATGAAAGCCAATGGGTGCTGCCATGTTTTGACTGCCTGCCAGGATCTGGTCCACTGCCCGCTGGGAACTGTCATAGGGGGGGTATGGTGTGGCGGGGGAATGGATTGGTGTTAAGTGCATCCTTTTAGTGATACTGAGGGCCGCACTTGTGCCCCTAATATCAACTCAGATGCCCACCAATGTGCTAGAGCAACAATTTTTTTATGTTTCTATTCTCTACATCTTCATCTTTTTATGATAAAGTAGTAATTCCCAATAGTTTCTACTCTTCACTCAAACATGAAATTACAATTTTTGCATGTAGATTGTGTGCAGACTAAAACTAAGCCAATCAACCACAGCAGCTGTTGTTCTTGTTGGGGACTTGTCTAGGCTATATTTTTTTTTCATGCAGTGCGGACACCACCCATTGCTCACGATGGGGAAGGCGCAAAAAATGTGACACACTCACAATGCCTCGCTGGGCGTTGTGGGTTCTTTGACATCACACTGATGCACAGCAGCCACACTGTGTGAGGTGAACGAAACGCACCCAATGTGTTTTTGGCTGCGACTTGTTGGGGATTACAGCACCCAAAAACACACCAAAACAGTGCTCAAATAGTGGGCAAACCATGGGCAAGTGCTATGGGTCCATAATGCCTGCCTTTTCTTATTGTAGACTAGTGTTGAGTGGCATATGGAATATTCAAATTTTTGTAATTTCGTGAATATATTGAGGAACATTCGAAATTCATAAAATTCAATTCAACTGCATTCTATTGCCTTCCATTCGCAAACCACCTTTACAGCTTCTCTTCTTCATTCTGTGATCTTAGCCAGTACGAGCACTGTGCGTATTGCGCATATCCATTTGCAATGCGCACAAATATGCATGATGTATGTCGGTAAATAATGTTGAAGCATAATATGACGAAAATCTGTCATTGTTAATATCCTAGCGCACATTCGCAAATTCTCGAATGTCGGATATTTTTCGACTATATTTGAATTTATAAGATTCTCGCTCAACACGTTTGTAGACTCTTTATGCCACTGAATGCCATTGTCAATATTTCGTTGGCCATCTCTGCTCTTCACCTTCGCAGCAACTGGCATTGTGGCCAGCAATAGAGAAGACTATTTCATGTCATCTTTGCAGGGAGCAGTTTATTTGAAATGTTTATTTTTGTGACAGAATGGCTTTAGAGAGGAGCTGTGTGAAAAATGAACAGAGCCTAAATTTCACCACCAACCTAAGCCCTGTAATTCCTGGAATTTTATAGCTCACGAAGGTGAATCTATCAAAATAACACAAGCATCCAAAAGCACAAAACCCAAATGATTGATGCATCTTCAGCGAAGAAGAAAACTGTTTCGACAGCGTGATCTCAATGGCACGTCACAATGCCTTGTTATGAAATGGAACTTATCCGTGACGACTGGGCCCATGAAAGAGCCATCTGACTCTGTGCTGAAGCCTATTCTGCTCTTGTTGAGGACACGGTAAAAAAGAGACGTTTCTCATAATTTTTCCATGTCAGGATGATAAATGTTAGCAGCAATGTATTGTTTCTGCCAGTACTGTATGCTTCTTCCCGTCCGCGAAGCTCTGTTATCTTAGCACAGTGCTACCCACTGCTCCTTTGTTAGAGACCTGTCAAAAATAAACAAAGCTCAGCCTAGTGAGGAGTTTGACTTTTATAGGGTTAGGGAAATTATGTATTTTTAAGATTACCGTCGCCTGTCAACAGCTCTATACATCATTTGACCGCAGAACAGATTAGTTCCCCTATGTACACTGAATGTGTGAATAGTTGGTGTTACCTGTACAGTCATTCCAAGCAGCTCTATTGACTGTGGCCTCAAGTTCTCTTTTTTTCTTTCTTAAAAGCTGTGTAAACATTGTCTGGCGTGCAAAAGTTTGGCAACCTCTGTATGGGTTTATCAGGAAAGAAGCCCACAATTCGAATAAGCAGAATATACCCTCAAAAATATTGTAACATTGGAAATAGGTATTGCCTTGGTTTCTATTGATGAGGTATTGGGGACCTATTGTGTGGCCACCAAAATCACCAAAGGCCACAAATATTATTTAGAATACAGAATGTAATACTGTACAATACATGTAATACTAGAGATGACCGTCAGATACTGCAAACATAATACAGGAGATGGTCAGAAAATGTAGACATGACATACAGTGGATAGAAAAATCTAAACCCCCCTGGTAAAATGTCAGATTCCTGTGCTGTAAAAAATTAGACAAAGATAAATCATTTCAGAACTTTTCACACCTTTAATTTGACCTATATGCTGCACGAACTGAAAACAAACTGAAATCTTTTTAGGTTGGAGGGAAGAAAAAATATAAAAATAAAATGGGGTTGCATAAGTGTGCACTAATACTTTGTTGAAGCACCTTTGTGTTACTTACCGCACTCAGTCTTTCGGGTATGAGTCCTAATCAGCATGGACATATTGGTATGAGTCTATGACATCATGGCACATTCGGGTATGATCCTATCTGCATGACGGCCTTTTGGGGTAGAGTCTATCAGCATGAACCTTTTGGGTTGAGTCTATCAGCATGGCACATTTTTGGGGATGAGTTCTATCAGCAAATGGCCACATTTTTGGGGATGAGTCTTTATCAGTCATGGAAAAACATTTTGATTATGAGGTCCCCTATCAGCATGGGCAACAAAACTGTTGGGGTATGAGTCTATCAGCATGGACCAACATTTTGGGGTATGAGTCCTATCTGCCCATGGCGCCATTTTGGGGATAAGTCTATCAAGCATGGCACATTTTGGGTTCATGACGTCAATCTGAATGCCGCATTTTGGGTATGAGTCTATCAAGCATGGCAGCATTTTGGGTATGAGTCTATCCCTAATGGCATAGTTTGGGATGAGGTCTATCGCTAGCAGGGGACAATTTTGGGGATGAGTCTATCAGACATGGCATATTTTGGGGATTCGAGTCTATCAGCAATGGAACATTTTGATTATGAGTCTATCACCATGGCCACATTTTGGGGTTGATTCTATCAGCATGGCACATTTTGGGTATGAGTCTATCACATGGCCACTTTTGGTTATTATGAGTCATTCAGAATGGCACATTTTGGTGGGGTAGAGTATATCCAGTATGGCGCCATAATTGTGGGTATTAGTCCTATCAGAATGGTACATTTGGGGGGTCTGAATCTATTCAGAATGGCACCATTTTGGGTATGAGTGTCTATCAGCATGGGTAACATTTTGGGGTATGAGATCTATCAGTCATGGCGACATTTTTGGGTATGAGTCCTATCAGCATGGCACATTTTGGGGATGAGTCTATCGCATGGCGCCATTTGGGGGAAGAGTCTATCAGCATGACAGCATTTTGGGATATGTAGTCTATCAGTCATAGTTGGCACATTTTGCGGGAAGGTGATTCTATCAGCATGGCACATTTGGTAGGTTATGAGTCTATCAGCATGGCACATTTTGGGTGATGAGTCTATCAGCCATGGCAGCATCATTTGGGGATGAGTCCTATCACATGACACATTTTGGGGATGAGTCTATATTATAGTACATTTTGGGGATGGGTTCTATCAGCATGGCACTTTTAGGTATGAGTCTATCAGCATGGCACATTTTGGGGATGAGTACATTAGCATGGCACATTTTGACTTGGCAAGATTTGCACACTCTTCTTTGCAGAAACTCTCCAAATCTGTCATATTGCAAGGGCATCTCCTGTGCACAGCCCTCTTTACATCACCCTACAGATTTTCAATCAGATTCAGGTCTGGGCTCTGACTGGCCCATTCTAAAGCTTAATCTTCTTCCGGTGAAGCCATTCCTTTGTTGTTTGGATGTATTTCTAGCAGAAGCCTGAAGGTTTTGTGCCAATATTGACTGGTATTCGGAACTGTTTTCCCTCTATAATTTAATTCCCTCTATCTAAACTAAGGCTCCAATTCCAGCTGAAGAAAAGCAGCCACAATTCATGATGCTGCCACCACCATGCTTCACTGTGGGTATGGTGTTCTTTTAGTGATATGAAGTATTGTATAGTATAGTGGCAAGATGAAAGCCTTTACTACCGAAGAAAAACATCCAAGCCAGGCTACATTTTGCAAAAACACATATGAAGTCTCCCAATAGCATGTGAGAAAGGTGTTATGGTCTTATGAAACCAAGGTTGAACTTATTGGCCATAATTCTAAAAAACATGTTTGGCGCCAAAAAATTTTTAACCAAAAAATCATAAAGTTTAAACCGAGTACTACGAATACATACCAAGCGTTGTCCATACACATGCAACAGTTGATCGCAAATTTCTTCTTGGACAGCTGAGACAAAAAAATCTATTTTTGTTCTTGGCAGAATGAAGCCTTGAAAATGAACAAACAAACTCCAAAAAGACGAAAATCAACAAGCAGTTTTGTTACACTAACTTTTTCTTCTTGTTTAGATAAATGTTCCTTTTGCCTGGCAGAGAGTTGTACTTTGTACTCCAGAGGAATATTCAATTAATCAAAAAATTTTAAAATATAAAAAAAAAACGAACAAACTCTAATGATGTTGATTTTTTACAAAAACAAAAAAGACTAAATCAATTTACAAACAAAATGACAATTTGTTCTAGAATTCTTTCCTAAAATACTGGTTCATGAAGGAGTACACAAAAGCCTTAACAGAAAGAAAGACAATGGAATTAAATGAAAGCAACATAACAAAAACATTACAAGGCCCCCCGACAGTGTCGCCAATTCTCCATCTTGATTCCAACCCACCGTACCAGCCACCAGCCCTTAAGAGCCAGCACGGTGGGTACCTTAAAACGTATATACACATAACCAGGGCTTAAGCCCTCACCAGTACTTTGTGACTGCCCTTGGTGTACCGACACGTCACAATGAGCCCCTAAAAGGCTCAGCTTTTTCGAGAGCTTCCGCCATGCTGTGACAGTAAAACAAGAACACACATAGCAAAAACCCAACAATGTTACATAGGGAGAAGAAGGGTGGGTGACGCTCCTGGTCTGAAAAGGACCCGCGACCATCCGGTGCCCACTTAAAACCCCCCCAGGCCTGACATCACTTCCCTAATCCTGCCTACTATGCACTATAAACCCTTCCACACAGCAACATCCCTCCCACCTCCCTGACGTATGGCTCTGGGCACTCATTATTCTTGGAACTTAAGAATTTGTACATTGGAGCCTGGGCTTTAGGGGTGAGGATATATTGTTGCACTAGTATATATAATAAATATTTAACCACATACTTGATATGTAAAAAAAAAACAAAGCACATACTAACATTAAAAAAAACATAAATCTCCATTAGTAAATCCATTGTCAGTCATTTTCAAGTATTTAAACCTGCACTGCAAGCTTTCATTCATTAGAGAATGCTGAGTAGGACCTAAGCTGTCAAACTGATAGTGTCAGTTAATCCCACAGATTTGACAGAACAGCGCTATTTCTAAGGCCAGCCATAGACGCCTCGATGCCGGGCGGATTTCCCTGCAGATCGTACACGTGTGATGAAGTCATCATGCACGTTCGGTATTCCCGAGAATTGGCCGCGCACCCTTAGTGTGCCGGCATTTACTTTGGATGGGGATGCTGTTATCCATCCATGTAAGGAAATAGATCTAAAAATTACAGGACATGTTCATAATTTGTTAGATCAATTTACGGCCACAGTTCTAGAAAATTAAAGATATATACACATATTAAATTATACAAGATGTTAAATATCTCATTGCAAATCAAACAAACATCAATTGAAAAAATCAATAAAGTGGCGATGTTTGATTGTTTGATTTACAATGAGATATTTAACATCTTGTATAAATAAATATGTGTATATATCTTTAATTTTCTAGAACTGTATATAAGGTTCCAGCATGTCTGGCTAGACATGTCTGGAATTCCCCTTTCTGCATGTTCTGCCCATAGATAAAGGAGGTGCTAATGTGTCAGTGGGGTTATAAATATGATTGATAGGAGCTGCCAAAGGTCTCCAGTAAGCTGCCTGCTAGAAGAGTGCCAGGGCTCTGTGCCTCTCCAAGAATTCCCCATGGGAATGGGCCTTCCCAGCTAGGCCTGAGTGACTATAAGAACCAGATTCATTATGTGAGTGTGCTTCCCTTAATGGCTAGGGGTTGAGAGCAGAGTACACCCCTATTTCAATAATCTAGAAACCAGAGACTTTTCTCCACTACCTTAAATACTTTAGCACCTGCCTCCTGGGTAGAGCATACGCGCCTTGCAAATATCCCTGCTGTATTTGTATTGGACTGTTTGCAATTTCCCACAAACTATACCATGTCTATGGGCTCATAGGAAGTGAAAGCCTTGATAGACTAGTAAAAGTTATCCCCTTAATACAGTAGTGTGGACCTTTTATTATTCAACTATCAGCTGCGGCATGACCATGATATGTACTGTCTTCAGAACCTGGTGGTATTGTAGGCAGCCCCCAGGAATCCATAACAATCTCAAGGTAAGTCTCACCTGCACTTGGTCACCTGGTGACTCCATGGTGATCCCTGGTCAAGACTACAATATTTTATGCTTTACATTATAAAGGGAACACTCCCAACACAGAATCTTGTAGCAAAGGTATAAACCTGGTCACAGCCATTCCTGATGGTATGGGGTCTCTGATCTGGGAGGGCAATATAACTTTTAAAGTGTATCTGCACATTTTATTGGCTGTTCATCCTATACTATTGATACAACATATTTTTATGGTGTTATGCTATTGTTCTATATCCATATCCATAACAGTTATCATTTATACGTTCCATCTTAGACAGTAATTCCCATTATATTATCTGGCCACCTTTTCAATCATACAGTAAAGCCATAAGGTGCACAATTGTTTTGCTAGGTTAGGTCTGACCTATGAAAAAAAAAAAAAACAGTGCTGTCATATAAGGACCAAAAAATTTCAACATTGTTTACCAAGAAGGTCATGTCCTGGTTCAGATAGCAGTTATGGGAACAAACAAAAGTAAACTCCATTAAACATACAATTGTCATAAATAAATATGAGCACTGTATGCAAATTAGTGTACACATCTTAGAAAATGAGCAAGGTGGAAGGCCTGGGAGAGCTCATATTTGACCTGGTGAACTGGCAAGTATGTTCAAAAGAAATACAACTTTTTTGAAAAGTTCAGAATTTAAATTCCATATACTGATAAGCCTAATAGATTTGGAGTCATTAAGTATATTTAATTCCTACCATATTTTTCTGACTATAAAACACACGTTTTTTTACTATTAAAATCAATGGGAAAGTGTCCCTGTGTCTTTTGGTCCGAATATGTAAAAAATAAAAACATTTATTATTTTTAGTCCTAGTCCCAACCATCCTGGGAGCAAAGGCTCTGCATTCCAGGTGGCAGAAATTTGTTCAATTCCCTCCAGCCAAGCCACTGCCAAGAAGAGATCTTATCTGCATGAGCACTAGCAGTACCCATTCTCTGAACACACTGACCAACCAAGAGACATTTAACAATAAGATAACATGAGTATTAACATTAGTATTAGTATTTACATTAATATTCTGCATTGCAATGAATACATTTTGTGACAAAGACTCATATCTCCTCCCATATGTGAATAGCTGCTCATGGGTAAGTTGTTCAGTGCCAGATTGTAAAATGTGTCTCTTTATAATTTGGTCAGTGTGTTCAGAGAATGGGTACTGCTATATGTGTATAGACACATTCTACAGTTTCAGCCCTGCATACTCTGCTGCAGTGAAGACCTCCTTCCTGGCACTGGTCTTTTGGCTGGAAGAATGTAGAGTGAATACTGCATGGTCGAGTCCTGCATACTTTGCTGAAACATTCTGTATATTCACCTGATATCTGAAAATCTGTCTCTGTTTTTTTCCCCCTAATTTTCTCTTCAAAACTTTGGGTGCATCTTATGGGTCGGTGCGTCTTATCGTCTGAAAAATGGAGAAGGATATGGTTAAATAATCATCACTTTTAATCCTTCTGATCTCCATCGTAATAGGAAGAGACTCTATATTATTCAGAATAACTTTGGATAAACAGTCAGAAATACAAAGTTGATTTAGTGTGTGCAGTAATTAGATATGATTTAATAAATCCAATAAGTTTTTAGTTGAAAAAATATATAAAACATGATTTCATATATTAAAAGAACCTTTTTTCTATAATAGAAAAACTTTATTTTTAGAAAAAACCTGTCCTCTAACACAACCCCTGGTTGTTTAGCTGGAATAGTTAAATACCTACCTTAGAAACATAGATGAGTGACTGTAGAAAACTGGTCTATCAAGTCTTATTTTGTTAAATACATCCATTTTCAGCTAGGACACAGGATACAGTGCCCTTAATACATGTGAGACCAAATACGCCAAGTTCACTGTAAATTTTTCTTCAAGCATTTATTTGTCACAAGCTCAAATGGAATCGATGGGCAGAAAATGTGTTATTTGGTTTAATTCTAAAAAAAGTTCCTTTGGGCACTCCTACTTCTTGGTTTGGAACTCTATTTGAGGTTCTATTCTTTGATCATTCTTGATCAGTCAAACAAAGCATTTACAATAATATTCTGGCCACTCCCTAGTACATATATCAGAGTCCATGTATTATTATGGATAGTCCTTAACATCCTAACAGGTCCTTTCTGCATTTTTTTTCTCGCTGTGGACATGCATCCACCGCAGTAAACTCAAGCCATTAGGCTCACCACACCCCTTTCAATCTCTCTGCCCATTTTCCTTTAGATCAGGGGTGTCAAACTCCAATACACAGTGGGGCCAACATTAAAAACTTGGACAAAGTCACAGACCTTGATATTTTTTCAAAAAATGTCTACAATTGAGGAAGCTTTCCCTTCTTATCAACTTGTGGAAGCAAACTTACTTTTTCTGCAACATTGAACAATCAAAATGTAATACTATAATATATGTAAAAACAAATGTCAAGTAAAAGTCTCATCTGTACAATGTATTTCTTTAAAAAATGCAAAATATGATCTTGCAGGCTTAATAGATTTATACCACAGGCCAGATTTGGCCCACGGGGCCAGAGTTTGAAACCCCTGCACCAACTATGTAGTGCAAAGGCCTCTATGGTTTGATACAGATTACATAAAATTTCATAATTTTTGGTAAAACTAAAGTCTATGGTTACAAGATTGCACAGTGAGTTTGTAAAGTGTAAAATGACCTTTAGGGCCTGTATTTCCTAGTAGATTTCTTATCTACTTGATGGATCAAGGTAAAGATCAATTGAGTGTATGTATTGCGTGTAGGTGTGTAAAATGTGAGAAACCTGCCAAAAAGAAATTAAATAATAATACAGTAATTTGCTGCTGTTGGGTTGAATTAAAATAAATGATGCAATAACATTCTCCAGAATGTCTAAGATCCGGGCCATACACCCCGCCCACCCTGCCCCATGTGGTCTTGAAAAAGGGAGATGTATCACAACACAGGGTTACATGTTATTATTAAGGGTCCATTAACGCGCTCCGTGGGGATCAGTGCATGTATGTAGTGACTGTAACAATGTCACGATGCAATGCCCTTCATCTTGAATGGTACCTGTAATGCGCCTGGGCACACAATCCCGACCAACACCAGAAATTAAGGTAACAGTCTTTATTGAGATAGTCCAAAACAAAGCAAACGTCATACACAAGAATCAGTCCAAGAGACCGTTGTACAAAAGGACAAGGCAAGAGACATGGTCAGTAACAATCTGGGGTCAGGGCACGGAAAATCCAGGCAAGGACACATGCAGACAGGCAGGTTAGCAGCACAGCAGAAAACACAGAAGCACACCCAAGCACACTGCTATACTGTGTAATGGTGTGCAGGGCAGAGTCCCATTAAATGGGCAGCCTGCCCAATCTCATTATGCCACCTAGTGCTATTGGATTGTTGGACAATTAGCTGGTGAATATCCTGCAGTTGGTGGGCTGTAGGAATTTAAACATGAGCAAGTCCACTTGGTTTCAAACACGTCCACAGGGCTGCTGGGGATGCAGCCCTGACCAAACCTAAGTCAGCCAGAACTGCATCCCACCACTAGGGGGTAGCGAGACATACCTATGATGTGTAGAGCACAACTGCAGGGACCCTGGGTACCGTTTTGAAAAAAGCAGTCTGGACAGAACGAATCCCTACATCAGAACAGGGAGACCTGTGTCCACCATGATGTATGTATATGAATTTGATCACCGGCCACGTAAGTACGGTACCTTACCGGTATCAGCATCTCAATGCCAGAACATAGAATGTACGTTCCTGTGAACTGCTCTGCCAGAATATAATGCATTACTCTGCCTTAATATCAAACATTACATTTCCCCAGCAATAAATGGGCCCTTAAAATAAAACTTTGACTTCATGTCCACTTTAAGGTGTATTTTATGATTTCTGCTTACCACCATGAAAAGTTTGTTGAAAAAAAAACCCTTAATGGCCCTCAGGCCTGAGAAGGAATAGTTCCTTTTAAAGAGTATTTTTCTTGATTCCTATGATGACAGAGTGAAATAAAAATGTTGTGATGTTCACTTCTCATATCGTGGATTATTTTAATGTGCAGGAAAAACACATTGACTAATCCTGTGGCATTTTCCTGAAGTGTCTGCCAAAGCCACAGCTAGAATTTCCAACCTGAAAGGACACAACAGATCTCAAGAATGAGCGTGCTCTATTTAACCCTTCCGACCCAACATGCTACAGCAGACAAAAACATTTTAACAGTCAGGCTAGTACTCCACGTGTGTTTTTTTCCTGTGTTCAGTCTGTGGCAATCAGGAATATAATATTGAGGGGGGCACTTGTCCTCCTTGTGATCCTGGTTCTTGGGTGGGTAATCGCTGCAACTCGGCAAACAGGTGGCCAATATGTGGCAGTGTGCAAAGGGACATGTTTATTGGTTTTTAATGGTAAGTTGCGTAAATAAAAACTCTGTGCCAACTATTACATTCAGGGTCAGAACGCAGGGAAAAGACGTAGTGGAGTTTTGGCCTCAGAAATCATAAAACTTTTTACAATGTTTTTCTTTTTAGAAGATACGTAAACATATAATTTTATATATATATATATATATATATATATATATATATTATATATTAATTTGTTTTAATTTAAATGAACTATATCTTGATATTCCAAGAGAACTTCAAGACATTGTTGTTCGCCCACTGACTGACTGATCTTCCTAACTAAATTCTCCATGATTGGTAGACATAATATTATACCCAACCACCAGAAGGGCAGAAAGAAAGAAGTTGGTGACTAGTAGACTAGTCATTTTACAAGCTGTAGTAGTATGAATAAATCACCGATCATTTAAAAATATTACACACCAGACATCAGAAGTTGTAAATTGAGAACTTTAGGGTTAATCCTAAGTCCAGTACTATTAAAGTGGTTCTGTACTTAAAAAAAATAACACATACACATTATTATATTACTCACTGTGACTAACTTCCAGAGTCTCTTTGCATCTTGGGAAGTGTTGTGAGATTTATAGTTTATTTTCTTACTGTTTTTATTTTTATGCCCAAAAGTTACCCTGAATGCTTTCCTGAGCACCTGGGGTGCTTGATGTTTGCTTGAATTAAATAAAAATTACAAAATAAATTATAGTTTATAATTTTTTTGATATGTGGTAAGTGATAAATGACCTGGGGTTACTGGAAATTTGGTCAGAACAATTTTCAATGTATCTGAATGCAAAATGCACTTAAGGTTAATAATACTTTTATGGAATGTAATATTGGGGGTACATTGTCAACCAATGATACAGCAATAAAGTATTTTAGACAGACCATTTAAAAAAAAAAAAGGGCAGTACAGATAATTAAAGCAGATTAGGAACATATAGGAAAAAAATATTGATAGTTGATTATTTAAGATGTGTATTATATCATGAATTATGAATATTATAACTAGATGCTGGAAACTATCACTAGAATCTGGGGGTTTTGGTCCTCCAAAATCTGGCATAACCAGAAGGAGCCCAAAAGACTGTTTGGATATACATATGTATGCAATGAATGTGTGAATATTTATAAATATATACCTTATATATTTATATATATATATATATATATATATATATATATATATTGATTTAAAATCTAACATATGCTCATATAGTCTACATACTGAGATGTTCTATCCTTAGAAGATATTGTTGTGTTTGCACTAACTCCTGCAGAAGCCCTCATTTGCAAAACAATTGGTGGAAATAGAATGTTGAGCACAAGATATGTTGTATAGATTCCAATATATGTACGTGTACAAGTATAAGGTGCCTAAATGTGTTTGTGACAGGTCGATAGCTATGGAAAGAAATTAAATAAGTGAAAGGCCTGCATGAAAGGGGTGAGAAAGGGGACTGTAAGGAAAGGGTTAAGTTAAGTGGTCATTTTGTAATTATAGTGAGTAGGGTGCGGTTGTTTAGTCTTAGTGGATTTGAGGGTATTTTGGTTAGGAGGGGTTGCAAGGTGGTCAGATTGGGTGGAGAAAGAAATAACTGGATCAGTTGTGGAAGGGTCCAGTGAGGAATTAGCTTAACATCCACCCTCCCTATTTTAGGGAGCCATAGACCTCCATGTTATGGAGAAGGTTGCATCTTTTTTCAGGGATGCTGTGGATGTGTGGAGGGAGAGCGAATAATCCCTCACGATTGCCATGGCAAAATACTCAGAGGGCTAAGCTATAAGTTGACCCCAACGTAGCTCATGGTGATTTTGCGGGGCAAGCAAACCCACCTCGAACGTAGCTTACCTACTCACTTATCCCGCGGGGATGGCGAGTACCAGCGACTGGTGGTGCCATAGACCTCCATGTTATGGAGACGGTGCCAGCTTTTTTCAATGACGCCGGGGATGTGTGGGGGGGAAAGCAAAGAATCCCCAACGATTGCCATGGTGAAATACTCAGTGGGTTAAGCTACTTCTTTGGGCTATTAAAGAAGGTTTTTCCTTACTTTGTCATAGCATGGTGGGTTTTCAGGTAGCATATTATGGCAGTTGGGTATGGTCAGATGGAAATTGACAGATGGGTTGTTGTGATCTTAGAGGTTCTGCAAGCAGCCTTAGTTGTCTTCGAGTCATTGAAGTGCTTAAGTTTACTAGGGCGGCAGATGAGGTTTGAATATTTGTGTGAAGGGACTTTCAAAGACCTGGAACCGGTAATTCTAAAGAGGTTATGTCATTACATTTTATTAAGATATGCTTGTGTTAAGTTATGCTGTTAATAAAAGGCACTGTGGCCATTTAAATCTACTACAGGTGTGTGTTGTCCTATTTAGGAATGCGGTGGGTAATGGGGGATGACATTGTGCTAATATTGGTAGGAAGGTTTCATCTCATCTATCCGGCTCTTGGATTTCCCAGTGTATTGTATGTTCCTCCTCTATAATTCTCATTTACAGTAGCTATAATGGAGATATGATTTCATCCTTAAGCCTTTGTGCTTTTTTTAAATTTATGATTTTTCTTTTACAAAGTTCACAGCAGTTGAAACAAAAAAAAGTGCAAGGTATTTTTCTTCTATGCCACACACACAAGGAAAAAAAAAGGTTTAATTCCAGCCTGCAATTATGAACCATTTGCAATTTAAATAGTTTAGAATCATGCAAGCCTTCGAAAGGACCTCACAGCGTGAAATAAAGAATCTTCCAGACTCACAGCATACTTCTTCTAATATGCTTGATGTAACCTTATTATGAGGTTATTTTGGAAGGATGAATAAATTACCAGGAAGTATTTTTTTCTTCTTCTTGTCATTTACATACATTATGGAAATATGGAATTTACATCTGCAACAATACAGCCTATGTGTGATAAAACGTGTATATAATTAGAGCCATGTTCCCGGTGGTCCAATAAGTTCCATTGTTTTAAAGTCATATTTGATATTAATGTCAGCTGGAAAGGTGCCTACTTAATGTTATGTAGATGGTATTTAAGGAAGCTATATAGACAGGGGTGCACATTACTTTTTAAGTGAGCTCCTCAGATCAGTACCAGGAGATGGTGTTTGGTACGCACCCCATATGTAGGGTGGTCCTTCTCACTGTCTCCCTCACTGTCTTCTGCATCAGCCTCCTGCATCGTAGATTCTGCTGCAGATGGACCTCCCTGTTCCTGATTGATCCTCCGATTAGCTGTCTCCATCCACAGGTCCCCAGCTGGCTTTGGGTCACATGTAACACTCACAGTACAACAATCTTTGAACCCCCAGATCTCATACTTCAGTAGTACAACCCTGACATTTATGGCTTAGTAACTAACCCCTGAGACTACCTGCAGTCCAAATGTCCAACTGTCATAGTCATATTCCAGCTGTCACAGTGCTTTTCTAATGTCAGCTTTTACCCTTACATATGTCTACTCTGACGTTCATCCCCCAGATCTCCAACACCCTTAAAAGTCCAATCTTTTTTTTGGATTTGTAATTTACATTCCCAATGTCACACCCCTAACTGCAACCTATCATAGTTATTCATATTTCTTGCAGTTATCCAAGTGACATAAATTGTATACATGTAACATTTAGCTGCGGCAGCCCAGACACGGAGTGCCTCCAAGTTGTTAGTACTCATATGAGCTGTGTAACAATAATGCCGGTACGCAGAGCTCGTTTTTGGCCCCTTTTGAGTAGCAGAGTACCACTTATGTGCACCTCTGTATATATTACATGGTGAGGGGGGATTTGGAAGTTTACCTGAATGCTGAATACACCTGTAAAATACAAGTGGTAGAAGATTGGGAGATTGGTGCCCATTAACAAAAAATATCTGTGTCACATCTTTAGTAGATTACAGACAGCATAATAGGTTACAGGGTGAACTAACACCCTGTTTGGATTGAAAACATGTGGGATATAAGTCCCAATAAAATAAACATTGCATACTTGTTTGTACAGTATCCAAAATTCAATAACTTTCAATCTGTATGTAAATTGTAAATATGGTAAAACAAATTACCACAAAATCTCTTTAGATTTCTTTCACCCTCCTGCACATTATTAGTGTTATCAATAATGCTCAGAGGGTTGGCCTGGACAGGGTAAGCTACCCCGAGTGTAGCCCAGGGTTACTAATATTAGTAATTTGAATGTACCCCGAGCTAGGTAGGTTAATAACAAGTTGTTGTTCCAAATATTGGGATCCTACTTGATCACTCCAATGGGAAAGCATAATCTTATAACCCAATCAACATTCTTGTCATGTCAAAATTAACATATATCAATGCTAATTGTATACTTATCCTTTCAATGATCTCCCTACTAAAAGCACAATAAGGATCTAAATAGCAACACATAGTTATAACAGAATTTAAGATTACACTAAGGTAAATTACACTATTTGTAGCTTTTGTAAAATTTGGTTAAATAAATACAATTCTGTGGTTTAGACAATTTGAAGCTAACACAACAATGTCCATTTATCTGACACAGTCCTCCCACATCCAGTTCCTTTAGCTGCAGGAAGTTGCTGTCAACTGCTGCAACGAAATCTGACAACAATTATTGCAAGTGCTGATACACATAGAAACTTACTGAGTGCTCCAATCCTGATAAGTACATGTAAATGCAATCACTATATCCTCATACACTCTTTCCAGATACACCTGATGATCATGTTATGGCTTTTCCTGCTATTGGGTGACAGTACTCGTCTTCTGTCTCCCAGTTGAGCTCCTCTGTTGTCACCCTGCCATGGAAAACACAACAAAATGACACATGAATCATGAAATACAATCTACTACTGTCAGTACTTGAAAAACACCCCTGAAAAATGCCATGAAGCCATAATAGGAAACCATGAAGATAAGATCTGCCACACAGAGACCGCAGAAGGTTGACAGCACTGTAAAGGATGAAAAAAAAAAAAAAAGCTACATTCAAAAATTACAAAAACATTATAAGCTTCAGGCTAGGTGTTTTACTTGCATTTATGCTGAGTTCTAGCACAGAAAAAAATGTATTGCCATTAAAAAATAATTGAGCCCTGTGTTTTGTCAAATGCCCATGAATGCTTCATGTCACATGAAGTGGGCATTTGCTACGGTGCCATTGACTTCAATGGGGCTGTTAACATTGTTTTTTAAAGTTGCTGGGTTTTTATAGCCCAGGGTGACAGGGTGACATGTTAGATATCAAGAGAACCTGCCTTCCAAGAGAGAAGACAGAGCTCAGGAAAAATTTTACATGTGAAACCTTTGCACATGCAGACAAATGTGTAATTTTTAAAACGTTTTGGCTTAGGTACCCCCCCCCCCCCCCCCCCCCCCCTCATCCATAACCAGACCCTGAAGGGACCATGCTCTCCAAACCATACCAGTTCACTTCACCCAAAGCCTGGAAAAGGGCGAGTGAAGTGAGTGGCCCCTCTTCCAAGCACAACCAGGCCCAATGCCTGATTCCTAAGGGGGAGACTTAAAAAGTCCATGAGATACTTCACAATCAAGTAAAATTTTACAACCTGACAGATCACAGTTTTTTTCATTTCAGGTTTCTTTGAATTCAGAAGAAATTCATTTTCAAGTCATCCAATTAAACAATCGATTTTACTCCTCGATCTAAGAGAGAGTTCTTATTGCAAATGACCACTTTAATAGAGAAGAGTCTTTTAAAAAGGTAAATAAATTAGGGCCAGGTTTTTGGTGGTCTAGTAGATTTAATAGTGTTTAAAATGTTGGAAAATATGAACTAGAACTTTGGACAAATTCCCTCCAGGCAGAAAGCCGTCAAATATAGTTTGTGGAGGCACCCCATACGTGAACCTTCCCTTTTAGCCATTTGGAGTTGAGTTCATTCACTAACTTTCCTTGACTCTTCCCGATAATCACCGTATTCCCCTGTCTCCCTGAGTTTGGCAGCAGATGCCCTGGCACAGAGCCCGAAGCACAGCAGATGACAAATCACTACCAGATGAAGCAGTGAAGGGAGCCCGGCGTGCAGTATTTCCTCTCACTGTAGGCCCCAATAAAATTACTGCAGCTTTTCAGAATTTCAATTGGATTCATCTTTCTTCAAAAGCTCTCCCGTATGTAGACCTCTTTGAGATCACGGCTGCATTCCACAATGAGTACTTATTACATTGATCATAGACTGAGAAAAGGGCCTTTCAACACAAAGTTTCTGAGATTTTTCTTCTGTAACTCATACGGCTACTTCCAAAGATCTGAAAAGATTATTGGAGGGATACTGTATTGTTAAAGGGTCCGTATTTCAAAGTTTGGTAAATTTGGATATTTCAACTATCGGAGAAGTTCTATCTCCAAGGGACTCTATTGGTAAGATTGCTCTACCCTTACACCTGTTGTGACTATTATGAGGGACATCAATCCCTACTGGATTGTTAATTTATTTTATAGTATTAATGTTCAATTATGTTCAATCTTTATGTTCAATCTATCAGGAAGAGCTTCAACGTAAAAAGGGGTGAGTAACATTTACCAGGAGTACAGTGGCAATGACGTCTTTAAGGCTTAGACCTCCACATTTGATCCATGTCAAATTCAGGAATTTTGATGCATTAAAAAATCACCCAATGTCTTTAAATGGACCAGTGCCCACTCTTAAGCATCATCTTGTGATTCATCCTGGCATTTTCAATAGGGCTAACCATGTTGCCTGTGTTAACGTGCATCAACATATCCATTAAAAAGGCACTGGATGCGGTAAAAACATGCCTATTCCTTTTGTGAAGGCTTTTTGATATGTGTTTGATGCATTATTGCCATAGGACTGTATTGTCCTTTTTTAAATGCTTTAAAGCAGCAGTGTGGATACCTCCTGACCATTCAGGTCCCTCTCAATCCATAGCTGGAAAAGCCTAGAAAAGAGGGGGCAAACTGCATTGCTCTCCACTCCCGCACACAACCAGACCTGATGTCATGCCTCAACGAGGGGGAGACAGATACTTGTACAATTTTCCAACCTGAGAGATCATGGCTTTTTATGCTCCTTTCCTTTTCAATTTTGTTCAATCTAATTCTGAAGAACGAAATCAAAAACACGCCCATTTTTTGTGACGCATTTTTGAGAACTTTTTCTTATCATAGGACTGTATTGTCAGGATAGTGTTGTCCTTTTTTATCACTTTAACACAGCGCATGTGTTATTAGCCATATTAGAGCTTGATGCAGGCTGAAGCCTAGAAACTAGACCTCAAGGATTGCTTGGACAGTGTCCATTAGAGATGGTCACATTTTTTGACCAGCTGCCTTTGTGAGCTGATTGCAAATTGCTGGAGATGTAGAGAAGGGTTGGGAGTACATTTGAAAAAATTTTGCTCTAGCACATGTAGTTTTTGCATAAATTAAGTTTGAGGTTTATGTAAAAACTATTTGTGTTAAAGCAATACTTTTTTTTGCAGTACTTCTCTACATCTCCAGCAAGTTTGGTAATGATACCATGCTTAGGGGCTCTGCAATTAACTTGCCAAAATGGTCGAATATTTTAAAACGAATTTGACCATCTTTTCCGTTTTTTGTTGTTAGGGAATGGAAAAAAAACTTTAAACAAGGAAACACATTTTCATTCCAGCTTTAAGCTATTGGTGGTGGTACAACTGCTGAGCTCTGCTCTATTAAGAGACCACCGACAATGCCAGAAATAGAGATAATTAATCAAATAACTGTAGAGTTAAAAGAAAGTGAATAGACTTACTTACTTCTGTACTGCAAGGAGTGACTTCACCATCCTTCCAACGAGATTTATCGGAATGCTAGTTAGCCCAAATCTCTTCAACTCAATATGTTGCTTAAGCTGGTGATGTCACCATAATGGGGAGAACACATCATGTCAGATCATTTAGGATAAATGTATTTTTTTAACCATTCTGATCAATTAACATGTTTCTGTGGAGTTTTCTGGGCTGTGAAGCTGGTATGCAGTAGATACTCTTTTCTTTTAAAGTAAAACCTTATTGCCTTGTTATTAAGAAAACTGAGCCTGCCATGCAGTTGCAAAGTTATAGAATGCTCACAATAAAGCCGGCCATAGACATCTCGATCCATGGCCGGCTTGAAGCAGACTCCCCCCCAAGTTAACTGCCTACAACAGGATCGGCCACAAAAAGAACCAGCAGGACCTGCCGGCTTTTGGGGTTGAAACCTCAAGGTGGGCACCCCTTTAATTGCGGGGGACCGACCATTATACATTCGGCAAGAGCATGCACACTGGTTGATCGTCCGCAATTATGGGCAGGAATCAGCATATCTATGGCCGGCTTTAAACTAATTTAAGCAATTGGACCTAAATATGGTAGTGGACAGTAGTTTGAAGAGACAACCATCATTCCACTTGGTATTATGGTGTATTAGGATCTATATTATATTTAGGAGTCTAAACTTACCTGTCTACTACCTAGCAGCACTTCCACATCACATAACCTATTCCTAGCAATAAGTCACTTGGTTAACACTAAACCAAGCCATAGACATCTTGATTTCCTTGAGATCGATTCCTTAAACGATCGTGGCATTTGATTCAGTCTTTGTCATAGATCGATCGAAAAGTGCACCATTTTCATGATCCGATTAGACGTTCATTCGCTCGATGACATAACTAAAGATAGTCTACACAAAAAAAATTTGAAAGAGATGAAAATACGTACCCATATTTTTTTGACTATAAGACACACTATTTTACCAATGGGATAATGTCTTATAAGGTCTGAATATGTTATATAAAAAAAAGTTTTATTTTTTTTAGTCCCAATCATCCTTGGAGCAATAGCTCTGCATCTTAGGATGTTAAAGTTTGTTCCATTTCCTCCATCCAAGCCAAACTGCCAAGAAAGAGATCTTAGCTGCACTAGCAGTACCCATTTTCTGAACATACCATCTAACACACTTTTATGCATTGCAATAAAGACATTTTGTGACACAGACTCATATCTCCTCCCATATGTAAATTGCTGCTCATAGGTCAGTTGTTAGTGCCAGATTGTAAAATGTGTCTCTTAATAAGTTGATCAGGGTGTTGAGAGTATGGGTACTGCTAGTGTATAGACACATGATAAAGTATCAACCCTGAACATTCAGCTGCAGCAAAGACCTCCCTTTTGGCACTGGCTTTTTGAATGGAGGAATATACAGTGAATACTGCGGGGACCAGTCCTGCCTACTTTGCTAAAATACTCTGATGTGTTAATGGCTGTGTCTCTTTTTTTCTAATTTTCTCTCCTGAACTATGGGGTGCGTCTTATGGTCCTGTGCATCTTTTAGTGTGGAAAAATACAGTGATTTCATAGAAGCACATAATGCATTGTGGACATCCAAGAAATAATAGGCATCAGTAATGTCAGGGAATACATTAACTTAGTAAAATACACCCCCACATTGGAAACAACAAGTAGTTTTCCTTGTTTATTGTTCCTCAAGCCTGAAGAGGTCATGGTAGTAGTGGTCGTTGAAGTTTGGAAAATTTTAACCTTTAACACTTCATTCACAGTGTCCATGTACATGTCTTCTTCTAAAAATACAGCCATAGAAAGAATGATTAAAAATGTTTAGCACCTCCAACTTATTTTATGCATGATTCAAGAAGGCACTATGGATACCAATGTATATATACAGGGCATAACCCATCACCATGTGGCCTCATTACTCCCCTGTGGTCATTAAACAAAGTGACATGAAAATCTGATAATTGTACATTAAAGGCGATAAGACCTAGTATATATTATTATCATGACATGAACTGTGCAGAAGCCCATCCCCTTCCACTCTGCATAATTCCATTCTGATTGAGTCAAACCTCAGAATCTGGCCACCCATGTATGGCGTGGAGCTGATTACCGAGCGAACTCTGTATCCCTACAGCCACTTCCTTTCCCCGAGTGCTGAGCAATACAGTAAATACTTATAATAAGTGCATCAACGGCTCTCTGGCCAGCAGAGGGGGAAAAAAAACTACAAAGCCAACAAGTTGTTGGACTCGAGGATGGAGCTAGAGCGGACTTCAAAAGGCTCCAGTCTAGACAACACTTTCCTGTTCCAAAAAATCGCGTGCCACTTCTTTGTATAGGCAATGCGGGGAGAAAAGAGGCCTGTCAAATCTCATTGACCGCCCGTAATGATACAGGCAAATTTTTCCTGATAATGTCACTGGGGAGGAAATCCCACAGACTAAACCCATTATTGTCCCAGGGGAACATTTTTCATTTATTTCTTCCTTTACCTTAAAAGACAGACCCTTAACAATAAGATTCTAAAGCAATAACATCATATATATCTCTACATGTATCTTATATGTATACTATATATATAATTATATAATATATACAAATTATATAATATAATAATAATAATAATTTGTATATATTATATAATTATATATATAGTATACATATAAGATATATATATATATAACCTAAGATTTATATTGGGTTTAAGATACAATAATAATAAAAATAATAAATGAAATATATATATATTATTTTTTTAAGATAAGTTTTATATTGGATTTAAGATACATACTTAATGTAGGAAGTTAGTAATGATAAAATGTTTTATATATATATATATATATATATATATATATATATTTATATATATATATATATATATAGGGAGATTTTATCTTTTAATTGATTTTGTATTTCCCGATTATAGGTTTTACATGTTTGTTAATCATTTTAGAATCTTTTACATTCCATGCCAATAATTCAATAGTCAGACATAAAAGGAATGCCTGAGCCCATACTTTTGTTAAAATTTAAACCACTGTTAGTGTTCCTTTTTTTTTATTATTATATATGTATAGGTGTTCTAAAGACTTTCAAAGTATCTACTACAATTTATTCAGTGATTTGATTATATTGGCTTTAGGTCTCTGCAGAAATTAAAGAAAGGCAATGAGCATAAAATCATAAAACCTGCAGATTAAAATCTAAGCTTTTATTTTTTATAATGTATTTATTAATAAGATCACGTTGTGAATACAGTAGTTTACCTATTCATGTTTGAAAGGGTTTTTGTTTGACTTCCTTCATATCAGTAAACAGTGCAGTTTCTGGCCATTTTGGGGCAATATGCAAGTGGTTGCTTAGGGCCCCCTGTTGACCGGGGAGGTTATGCCATGGGGGGGGGGGGCTATGTATATGCATGCAAGGGAAGGCGCCGGGGGCCTATGCGTGTGAATATTCACCATAGTGGGAGAAACTGCCCTACCAGTAAAGCAATATTTATTGTAAAAGAATGGAAAAGAACTTGTGGTGAGTTGGATTACAGCAGTGGTTCCCAAACTGGGGGGTGGGCCCCCCTGGGGTGGCGCGAAAGTATTTCAGTGGGGCACTGGCCCTCATTCTTAACCTGTGTTTGAATAGGGAGGGGGAACTCCATAATGTTACTAAATGGAAAAGGGGGCACTGCAAGAAAAGTTTGGGAACCACTGGATTACAGCGATACTTAATAGCACCAAAAGGTTCTCGGAGATCATATAGTAGCAGGATGCTCCCCTCTGCTCATAGTGAGCAGCTTCTTTATTTGCTAAATTTGTCCTTTCTGCTGTCTCCATTCATGAAAGTTTAGTAAGGTTTCCCCTCACTATATTTAAATCTTTTTTTACATTAAATATCTTATTAACCATTTAAGTCTGTCCCTCCACAGGATTCCAAGAACTAAGGTTTAGGTCTAGGGGGAACAGAAAAGAAGTTTTATGTATCACATGCTTCGGGATGGGGAGGTCCTCCTGTTCTTTCCCCTGCAAATCAATGCCATAGAATTTACATTGCAAGCAGGTGACATCACCAAGCTAAGTGCTCACAAAACTGGAAGAGCCTTCAGGTTGGGCGAGTAGAACTCAGTTTCTGTGCTACCAAGGTCTAAACGAATAATTAACCCTTTCACTGTGGTGGGGGACACACTGCACACATGTCTAACAGGCACTGAACACTGAATGACCTGATGGTATATTTTGAAATTGCAGAAGGAAATGGGAGCCCCCACTGGCAACTCACTACCCAGTGAGAAATCAGATGTACATTTTATCTATAAAGACTATAAATGTGTAAAAAAAAAACATGAAGCTTTTATCTCGATTGTAATCTTAGCTGCTGAGCCACACGCATAGGAGAGAACCGCGTATTGCTCATATGTTTTAGATGTGTGCAAATCCCAAACTTTACCAAGTTGTAAACATCCATCCACAAACAGTGGGCATGAGACAAAGCATCTTTCATGTAATCCAAATGACTTCAACATTTCATTCTCCATCCCATGGACTTGTAGATTCTGGATATAGACAAAATGCTAAACAAAAAATACATAAGAAATAGAAAAATAATTGAAAAGGTCAATTAGTATTAATTAGGCAATTCGTGTATACTAATATCAGAACTCAAATATATTAAAGGTTAAGGTTTCGTTTGCGTCTTACCCCAGAAATAGTCTTTAATGTGTTCTGATGACAACTTAAGGCAGGGTCTGACAGATGAGTGCAGTGCAGCATCATCAGTGCAGCGTGATGACGTCAGCTGATGAGTATCATTAACCTCCCTGGCGTTCCTGACGGCACCATCTCGTCCAGTGCTATCCTGTCAGTATTGCACTGGATGAGATGGGGCCGTCCGAAGGAGATCGGAGCCCCAGCAGCTCAAACTCACCGTTCTTTTCTGTGCCCCTTTTGCCCCTTTTGAAGTTATCCTTCACTTCCCTGGTGTGATGTCACCAGGTCCATCACACCAGGGGAGAGAGGGTGCCAAAGGGAATTGTACTGGATACAGTGATAAGTTTTGAAATCTTTCATACGAAAGAAGTATTTTAGATATTTTATCATTCAAATAATACCTATTATTTTTTTTTCTTTTTAACTGTTTGCCTATAGTTCAGCTTCAATGACAGATGTCCAGTAAGAGGATCCATTGTAACATTCCTCTGAGAATTGGATGCTCCTGATGCACAAGGATAATGATGTCATCCCTGTACAGGGGCCCAATTAAACTAAAGGCCCCCACACACGCCCCAAAGCTCCAAAGCTCGGTCAGCCAAAGAACAGACATGTCCGTAAATCTCTGGCTGGCACACAAAGGGTGCCCACCGATGCTGTGAGCGATGGAGAGCAGCGTGATGACGTCATCACGCTGCACTCCACCGCTCATCTGTCGGTCCCCACTCAGTACATGTGTGGGGGCCTAAAGGCTGCTCTCCTGGATTGAAATACATAAAGCTAGACCTGTATCATCACTTAACATCTGATGAAATGTATAAGGCAAGAGTCAGTGGAAAAAACTATTTAAGTAGAGGGATTCGAAATAAAAATGGTCTGGTTGTTAGGTGAGCCTGATGTATCAGCAGCTGGGAAGGGCTTTGGATAGACTGGTTGTAGAATGAGGACAGACAGACAGCTGGGAGTATACTGAACAAACCGGCTCCCTCCCTCCAGGTGTCAGAGCTTCAGCACTAAGACAAACATTTAGACATTACTCGGTGCTCACTAAGGCCATGGCTGGAATTAGCATAGCAGTTGATGCTGTTCCAACCAAAACATACATCTATCAACCAAGTGCTGATCTGCGGTTCGGAATTATGCACAAGGACAAGTGACATGCTTCCATGAATGGCTCTATTGAGAGCATGGATCGAAGTTCCCAGACGGTGCTGCAAAGGTCCTGAAACATCACCACTATACATCAGTATCATCATACAACCAAGATGTCATGTCAAAATGTGAACTTTCTGTTTTGCAAACATTCCAGCCTTTACAGTCACCAAGATTAATTTACAGGAAAGAAAGATGGAGAAACCATACTAATGAATTATCAAATGGAAAGCCTAGGGTTGCCCAAGTGATTCATAAAAACTGTTGTATATGACGGTGGGATCCAGCACTCACAAAATTGCGGCATA
>CM070038.1:21315054-21329133 GCA_036250615.1 Ptychadena robeensis | reverse complement strand
CCAGAAGCGCTGGGTGGAGCTGGAGCAGGACTCCTCTGCCTCGCCCCTACGGTCGTTGCCCTGGCTGCCCGGGGGGGCAATATCGCGCTCCAGGTGTCTCACTTCCTGAGGTCTCTCCCGGCGCCGTCGTTATTTGGTAGGGGTCATACCAGTTTCGAAGCCCTGTGTTCGGGCTCTGGGGCGGTGCGTCACACACTTTCTATGGTCTATCGCCTTCTTAATGATCCACTGCCGGACGAGGGATTGCCGTACATCTCCGGGTGGGAGAGAGAGCTGGGTAGGACGTTTACAGACTCTCAAAAACAGAACATCATTTATTTTGCGCACCACTCCTCCATTAGCAACAAATTTCAGGAACTGGGTTATAAAATACTCACCCGCTGGTATAGGACACCCGCACGCTTGCATTGCATGTATCCAATGGTATCTGAGACGTGTTGGCGATGCCAGGCTGCTACAGATACGATGCTGCATATTTTTTTGTCGTGCCCCCTGATCCTCCCATTTTGGGAGGCTGTGCAAATGCATCTCAAGCGGTTCACGGACAGGGAGGTTTCCGGACGACCCTGCTTTCTTCCTGCTGCACTGTTCCACTGCGGCGCTCCGGGTCCACAAGAAGTCAGTGGTGGTGCTGAATGCTGCTAGGGCGTGCGTACCACTGTGCTGGAAGAGCACGCGTGCCCCTTCGGTGGGGCTCTGGTTCTGGAAAATTAACGAGATTATGCTCATGGAAGACCTTACGGCCACTGAGAAGGATACGAGAGAGCGTTTTACAAAGGTGTGGTACTATTGGTTTGACTTTCAATCGACCCCAGAATATGCGCAACTGTTATCTCAACCTTGATTAGATACTTCAGTAGGCATAGGTGAGATGTGGATTGCGGTGGTCCTTCCTGGGTTGGGGCCTGGGGGGGGGCAGCTTTTCCTTCCCTCCTCTCCCACTTTCCCTCGCCTTGTTTTTCCCCGTCTTCTCTCTCTCTTGAGGTTTCTATCTTTTCCTCGCTTTTTGATCTCTTCTGTCCCTCTCAGCTCCTTTCTCTTTTATTTGCAACATGGTTAGATGGGTTTCCCGGGCAACGTTGGTTGCGCGTTAGGGCGCTGAGATGTTTATAAACGCATGGCGCTGGTCCCACTTGCGGCAACACGTCTGGGGGCTGCTGCTTTGTGGCGGGGGCCCCTGGGGGGCCGAGAGGGGACTGCGCTGGAGGTAAATAGCCAGCCTGGGGATCTACCACTGTGCATTGAGGTTATTTCTCTGCCTTGTGTCTTTTTGTTATGTTTGTTTCTTGATTTCTATGTATGTATTGGTTCTTATGTATTGTACAAAAATCCTAATAAAATCTTCAAATGTAAAAAAAAAACAAAAAACTGTTGTATAATAACATGGGTATCTTTAGAGGTCTGCATGCATACTTCGATTTGTAGAGTACCTTTTATACCAAACAATTTGGGGTGTTCCCAAATCCCAGATTCCTCAAGGTCACTGTGTGATCTACTTTTTCTTGTATCATTTAACAGCCTATTGATCATACCCAGGGGTGTATATAAGTGGTACTCTGGTACTCAAAAAGGGCCAAAAACTAGCTATGCGTACCTGGATTATTGTTTTTACTCATATGCGTACTAACAACTAGCTATCAGGTGCACTCAAGGAGTCTGGCTGTCAGTCATAGAGGGGAGAGATCGGCAGCACAATTAGCATCCCTCCCACATTAACTAGCTGTACAAACAACTTTATCATGTATACACAGTACAATCCTTTAGATTGGCAAAATTATTTCTGTTTTTATTGTGAAATATATACAATTTATGTCACTTGGATAACCTCAGGGAAACATTAATATCTATGAAAGGTTGCAGTGGGGGCTTGTTTCCATTATACGTCGGGACCCCTACTCTAAGTGTATACTCTTAGCAGGGGTCCCGACGTATCCCACAGACATTGCCTGCCGGCGGATGGTCTGTTTACACATCCGCAGGTGTAAAGGCTGAACTTACTCGACTACGTTCAGCCTTACACCGGCGGATTGGCTCAGCGCAATGAAGACAGACCCTCCGCCGAGCAGGTAAGTCTATCTGTTACGTTGGGACCTCCCGCTAAGCGTGTACGCTTAGCGGAGGGGTCCCAACGCAATGGAAACAAAGCCTTAGGGGTGTGAAATTGGAAATGTAAAATGTATTTATCCTAAATAAGAGTCTTCTTAGTCTGGTCTTCTAAGGGTGTTGGAGATCTGGGGGTTGGATGTCACAGTAGGCATATGTATGGGTAACATCTGACAAGAGAAAAGCACTGTTGGAATGTTGACAGTTGGAATATCACAATGAAAGGTTGACATTTGGACTGCTGGTAGTCTCAGGGGGTAGTTACTCATCCAGAAAATGTCAGGGTTGCACTACTGAGGTATGAGATTTGGGGGTTCAAACAGTGTTGTAGTGTGAAAGTTACATTTGACCCAAAGTCAGCTGGTGACCTGTGGAGGGAGACAGCTAATCAGAGGCTCAATCAGGAATGGGGAGGTTCATCTGCAGCAGTGAGGGAGACAGAAAGACGGCACTACATATGGGGTGAGTACCAAACACCTCAACATGGTACTCATCTGAGAAGCTCACTAAAAAAGTTATGTGCACCCCTGATCATACCTGTCAATTATCCTGTTTTAGCCAGTAAAGTGACGTTTTTTATATGGATTTTTCCCGAAATTTTGAAATCTGGATCATTTAGGAGGGAGTAGGCGTAATTCTCCCTTCTTAGTTCCCACCCCGCACATCATCTGCACAAGCGGGGGGGGGGGGGGATTAAGGATGGAGAATAACACCCACTCCCTCCTAAGTAAGCCTTCTAGTAAAAAGGAGGGAGGGTAGGTAAAGCTCCCAATACCAGAAGTGGCTTATATTTAAGGACAAAGTATTACATACATACAATTTTGAATTAATTCAAATGACTTCAAATTTAGGAGGGGTTCATGCTTATGGGTTATTTGACTTACTTGTAACCACTCAACATTATCACGTTATAAGGTTAAGTATCACTGTAAGGTAACCATAAGTGTGAACTGCTGACAGCCGTTTTCCCCGCTATGTGGAGTGTGTGGGGGTATAGGCCCTGTGTCTCCCGGAGGGCCCAATGCCCCATTTGCATAGCATTCGCTGCTTAACAACTTGGCCACCGATACCCACCACTCAACAACTCAACATCAGAGAGCCCTGTGCAATAGCTTTGCATAGGACCCCTGAAATGCTAGAAACTGGCCTGCCTGACAGTAAAGATGGTCGAATTTTTCGACTTGCTTACTTTGTGAGCTAATTGCAAAGCCTCTGGAAATGGCATCATCATCAAAATTGCTGGAGATGTAGATAAGGGTTGTGGGAACATTTAAAAAATAAGTTTTGCTCTAGCTCATGGGATTTTTGCATAAATTAAGTTCAAAATCAAAGTCGAAATTCAGATTTTTCGAAATTTTTAGGGGCTTTTCAAGTAACTCAAAACCGTTGAAATTGTCAAATTTTAAAAAAAAATAAGATCCTTTCTCTACCTGACAGATAAAAAAAGTACACAAATTACATAAATAGAAGGCAGATGTATTATTTGCTAAAAGGTTTATATTTCTGAGGTTTGAGATTAACACAGCTACATTTACACTTAGGCCCGGTCAAACTGAACATGTCCACCTCCCAAGCTGGGATCCATTAACTCTACTAAATGTACTGTACCATTCTTAGGCCCGGACATGTCGAAAGTGAACATGTCTACCTGGACTGTAGTACTGTGTTAAACCCATCCATATGGTGTCTGGGGATGCAGTTTTGGCCAAACAGTAGTGTAGCCAGAACTGATCCTTCCACCAGAGTGGGGATTTCTGTACTGTGTTGAACAGATCTGTATGGACTCTGGAATACAGTTTCACTGAAAAGTAGTTCGGGTAGAAGGGAACCCTAAGCCAGAGCAGGCAGACATGCTTTGGCCCTGATGCCTGCTGCCCAGGCTCCTCTGACATCCCTGGGGTCACCGATGTTGGCCGGGTAAGTACTTAACAATGTGACTGGACAGTAAAAAAGAAGCAGACCCGTAATCTAGGTCACTTTGCACCCCTCTACTATCATTATTGTCCTTTGAAGAACATAAATTGAGTAATGCTTCTTCTACTCCCAATGTGAACTCTTCCATTGTTTCTAAGGAACTGCAAGGGGCTTAACCCATGCCAAATTCAAACATTTACTCTATGCTTTTAATGGTAAATGACTCAACATTTTCATGTGTTTCTTTTATATTTGCCTTGCCACAATAGAGAAAAAACTGCAAGAAAACGCCTTTGCTTCCAGTTTAACATTAATAAACCTCTAGCTTATTATACAAACGTGTGGCTTCCTTTCCAGAACACATCCCTCAACGCTAAGCAGAACCGCCAACTACAAGTATCATTATACATTACAGCGCTTATCTCCAAAACCAAGAAACCATAGAAAAATAATGACATCTGTGATCTCCTGCGCCGTCCGTGTTTAGATGCTTGTTTAAAAAGTTCTATTTCTGCCATCTGTGTGTGGGATTAAAGCAAATTTGCATCCGATTTTTCATCCGTTCCCTAACCATTGTGCTGCTTCCAAGTTTACTGAGGGGAAATGTGTTAACCGAAAGAATCAAAGAAAAGGCAATGTTTTAAGAGCTTCGAATCTGTGAAGTTTTTGTCTTTGAACATTTCCATGTGGTTGAAATCCTTTGCTTAGTTTTCACCAGCATCCTATTGTTCTGCTTTGACTTCGACGTGCAGGGGTAATCTGAAAACAGCGAGAGGAAAATATTAGTCAACACCTCCCAAGCTGGGATCCATTAACTCTACTAAATGTACTGTACCATTCTTGGTTTTCTGATTGAAATCTTGTGTTTAATGGCAATTGGTGCTTGAGATAAAGGACTTCTCCGAGACAAGGCTTCTAATATCCTATCCTGACTTCCTGTACCCAGCTCAAAGGCATCAATGGGTTGTCAGCACGCACCAAAAACCTTTCAAATCTTATTTCCGGATCCGTCATAGTAAACTAATGGTGTCTGTTTAGACAAACACGCCCAAAACAAAGTAAGATCAGTGAATTGAAAAAAGGTCAGCGCTTACTAGAGATGGTCGTGACTATTTCGTTTATTTGGGAATTATTGCAAAGCCCCTGAACGAGGTATGATCACCAAAAATTCTGAAGATGTAGAAAATGGTTGTGGAAACATTGTATTGTTCTAGCACATGTAGTTTTTGCATAAATTAAGTTCAAAGTTAAGTCAAAATTTCAATTTTAAATATTTTGGACTTGAGTTAGAACAATTCTTTTTTAATGCCTAAGGGAATGTCCAGGTTACGTCCAGATGGAACTTGTGACGGATAGCTAAGACTCTGCTCCTATAGAAGGGAAGTGCTAAATGGTGCAACTGGTCCTGCACCAATCTTGCCTTTTACTTTTCTTCTTTGATTGGATGGTTCTAATGGACAACCACTAAGATTGGAGAGTGCATAAGACCCAACGAGTGACCTGTGGACTTCAATCCCTTGAGTATGCTGAATATGGTTTTAACAAAGGTTACCTTTGCATGGTTGTGATACCATCCATGGGAATATCTGTCCAGTATTCCTCCACATCTTTCTTGAAGAAGCCTAAAATGGGCAAAACATGTCGAAAGGAAGAGAGTATGGATCACCATAAAGCCCCCCATACACC
The DNA here is from genome assembly GCA_036250615.1 of Ptychadena robeensis. Classification (NCBI taxonomy): domain Eukaryota; kingdom Metazoa; phylum Chordata; class Amphibia; order Anura; family Ptychadenidae; genus Ptychadena; species Ptychadena robeensis. The sequence goes on along the minus strand of CM070038.1, from coordinate 21,323,430 downwards.
ACATACAATTACCATGCAACTTCTGTACAACCAACTTTTCTTCTACCAAAACCATGTAATATGCGGACCTTTCTACACCTTCGAATCACTATGTATTCTATCAGGGAGGTCACTATACTACAGAGTTGTTGGTAGGTCTCATGAAAGTTGTATGGAGGAATCTGAAGGTGTATGAGGGGCTTTAAACATACTGTTGGTTACTTCTTTTGTATTGGGGGGGGTTGATCAGTCCACCCATATGTATTTTTGCATATTTGTAATGTTGTTGTTGATATTTTGTTTGTGATGCAATTCTTACATTGTAAATAAATGTTTTGTGCATTTCATATTTGCAAGTCCAGTGCCTTAAAACCTGCTATTTTTTGCTCCTTTTTTTTTCTTTCTCAGATTTTGGGGTGTGGCACTCCAGCCAGGTGCAATTGGTATATATTTGAGTAAAAGAATATTTGTTTTTCCACCAAATGTTCTAAGATTGCTACATTATTACATACATGTACATGACATATTTTGGTATACAGCAAGTTTGGAGTTCAGGTGATTCCGTTTATTGGCTAACTGAAGTCATTAGAGAGGCAAGCTTTCAGGATGTCACAGATCCCTTCTTCAGGCTTAGGGATCTGCGACATCCCGAAAGCTTGCCTCTCTAATGACTTCAGTTAGCCAATAAACGGTATCACTTGAACTCCAAACTTGCTGTATTTATCGATGGCAAACATGGTACAACACTCTATTATATTTTGGTATATAAAATGAAAGGTCCAGAGTTGGATAGAGTTATGGGTAAGATTGCCAGGTAAATAGCCTTAATGGAAGACCGACACAGGACATGCCTTTGTCTTGAAAGCACTGCCTGGGAGATCCACCTCCCACTAGTATCAGGGGTGGTGTGGCCACACAGAATCACTACGTTGCATGTTTGTTGCCTTAGTAGGTGCAATCTCTCCCTTTAGGGCACTGGCAAACATTGGCACCTAGATAGCGCAGCTGGAACACTTCTGCACTGTAACTTGGTATTTCCTGAAAGTTGCGTGCTATTTGGCTCACCGGGGACCTGCACGACCATATGAATGACCAAACTTGGCTACGAGTTTCTAGTCCATTTACATCAGATCGGTCCTTTGAGCTGGCACCTAACAGACAGAGCCTAGTGTCTACATTCACTGCTCCCATGTGAATAATGATGCAGAAACAGCCTACTTCTCCCAGGTTCTTCAGTTTAATCGTTTACCATATACTGCATCTGCCTTATTGTCACCCACCCTTTGTCACATCTACCCATATGTTTTCCAGATATTGTAAAATTACTTTGTACATCTGATATTAGGAGTAAAGCCTACCATACACGGGTCAATGGCCATGCAATCAAGTAGCTCTCGACCACAGCACAATGATGAGAAGGGTTGTGGGAACATTTTAAAAAAAAAAGTTTTGCTCTAGCACATGTAGTTTTTGCATAAATTAATCGAAATTTTGATTTTTCCGATTCCAAAAAACTTGACTTTGAACTTAATTTGTGCAAAAACTATTTGTGTTAGAGCAAAACTTTTCTTTGTAGTATACCCCCAACCCTTCTCTACATCTCCAGAAAGTTTGGTGATGACACCATGTTCAGGGGCTTTGCAATTAACTCAAAATGGTTGATTTTTTGAAAAACAATTCGACCATCTCTACTGTTGACCTTCATTTTAACCTCATGGTATGAGTATACCCCTAGAAAGTTTATTATGAACAGAACCATTGAAAATATTGTGCACAGGTAGGACATTTATTATCATGTGCTGCCCAATAGTGATGAGCGGCATAGGCAATATTCGAATTCGTGATATTTCGCGAATAATTCTACTAATATTCGATTCTATATTCGGAAATTCGAATATTCGCGGTATGACATGTATTGCGAAAATCATATTTGCATTGCGAAAATAATATTCGCATCGCAAAAATCTTTAAAATGAATGGTTACATGCTATGTTTATTTTTTTATTTATGTATTATTTTCGCAATACATGGCCGTATTGCGAATATTCGGAATTGCGAATATCCGCCGACATATTCGAGATATTGGCGAATTCTCGAATTGCCGATATTCGCTAAAATTATTCGACATTCGAATATTCGAGCTCAACACTACTGCCCAATGCACATGATAAGAAATACCTTAAGGTATAGACAAGACCTTCTTTGGCACTATCTTTTTCCAAAGGTGTCTGATCTGCTCACCATCGGTGCTACTATCCTCATTCACCCCTTTAGCTTTTGTCCAAAACATTTATGCACAATGTTTAAACAAAGCCATTGTCTGTGTAATGACAGATCGGTCAACCAAAAGTTCAGAGTGACTTCAGTTTGTTTGTAGTTTTATATATTTAACAATGTAAACGAGCATAGTAATGCTTAAGTAAACTGGGTGAAAAGATCTTGTTGTTGATCCTATGCATCTTTAAACAAGCAGGCAAGCAATTCTAAATTAAACAACTTTCAGGATGTGTATTTAAACTTCTGCAGAAAGTACACAAAACGCTAAAAAGTAACCTACTATGCAATAGAGCAAAGAAAAAAAGTTCATGCATACATGGATAGACTAGGGGTGTCAGGGTGACCATTCACCTGGACATTCCTTCAACCATTAATATACAAATCCACATGCATTTCTCCAAGCTGTCCAGCCACATGTCACCTAATGTCACCTAACTCCATCGGGCTGTCCAGCCACATGTCACCACATGTCACCTAACCCCATCGGCTGCCGATGCGGGTGCCCACATGGGGCGACAGATCCCCAAAGCTCGCTCAGCTAGAGAATGGACATGTCTGTAAATCTCTGGCCGATGCCATTAGTTTGAATGGGGACTGGCATCCCCATTAAAACTAACAACCGGCACACAAAGGGTACGAAGGCGACTAACAGTGGCGTTTCCTGGTAGGTGGTGGACGAGGTTGAGAGGAGGTGGGAGGAACCAATGTATAGCACTGCTATGGGTAAATTGATGCTGATGTGGCATTCTGATCATGTGTTATGGTGGGTTAGCCATGAATTGAATTGTGAATGTCACATGCGCCTATTTTGTTTATTCATATGTATGTTTCTAATTCTGATGTAGATCACCGGGCCCGGAGGTACCACAGGTTGAGGAATACGCTCTGGTGCCCTATTTTCCCCCCCTGATGATGTTCCATTAGGGGTGAAACGCGTCAGAGGATTTTTCCGTCAACCCAGGCTCTGCCGCACAGGCGTTTCAGCTTTTTGTCTTCCCATCTAGTGGTACCAGGGTCATGTGTGATCATTTCCATGGCTGTGTATAGATGCATTTAGTCATTTAGTCATTTTAGCATATGCTGTATATTCTCTCTCAACACACTTATAGAAAACACTTTCTGTAAATAGTCCACGCATTCCAAAGCCAGGGTGGGTAAAAGACGGTAGGAGCAGATGCTCCCTTGTGTGGTCACATGCAGACACCTTCCAGGGCTGAGGATAACACTAACAAAAGAACAGGCTGTCAGGACTGGGTGTCTATCTTCAAGGAATGTGACAGAAAGCTAGTGACCCACACCTTGTTGTCTTTGGCTGGTACAGGAGGGGCTGCCAGGGTTAATGGAATGAAGTGCGCAGTACAGACTGTATGGTTACCACTTCATGAAGACCTACAGCAGCTTAAACCTGGGAGACATACATGAGGCGGGTCATGTGTTGACATTTGAACATGTGGGTCCCTTATTTCATTAAGTTACATGTTATCTCAGCTTGACATTAGCATTTGTTGTAAACTGTTGTAAGTGAAGTCCATCTTTTTGACAGCCTTGTAAAATATTTCCATATTTTCAAAATAATGGATTTAAGGTTTATCTGTTGTCATTCAACATTGAGGAGCTTTGCTTAATAACTGCTGCGATTAATCAGCTACAAATTAATGGATTAATGCGATTAATCAGCTACAAATTGTCAGTAACAGTTCACAATTTCACTATAACTATCACTGCCGCCTAGTGTTGTAAATCATTCATTCAGTTTGTATTCACAATAGAGCTGAATGAGTCATTCACACCACTAGGTGGCAGTACAAGTCTCAATAAAATCATTTTTAACAAGCAAGAGCTCATGGAATCAGGAAGGCACACAGAAGCAGCTACATAGGAAAATAATATTCTAAATACATAAAACTGGGCTTATATGCAAATATATAAGGTAATCTCTGGTAGCTTACCCTTCTAAAGTGGATCTCCTGTTTTTGTACCTAGTGCAGAAACCACCTCTAATGAGTAAAACCCGACTGTCTCATATTGTCCCTCATCCCTCCTTCTCTGTGGTGGTGCATGCTGCAGGCCTTGCATCTCTAAAGGCAGTGACAGCTGTGAAAACACATTATCACACTGTGTATTGAAAATAACACACAGACATTTTCTCTGTTAAAAATTATATTATATAGCTCCTCAGTGGCCACTCACGATATTGCAGTGAATTTACCCCCAGATACCTGGCAGATATATATGGAAAGTCTCATATGATTCCAGGAAACAGAAAGTTTTTAAGATTGTGGAGTGCTATGCCACCATTGTGTCAGCTCAAAGGTAAGGATCATACAGAGATGGATAAGGTCATATCTTTCACTGTCCTTTCACTGTTCAGGTACAGGCTAGTTGAAAGTAAGTGACCAAGCTGTATTTCTAAAGGCCCCCATACACGTTACAATCTTACAATACAATTTCTGTACAATCAACTTTTGTTCTACCAAAACCATGTAATATGAGGACCTTTCTAAACCTTCCAATCACTGTGTATTCTTTTAGGGAGGACCAGGTACTACATAATTGTTGGTAGATCTAATGGAAATTGTATATAGTGATCTAAAATGATATTGGGGGCTTAAGTCAGGCCATCAGCCTGTGCTGTATACATTTCAGAACAGGCTAGAACAAAATGCGAATTTGTAGGTAGGTTAAAGAGTACTTTGTACTGTGCTGTATGTGTATATAGAGGTGACCCTTAAGCTTGGATTTAATTCATAATTCTGACCAGACTTTACTTTTGATAAGACAAATGGATTCCATTTATTCTTCTATGTCTATACTAATGCAAATCTAAATGAGTACAGATCCTTTTAACGTGCCAGTGAATGCTGATCTTGCCGTGGAAATGTTTTCTGTGCTGGAAGTGGAATGCCCTTGCCACAGGTCACTTCACCTCAGCCGGATGACCAGTCTTTGGCCAGCTGTAACTCTCCCTCGTTGCTTCCTTTGTTCCATATGATTGATGGCTTCTCAGCTTACTTTTATCCATTACCAGGTGAAACTCTGCAGAATGCTGCAAAGTGTTCAACTTTGTCGCCCTTTTACAAGAAGAATCCAAATTATTCACAAAATCGGCTCACTGCAACAACCCACGGCAAAGGGTTATCTTGGCCAATTGGCTGCCTAGAAAATAAGGAAACACTGGTCTTATGCTGCAAAACAGGGTTCTTATGGACTCAAAAAGTTTAAAACAGATTCAAAAATAGAAAGTGATGCAGAGAGAAAAGACAAACGACCAATTAATAGGTAATAAGACATATTAGATTTTGCACAACCTAGAAATGGCATTTTCAGTCAGCACATCATTAGTTATTGTTGTGTAACAAGGCAAGGATCCAGACATGTCACAACAAAGGCCAGAGGTTTCCCAACACCCAGTGTGAAATGAAGCGTTAAGGCGTCCCTTAAATCATGTCCCAACTGCCCCGCTACACACTTTAGTTGTGAACTCATCATTCCAGCCAGTGTGCAGAGTCTCACATACGATATCTTCACTGTCATTTATACCAATGAGGGTGAACCTTTTTTTTAGGCCGAGTGCCCAAACGGAAACACATTACCCATCCAAGTGCCAATGCAGCAATTTAACCTGAATACTAAGGTTTTAGTTAAAACAATCGTAAACATAGGTTTTTTTTACCAGTAATGGACACAGTTACCGGACAAAAATCCTACAGCAGCCACGCAGTAGTGTGAAATTTTTCAAATTTGAACATTGTGCCCTGATACAGGAATATAGATGGTCGAAATGAATAAAATTTGATTCTTCTTAAATTTCGAGTTTCCCAATCAAATTTCGATTCAACTGCGAAATTTCAACTTTTTCAAGTCGAAATTTCTAAAGTCAAAAATTCACTGAAAATTTGCATAAAACACAAAAAAAAATTGCATAAAGCCTAAAATTCGCATAAGGTCAAAAATTTGCATAAGGTGGAAAATTTGGATATGCTGATTTGCTGAGCTGGAGCTATAATAGAAGAATCAGTGTACATAGTAGCAGAGCTTTACAATCAGAGCTGAGACTGTACACAGTGCTGTCACCATAAATAAAGCCAAAAACCTTTATTATTATTTTATATTATAATACAATATTTATTGATATCATCATATATAACATAAGAAGCAATTGTTTGATCACGGAATGTTCCCCACAATTGCACACAGTGATCGGAAGGCAAGTGTATTTGACCAAAGAGACAAATCGCAACATTGCAATGCTAGAAATATAAGTAGAGACCCTGGGGGGCTCTTACACGAAATGTAATAGTAAATAGGGATTTGTTAAAACTTCAAATAACAATATTAATTATTCACTAACTGTCAGAAGAAATGGCAATGTTGTCACTCACTGTCAGGAGAAATGGTAATGTTGTCACTAGAGATGGTCGAATTTTTCGACTTCCTAACTTTGTGAGCTTATTGCAAAGCCCCTGAAAATGGTATCCTCACCAAAATTGCTGGAGATGTAGAGAAGGGTTGTGGGAACATTTGAAAAAAAGATGTTTTGCTCTAGTTTTTGCATAAATTAAGTTCAAAGTTAAAGTCGAAATTCCGATTTTCGAAATTTTTTCTTGACTTTGAACTTAAGTTGTGAAAAAACTATTTTCTTTTTTGCTGTATACCCCTAACCGTTCTCTACATCTCCAGGAAGTTTGGTGATGATACCATGCTCAGGGGCTTTGCAATTAAGTCGAAACCGTCGAAATGGTCGAAGTTTTGAAAAAAAATTCGACCATCTCTAGTTGTCACTCACTGTCAGATGGATGACAATGGTGTCACTCACTGTCAGAAGGTATGGTAATGTTGTCACTCCCTGTTAGGAGGAATGGCAATGTTGCCACTCCCTGTTAGACGGAATGGCAATGTTGTCACTCACTGTAAGATGGATGGCAATGGTGTCACTCACTGTCAGAAGAAATGGCAATGGTGTTACTCACTGTCAGAAGGTATGGTAATGTTGTCACTCACTGTAAGATGGATGGCAATGGTGTCACTTACTTTCAGAAGAAATGGCAATGGTGTCACTCACTGTTAGAAGCATGGCAATGTTGTCACTCCCTGTTAGAAGGAATGCCAATGTTGTCACTCACTGTAAGATGGATGGCAATGTTGTCACTCACTGTCAGAAGAAATGGTAATGTTGTCACTCACTGTCAGAAGGTATGGTAATGTTGTCACTCCCTGTTAGAAGGAATGTCAATGTTGTCACTCACTGTAAGAAGGATAGCAATGTTGTCACTCACTGTTAAAAGGAATGGCAACCGGATGGCACTAACAGGTAATTGTTGATGAGCCAGTGAGGCCTAAGGGCAAAATAGTCCACTTCACTGGCTCTGCTGCAGGGGGGGGGGGATTGGTAGGGGTGCTGCAAGGACATAGGGGGAAATTTTTTTAATGGGTGTTAAAACCTAGCTCTAGCAGGAAGAGCCAGAAAGGAGGGGCTAGAGAACCAAATATGGCTTGGGAGCCCCACTTTGCCGACCCCTGCCCTAGGTGATGAGTAGAGATTAGTGTTGAGCGAGAATATTCGAAATTTAAATATATTCGAGGAATGTGTGCTCGGATATTTGCAATGGCGGATATTCATCATACTATGCTTCAACATTGTTTACTGGCATACATCGCGCATATCTGTGTGCATTGCTGGCGTGCTGGCTAAGATCACAGTATGTGGAAGAGAAGCTGTAAAGCTGCATTGCGCATCTTTGCGAATCATTGTAAACGGGCGTGCGCAATGTAAGGCAATAGAATACAGTTGAATCTAATTTTATGAATTTAGAATGTTTCGTTGTATATTCATGAAATTACGCAAATTCTAATTTACCCAATGCTGCTCACCACTAGTAGAGATGGTGGATTTGTTTTTGAAAATTCGACCAGTAAAATTTGTGAGTTGATTGTAAAGCCCCTGAGCAAGATATCTTTATCAAACTTGCTGGAGATGTAGAGAAGGGTTGGGGGTATACTAAAAAAAGAAAGTGTTGCACAAAGAGTTTTTACATAATCTAAGTAAAAAAATGTAAACCTAATTTATACACAAACTTGACATGTTAGAGCAAAGCTTATTGTTTTCAAATGTTTCCCCAA
>CM070038.1:21299472-21311015 GCA_036250615.1 Ptychadena robeensis | reverse complement strand
ACCACTATACTACACAGTTGTTGGTAGATCTAATGGAAATTGTATGGATCAATCTTAAGGCCACCATACACTGGTCCGTTTCCCATCGGATTCCGGGACGATCGATTCAGGGCGCGTGCACGCGAAACGATCGTCCCGGAATCGCGTGAAGCCCACCTTGTCCGTCCGATCACGTCCGATCGTTCGGGGGCCCAGAATCGGATCGGACAGAGAACCAACATGTTGGTCTTTCTGATCCGATTCTGCACACATCAGGGGGAGTTGCCATTTGGGAAGTAAGCGATCGGACACGGAATCGTCCAGGAATCCGTGAGACAAGGTGGTATGTAGCGATCGGACACACTTAATTGGCCGATCGATCGGACCTCCGATTCCCGCTGAGATCGCCGGAATCGATCGGATAGGTGATCGATCGGCCATGGAATCCGACTGTGTATGGCTAGCTTTAAGGTGTATGGGGGGGGCTTTAGAAAGAAAGCATTGGCTTTAAGATTCAAAAGCATAAGGTAAAAAACTCTTTTCAAGCTTTTGGCTGTATGTGCTCCAACTAGGAGGAGTGGGCAAATTTTTTGACTTGTGAGCCACATTGGCTTCGTTTATGGTAAAGGGCTTGGACCAAGAGCCTGTAATGGTCGACTCCTCTCCCCCCCATATGTGTGCCAATTTCTTATATCGACGCGATCACTGATGATGGCGGTGATGTGTACTAGGTGGTGTGTGACAGGGACGTTGTTATCTTTTTAAATTTACTGCACTTGAGGAAGAAATGCTCATTCATTGCAATAAGCAGAGATAATTCTAGAGACCATGAGGATGCGTCCACAGTGTCATGACCATGCCACTGCATCGTCATCAACGTTTGGACACCTCTAGGCTACTGGTATATTCGGCGGCATATGGTATATTCGAGTTCGCATAATTTCACAAATATTTTAAGGAACATTCTAAATTCATAAAATTCGATTTGACTGTATTCTATTGCCTTAAATCGCGCGCGGCTGTTGGCAATTATTCGCAAACCAGCTTTACAGCTTCTCTTCTTCATTCTGTAATCTCAGCCAGTGCGAGCGATGTGCATATTGCGTGTATCCATTCGCAATGTGCACAAATATGCGCAATGTATGTCGGTAAACAATGTTGAAGCATAATATGCTGAATATCCGCCATTGCAAATATCCGAGCGCACATTTGCAAAATATTGCAAATTCTCGAATGTCGGATATTCGTCTAATATATTTTAATATATATATTATATTTCGAATATTCTCGCTCAACACTACTCAGACATTATGCGCTATCATTGCAGAAAACATGCAGAGAGGAGCATCTTTTCAACAATGTGACAAAGGGCTAGAAAAGAAAGCTAAATGGGCCAGACCTGGCCCCTGGGCCTAAGTTTGCCCACCCCTGAGCTAGATTGTCCTGGTGACCATAGTCACTGAAAATTACATCAGAGGAAAGCCAAAGATTTACTAGAGGATGATCAATCTTTTCATAGGGCCCCATGTTTAGGTGATAACTGTCTACGGTAGACATGAAAAGAAATCCCCCACCACCACCAAAACCCACACAGCAACGAGTACTGTAAGGGGTTTGTGCTATGCATATGCTGATAGGTATGGTAGACTGAAAATTTGGATAGACTCGCGTCCCCATCCAAACTAATGTCCGGCACACAAAGGGTGCCTGCCGATCCTCTGAGTGACCGGCTGCAGCGTGATGATATCATCGTGCTACATCTATCCATGGAGAATCTGCCCGTGTATGCCTACCTTTAGACAGATATAAAGAATTAGTCTGTGACCATGAGGTTCCTCTAAATAAGGGGTATCAAACTCCCGCCCTGGGGCCAAATCTGGCCATTGGTGTATTTATATTTAGCCTGCAAAATAATATTTTATTATCTAAGAAATTAATGTCACAAATGTATTTGATATTTGATGTCACATGTGTAATAGAATTATGCTTTGCTTGTTGCAGATTTTTTGTATGTTTGTTTCCATATGAAAAAGTTCAGTATGATATCTGAGGAGAAGGAAACACTTATTTCAATACATATCAAGGTTGGACCATGACTTTGTCCTCATCAATTTTGGCCCCACTGTGTATTTGTGTTTGTCATCCCTGATCAAAATATACAAGGCAGCGAGTGCCATCAGCATAGCACAGGATGTGTACTATTGTAGTGACCTACCATATAGTATAAAAGGACTGATAGAAATATATATATGAAACACTCATACACACAGATAAGAGATGAGAATAGTGGAACATAAATTAAAGTAAGATGAATGTACATACTGAGTAATAAGACAAGGATGAAAATATAAGCTACATTTAAGGAAAGAGTAAAAAAAAAAGGATTAAAGACTTTTTATTTTAAAGAGAGTGACACTTATTGTGTTGGTGGTAAATGTATTCACACCTCTTGCCATAAAGGTTGTCTGGAAGACACTAGACAGAAGTGACAAGTCTGCATATTCTAAATATCGCTGCCTATTATACTTCTCTCCCGGAGAGGGTCAAGGCAAGTCATGCTGAGCTCAGTAAACAAATTACCAAAACTATATTTCTGCTGCAAAGTCAATGAGCCACTAAACATAAATATACAAACACTCTGTCCTTGTGCTGAATACCAGAGATAGAACTACAACTTTGTATATTGAAATGTATAGCTTCAGGTGGAGAATATTTTCAAATTGATGCAGTTTGTCCATTGTTATCCATTTTTAAGTATTATATTGTATTATTTTTTTCCTCTTTATTAGTTTTTGCAGTCTGTCTGGAAGTCAGGTGAAGTGTGGGCAGTAGCAGTCTTTCTAATGTTCAAGGCCAGCTATGTATATATATATTTGTAATTCAAATCATTTTCATAAACAGTTTTTTGCAAATCAAATTGGTTAATTGTACTTTGGAGTGTGTACAAGCTTTAGGCAATTAAAACTTAAATATACTTAAACCCTAAAGGCAAACTTTTTCCATTACTGACTTCTGCATCAAAGGAAAGTAACTGTCACCTAACACACTGGCACATTAAATGGGCTACAGAAGTGGTTCCCAAACTGGGGGGCGCAAAGGTATTCCAGGGGGGGCTGGCCATCATTCTTAATCTGTGTTTGAATGGGTGGGGGGGGGAGGGTCTATAATGTTACTGAATAGAAAAGGGGGGCTCTGCAAGGAAAGTTTGGGAACCACTGGGCTACAGTATGGACTATGGACTTGGACTATGAAAAGTCTATTCAAAAGTCTTAAAAGTTTAGAAATCTCCTCATATTACATGGTTTTTGGTAGAAGAAAAGTTGATTGTACAGAAATTGTATGGTAAGGTGTATGGTGACCATAAGTGGCAATCAAACTGCAACTCATTGATGTGAACAAACCACAGAAATTTTACTTAAATTTAAATGCATTTTATTGCATTTCATTTGTTTTACAGCACACAACCAGACAAGTGTATACAGGCATTGCTATAGGTATATTTCTTTATATGTTTATTATCATACACATTTAATGCATAGATTACACATAAGTACATAGATCAGACATTGTTATAAATGACCAGATAACCACAGATGGATTATATTATATACAGAAAGTTAGGAGTTCAAGTGATACCTTTAATTGGCTAACAAAAGCTATAAGACCATCTCAGATCCCTACTTCTGGCTTCATATAATTTTGGATATTAAGATTTACATGTTATGGGATTAAATTATTATGCATTAGGGCTTGAGTATACCTTTCTGTGTGGTCAGATAATTTTTTTAAATTCCAAATTTACAAACTGCATATGAAACGGTAGAGTGCATTTAAGGCACTGTAGCATACCAGACACATAGAACACAAAGTACATAAAATATAACAGTAGTACATTTGGCCCCTGTTTCCCTGGATCATGCCAAGCTCAAAGTCAGGAAGAGGGCTGATGGGCTCATAACGGTACTTAGTGCTCCACAAATCCCAACTAACTAACTACTAACAGACAAACACTCATTCATACAATCATTACACAAAAGAGGGGGGGGGGGGCAACACGAGTGCTGGAGATAGATAGATAGATAGATAGATAGATAGATAGATAGATAGATAGATAGATAGATAGATAGATAGATAGATAGATAGATAGATAGATAGATAGATAGATAGATAGATAGATAGATAGATAGATAGATAGATAGATAGATAGATAAAACAAATGTAACTTGCAATCATTTATAATGATGATTAGCCTATGAACTATGAATTGGTTTAATAAAAGACATAGGTGTAAAAAAGATCTATAAAGCTGAGGTTTTTATTTATTTACAAACGTTATTTGTAAATATTTCTGCTTTCAAGAACTGACAGTCAAATTGTGCAAAGCACAATTGTTGATTCTGACAGAGTCTGTTAGTAAATTATTATTATTATTATCATTTATTTATATAGCGCCAACATATTACGCAGCGCTGTACAATACATTAGAGTGGAGATACAACACAATATAACACACAGGTACAGGTAATGACACAGGAGAAATAGAGGACCCTGCCCGGTTGGGCTTACAGTCTAAAAGGTTGGAGAACAGAGTATACAATAGTAAATGGTGTCACCAAAAGACATAAAATGTGTAATAATCACCAGGAGAACAGGCAATAAAAAAGTGAACTTGTGCACCACCAGCACTAAGAACTAGTATAACTATAACTATAATTTCAATCATTTTTAATGTGAAAATATAATAGGGGCCTAATTTTCTGCTATATGTTGCTCAAAATAAATGGGCTGCCAACATGTCACCAACCAAAAATCATACATGACCCTTTTTTGGAATATACTGCACTACAGTGGTGTGCTTTAATGTAAGTGTGTGATGTTAAAATGTTAAAAGTGTGCTACCTACAAAGCATCCTGGAGCACACTATTTTTTTTATAAAGCATTGACCGCTAACATAACACTGTACAATAAATGGGGGGGGGGGGGGGTTGGAGACAGACCAGCATATATAAAAAATACAAACTATTACACAAGAGAAAATGGCCCTGCCCAGTAGAGCTTACAATCTATAAGTAATATTAATGATACTCTGAATTTAAATCACTGTCGACGCATAAGAAAGAAATTTCAAGTCCACCCCAAATTTCCAATTTTTTTAATGTTCCTTGAGCAAGAATTTCAATGGTAAAGCCAAGCTCTGCAGTCCCAGCCTTGTTCTTAGATAAGATGTTTCCTCATCTGTCTACACCTACTGTCTTGGTAACAGAAGTCTAAATTATTTTGTAAGAAAATGCCTTCAGATATAAAAGAACAGCTCCTACAGTAGTAGAGAAAATCTACAAATGATCATACACAGATTTGTAGATTTTTACAGTTATGTTAGTTTGCAAGTGATCTATATATACAGTATATATATACTGCAAATGTCAAGAGGTCTTACTGTATAGGCACTTAAAGCAAAGCACAGGAATAAAAAGCATGGGGAAGGGACAGTAATCCCTGCTCAGGACATTAGAAGAAGCTAATATTTCTCCATCACTGCCTTAGGACTAATATGTTCTAATTATTGATGTATTCAAAATATTTCAGGTAACTGTTACATGTTTTTCAAGGTCCTATTTAGAAAATATGTATTTATATATTCATACATATACATTTATAAGATAGCAAAAGATATACAACTGATAAACACCAGATATATGTAAATAATATTTAGGGGTAATGGAGTGAGTAAAAAAATTAAACTTAGCTATATATGAGATCTTGTTAAACAATGAAGAAAGAAATGAAAAAAAATTCAGAAATCTGATAATAGAACACTTTAATTAATACATATATCTTACTGACTAATTATATACATATAATATTATATATATATATATATATATATATACACACACTTTATTATTTTGTAGAAGTGAATAATGTACAGACTTGTACATTAGGGTGTAGGGTGACCCTGTACACATTTCTATATCACAGAGATATTTCTTTGGAGTGATAATATACACATTCCTGCAGAATAATCCTGAACACATCTCTATAGATTTGTAGATGATGTATATAGCTCGGTAGGTCACCTTAAATTCCAAGGACAGACATCACACATAATGTCCTTGATCCCCTCGATCCTCGGATATCAGAGACCCCACATCCATGTGCGGACTGAGCTCCCGGCTTGTCTACAGACCCCCAACATTTCCATGGAAAATAGCGATCTGTCCCGGTGTCATGGGGAGCTGGTTACAGGACGAAGTCATGGAGTTCAGTTTGGGCTAGTTTTGAGGATTTATATATAGAGATTATTTAATATACAGCTGAGCAAAATGTTTCTCCTGCAGACTCTCACCTGAGTAGAAGACTGTCATCCTATATTATTATAATAATAATGATGATAATTATAACAATAATAATAAGAAGAAGAAGAACTGTTTAGTAATGAAGACTTGTATAAGTAATGTGCTTTGGAAAACTGCATAGACCCGGTAATGTATATATATTAGTTAATAGATTTATCTGATATAATAGTTCTTCACTATGTAGTTATGTCTACTAGAAGCCGACCCGACTTATATCGGGATCTTACATGCTGCTGTATATTAGAACATCATTACAAAGGAGCACGTTCTGTATAATGAATGATCAGGTATTTAATGTATTTATACAACACACACACACATAATCAAAGAGAAATATGTTTATATATATATATATATATATATTATATATCATAGACACAAGTGCAGAAGTTTTTTTTAAAACACCCAATTTGTACACATGGAGCATAATTATGCGGATTATTCTTGAAACGTTACATAAACTAAGTAGCCAAATATCCTTTAGCCTATGATAGATATATAAGATACACTGGAGCAAAAAATATACGATACATAAATATAAATCTCGGGATTTATGCATATTTGGAGTTTAATATTAATATAATATCGCGATCATAAACAATATAAATTGCACTACAATATTATCGATTGTTTAACTTCAGAAATGACCACCAGCCGACATACAAATTACAAACTGTAAAGTTATTTCTTGTATATGGGAAATAGAGCATTTGTATAATCTTATGAACCAATTGTAAAGTGGACAAATAGTAATTTTGATTATCCTGTAATAGAATATCTTGCTGTAACAGTTAATCTTGCTGACTATTAGAAATGAGTTGGTACCGGAATCACTAGTAGTTACCCTAGCTGAAAAATTCGACCATCTCTAACCCCTATATAGCATTAAGTCATCAGCTCTTACTCTAGGGACTTCTCATTAATCAGTTGCTGCCTCTACTATTCAGCATCAGTTGTAACCCATAGCAACCATTTAGCATCCGTCTTGCATTGAGTGCATTGAACATCAGTTGTTGCAACTGGAGATTTTTCTCTTACTGACCATTCAGTAATTAGTATCCTTGGCTTGGACCTTCGACCAAGTTATGCCGATACAGTTGAAGCAGTTCTTGTTCCATCCAGAAGAACCATTCTCTTCTGGTTTCTTGAGGACCAATGTCCCAGCAGAGACACCTCCATACATATCCCCCGTGTCTGTCCTCTCAGGATCCATGGCAGGACTGGATGCTGGATTGTATAGAGCAGGGTATAGGACGGTAGATCTCCTGTGTTGGTGGAGTTCTGAGGAAGAGCAGATCTTCTCCCTGCAGCCATCAGACCCCTCTACACACCAGTTCCAATTATTTGCCTTTTACTCCATGTCAGCCTGAGCGCTTAATGCTAATTAGCACCATACCTCTTGATTTTCAGCTAGTCGTCCCTCTTACATAAATGGAGAACTCACATGTTGCCTTTTGTCCTAATGAGAAAATCTTGTTTTTTTTAAATCCGAGGTCTGTGGAGTTGGCAGTGTGATAGCAGTACAAGGAGATGACTGTGGTGGGTCTCATTAGGGGAGAAGCTGGTCACAGTGAAGCTGCACCGACTATGGATGCTGAGCTCTGGCTAGACAGGTAGGGTGACAGGGCCTCTTTACCTGTAGATTTCTTTCTTTCTTAATCAGGTCCTGTGGTTGACTTCAATTCCCTTTAACTTCCTAAGTGGCAAGCAACTACAAGTCCCAGTAGGTGAACACTATACATTGCTTTGCTCATCATAGCTCCAGGAGTTCCTGACCAGTATCAAACATTTAGATTTGCTGTATGCTGGTTACAGGGCAGTGGCCATAACTAGTGGTAGTTCGTTGAAGGAGGATAGCAATACAAACCCTATAAGTTTTATTCTCCTCGTTTCCAACTGCTTTATGGAATTCCAGCTTGGTACATACCTATTCCCATTTTGGAATAATTAACCCCTAAATGGAATAGAACCTTTTAGACTTATGGTATTCCACCATAAACCCCACAAGGTGTTGCCAATCTTCATGATCCCGATGTGGGTCATAGCGAACGGTATTTCATCACCGTGCGTTATGGTGCCAGGATCAGATCTGTATACTGTGGATGTGGAATTTACATGGTTTTTGTATCATTGTCATAAATTAGAATGTTTGGCTTCATTCAAGTGAAAGGACTGAGATGGGGGGGGGGGGCTGGGGCAATTTTAGGAGGAATAATGGAGATAGAGTTTGTATCTCTAACCAACCTAAACCCATGTTCTATCTGACGGGTTCTTTGAAGACATACATGGACAATGTGTCATCTCATGTCTGTCTCTTAAGGAAGCGATACAACTGGGACAGCCTAGATCAGTGGGGTCCTAACCCTAAATCTTCACAGACTTTGGCCATGACCCAACTTACCTGATTAACTTGTAGAATTTTTGCACAGGGTAACTGATTTTTTTAGCATGTTCTTGTGATTTTGGGCTAAAGCTCCATGAGCAATTCTAATTCATGTTGCGAGATGTGAAGAATATCTCCAGACAAGAGAGTCTGCACAGTGCACAAACTGCACATTGTGGATTCACTTTATGTGGTAAAGACAAAACAGGAAGTTAAAGAAAAATTGTAGAGCCAGGGGACCATTCACATTATAGAAGAGCATCAAAGTGACACTGAAATCCATAGGTCAAGCCCCTATACACCTGACTTCTCTTTCAGAATTCCTTTAGATCTCCTTTTTGTAAAACCATGTAATATGAGGGACTCATATCATCAAGTCTACCTGTGTTCAATCGCAGAGGACCCGGCACTACATAGTTGTTGGTAGATCTAAAGGATATCTAACAGAGAGATCTAAAGGTGTATGGCCAGCTTAACCCGATCCTGTAACTTTACATTTAAAGTGGCCTCTATGCTGATTTCCAGTATGCAGGTGTTGTACACTTTGGGTAAGGTTGGAGTGAATATTTTGTTAACCCCCCCCCCCCCCCCCCCCCCCCCCCAGCTGCTTGTATATGACCTAAAAACAGGGGTGAGCAGTTACTTAGACAAGATAACCAAGATAACCAAGATAAAATGTATCTGGTAACATTCATTGTGTGAACCTTTGCTGCACCCTACCTGGTGTCATGTGTCCAAATATTTTGACATTAATTTCTACACCACTGTACATAGGCCTCACCACGTGTTACTGCGGATCTATAATTAAAGATTTATCAATAATCGCAAACCAGCAACATGTCTGGCAGCAGCCTCATATAATCCATATACAGCAGGTCTACAGTCTGGGATGATGGGGCACTACAAAGGGGTGTATTTGTTGGGAATGACATGCTGATAGAAAGAGATTTAGATGAGTCCGTTATTTTTCTTCCAATAGCCCAGTGACCGTATAGGAAGGATGTGGGCTCTGATAAAGTTGTTACAAGGATGCGGATCAGATTGAGGACATCTAGTGGCAGGAAATAGGTACTACAGGGGAAATGCCTACATTTAAGCCTAATATTGCAGATCTGGTTTTATTTTTATCTCTTCGTTTTTTTTCATTTGTATCTGATCTTTTGTGAGAATTCCACTGAAACTAAAAATCTTTGTACTTGTAGCCTTATGCCTATGTCAGTCTAAAGATCACCCTACAACTTTCAATCAATCTGTACAATTTCCTTAAAGGTA
Source organism: Ptychadena robeensis (assembly GCA_036250615.1). Lineage (NCBI taxonomy): Eukaryota > Metazoa > Chordata > Amphibia > Anura > Ptychadenidae > Ptychadena > Ptychadena robeensis. The sequence continues at coordinate 21,301,024 of CM070038.1, read as the reverse complement.
GCCATACACGGTCTGGTCCCCATCCGATTTTAATACCACCTATTGCAGTTGGTCTCCATCCACGTTAAGCCCCCCATACATTTTTAGATCACTCCATACAATTTCCTAGATCTACCAACAACAATATACTGCCGGGTCCTCCCTGATAGAATACATAGTGATTGGAAGGTGAAAAGATGTCCTCATGTTACATGGTTTTGGTAGAACAAAAGCTGATTGTACAGAAATTGTATGATAAGATTGTAAGGTGTATGGTGGCCTTAATGCAATGGGCCAGGAATTTACCAACATGTCACACCACCATGCAATCTTTTTTTGTGTAAAGGTCCCCCATTCACCTTACAATCTTGCCATACAATTTCTGTACAATCCACTTTTATTCTACCAAAACCATGTAATATGAGGACCTTTCTAAACTTTTTAATCACGATGTATTCTATCAGGGAGGACCCGACACTACATAGCAGTGATAGAATACACAGTGGAAGGTATTTATAACTGCTATGTAGTGCCAGGTCCTCCCTGATAGAATACATAGTGATTGGAAGGTATATATCACTGCTATGTAGTGCCGGGTCCTCCCTGATAGAATACATAGCGATTAGAAGGTTCAGAAAGGCCCTCATACTACATGGATTTAGTAGAAGAAAAGTTGATTGTACAGAAATTGTATGGTAAGGTGTATGAGGGGGCTTCCATATTGGAGCAAAGGTGATATTTAAATTGCACAAATCGACATAAATGTTGCTGGGTGTATTTCAATAAAAAATTCCATTGAAAAAAAATGACATTGTGTATGTTTGGCATTAGATAATCCATGCAGTGAAATGCAGCATGCAGTATTTTTTCCCAGCATGCCTCTGTGTGTAGGGGATCGTATGTCTTTTACCTGCACTGGAGAAGGTAGCAGATCTCCTCCACACGCTCCATGTGTGCACAGCCCCCTTACAATGGTGGGAATAGAACTCAACACAGGATAGAACAGATCATTACTGAGCACTGGGGACTCACCGGGCTGCCTGTGTATGTATTGTGGTGTCGCCCTCCCTGTCCTGAGTGCTCCAGGGCCAGGGGGTGGGGCTGAGTCCGGGGGCGTGGCCAGGCTGTCACTCTCCTCTCCGCCCACTAGAAAACAAAACTTTGATTGCAGCAGAGCGGGCAGCATTGGAGCTGGCAGTCAGGGTGGGTGAGGAGCTGTGTGTGTGGGGGGCAGCCTAGGGGCCCCTGGAATTGGCCGTCTGTCTTCTCTGTGGTCCCCTTTGGAGTTGGGATGTGATTAGGTCTGGCTGTGCCATGTATTGGAAGGGCGATCAGATGTTTCTATGTAAACTTGAAGACAAGGATATCCCTGCTGTGCATTCCGACAAGGTAAGGCTGATCGGACAAGGGGTGAGCTCTGTATAATATTTGTATGGGGGTAACAATATGGAACACAGTCATAGCCAGCATGTCCGATGATACAATATCATTGTGGCTGATTTTATACTTCGCTGTTTGTGTATAGTATGTACAGAATCTTGTGTGATCATGTATTGTACACTAGTGTTGTGTG
>CM070038.1:21273160-21289507 GCA_036250615.1 Ptychadena robeensis | reverse complement strand
GGCCGTGTATGCGGTGTGTCTATTGGAGGAGGGAGGTGTTGGGCCGTGTATGCGGTGTGTTATTCGAGGAGGGAGGTAGGTGTTGGGCCATGTATATGGGGATGGGGAGGTGGTGGAGGGCTGTGTTTGGGGAGAACCTCTTCCTTGGTTAGTCAAGGTTCACTTTTGACTCTAATTGCCAGTTAAATGGATCTTTCAAACAGTTTGTGATGGGGTGCTCTGCTGTAATGGGCAGCAAGTTGTGGTATCCAGCCAATGCCTGTCCATGCCCACTAGGGGTGAGTGAATTTGTGTCGTCTAACTATTTACTATCAAAAAAAAACACTTGTGGTGCTGTGGATAGTTTTTATGATGGTTGATTGTTGCAGGACAATCTAAGTACCAGAAGGTAAATGTTCGCTGAATGATTCTTTGGGTGCAAGGACACCCCCTTGGTTATGTATTGGATAATGGTTTCCATCAATGTGCAGTGTAACTGAAGCCACAGGCCTCTGTATGTGTTGTTTGTGGTCATCTTTCCAATACAAATATATCTTCCTGACTATAACCCCCCCTCCCAAAAAAAACATAGAAACAATGACCAGGGGTATGGGCAGCTTTATGATTTATGGGAAACTACTGGTGCTGGCAATTCTCATAATGCCGTTCCTGGCTGCCTACACCGGCTTCTCCAGCCGCTTTGTAGTGCTGGCTCTGACCCATTAATGGTGCACATAACCAAACATAGATACCCGAGGCATCATTCATATACCCTACATGGCTCAGACAGACTGAAGATTACAGTAATTCCAAGAGGTACATTACTAAATCTGCCACCTCAAATAAGTTTCAGACAATTCTGTGCCCACAATATGGGCATTTGGGGGTTATGGATCAGTCTGTTCTGAAGTGCAGTAGACCAGTGGCCTTGTAGGCCTAAACACCTGCATTATCTGTTGGTATCTCCCAGTTTATAATTCAGTGACCCTCAGCCAGGCCATGTTTTGGGAATTTACAAATCTTTTATTTTTAGATAATTCAGTTATTGAGTTATTTGTAAATTCAGTCCAATCTTCCACCTTTTTTTTAATTTTTGCAACTTGTAAGACTTGCAATAGTTTTTGCTTTGAAATGGACAAGTCAATATTTAGAACCCCCAATTAGGATGTTGATATTGACACGTTTGTATGTTAAGTGGCCCAAGTGCCCTATACTGGGCTTTGTTGGACTCTGATATCAAACTCCAAGAAAAGAGACCATGAAGATCCTACAAATGGTATAAAGGGCTCAAAGTTATTGGAGATCCAGAGATGAAACCCTTGGGATTTTCTCATTGGACGTGCTCAATGTATTGGAACCTGTCAGGCATACACACTACCCACCTCCCCGGGTGGTCCCACTGAGCGCTTTACCCTCGGTCCATTTGTTATGTGGTGAAATTAGCCAAAAGATCCTGTTCAGTTATTTGGGAACCACACCAAACTATGTCGGCCTATTCAGCTGAATGGCCTGACCATAGCAGTGCAGAAAATGCACAACCCACCTGTGCTTTGACATGTGGACTCTGGCTGGAGGTGCTGCAGAACACACGATCAGTGTTTTTTGGGTGCCGTTTAATGGTTTGCCAACACTCCGGCCTATGCCAGCACTTTTGCCTGCAGTACAGAGGTGAACAGGACCTGAACCTTTTCAGGCAGGAGAATTGAGAGGTAAAAAAACCTTGACAGCAAGCTGTCTTACATTGCAGATGTTGTTCTGATGCACTGGATGGATTGTGCATATTTTGCATGAATTATGTGGCTGCCTGTGGCTAAACTGATTTTGTTGGGCAGTTTATTACATTACTCCAAGACCTGCATAACATTAGATTACACTGGTTAGATGGTATTATGTGTCCTTAGATTCCTGTAGAAGAATGTGGAAACATGACTTAATGCTCCTGGTGTTAGGCTGTGGTGAATGGTGGAATATACTTGACAAAACTGCATGCTTCCTTTGAATAAAATTGCCACAACAAGCTAAAACCAGTGGGATGGCTATGGGAAAACTGAAAACTTGAGTGAATGTAGCCAATCGTAGGGATTTGAAGTGCTGTACAGCCAATATGATGAACACAATGGATGTATGCCATATCTGTCATCTATATAGACTGACCTCTTCCATACAAAGTGGTCCATTGCCATATAATCATGTTGATTTGTTTTACATCTAGCTCCAAGGAAGCCCAGGTGCTGCGCTGGATGAAGATTCATGTTCATCAGCTCCTCTGTCTCCAGGATCCTTATCTTCTTCTCCAAACTCCATGCCGTCCTCTGGTCTTACTCAAGGAAAAAATATCTGCAGCAGCTGTGGCATTGAAATTGTAGATAAATACCTTCTAAAGGTAAGTCCTGAGGTTACTGGGAGTTCTTCAGTCAGGGTTACAGTGAAGCAACTTGTGAAATCTATATAGTGTGATGGATACAGTGGCTTGCAAAAGAATTCCACATTTTGTCACATTACAGCCACAAACATGAATCAGTTTTAGTGGAATTCCACGTGAAAGACCAATACAAAGTGGTGTACACGTCAGTGGAAAGAAAATCTTACATGATTCCAAATTTTTTTTACAAATAACGGCAAAGTGGGGGGGTGCGTAATTATTCAGCCCCTTTTGGTCTGAGTGCAGTCAGTTGCCCATAGACATTGCCTGATGAGTGCTAATGACTAAATAGAGTGCACCTGTGTGTAATCTAATGTCAGTACAAATCCAGCTGCTCTGTGATGGCCTCAGAGGTTGTCTAAGAGAATATTGGGAGCAACAACACCATGAAGTCCAAAGAACACACCAGACAGGTCAGAGATAAAGTTATTGAGAAATGTAAAGCAGGCTAAGACATCCCACAGAGCACTGTTCAAGCGATCATTTAGAAATGGAAGGAGTAAGGCACAACTGTAAACCTACCAAGACAAGGCCGTCCTCCTAAACTCACAGGCCGAACAAGGAGAGTGCTGATCAGAAATGCAGTCAAGAGGCCCATGGTGACTGGACGGGTGCAGAGATCTACAGATCAGGTGGGGGAATCTGTCCATAGGACAACTATTAGTCGTGCACTGCACAAAGTTGGCCTTTATGTAAGAGTGGCAAGAAGAAAGCCATTGTTAACAGAAAAGCATAAGAAGTCCTGTTTGCAGTTTGCCACAAGCCATATGAGGGACACAGCAAACATGTGGAAGAAGGTGCTCTGGTCAGATGAGACCAAAATTGAACTTTTTAGCCAAAATGCAAAAATCTATATGTGGTGGAAAACAAACACTGCACATCACTCTGAACATACCATTCCCACTGTCAAATATGGTGGTGGCAGCATCATGCTTTGGGGTGCTTCTCTTGAGCAGGGAAGCTGGCCAGAGTTGATGGGAAGATGGATGGAGCCAAATACAGGGCAATCTTGGAAGAAAACCTCTTGGAGTCTGTAAAAGACTTGAGACTGGGGTGGAGGTTCACCTTGCAGCAGGACAATGGCCCTAAACATAAAGCCAGGGCAACAATGGAATGGTTTAAAACAAACCTATCCATGTGTTAGAATGGCCCAGTCAAAGTCCAGATCTAAATCCAATCGAGAATCTGTGGCAAGATCTGAAAACTGCTGTTAATAAACGCTGTCCATCTAATCTGACTGAGCTGGAGCTGTTTTGCAAAGAAGAATGGGCAAGGATTTCAGTCTCTAGATGTGCAAATCTGGTGGAGACATACCCTAAAAGACTGGCAGCTGGAATTGCAGCAAAAGGGGGTTCTACAAAGTATCAGGGCTGAATAATTACGCACTCACCAGTTATTTGCAAAAAATGTTTGGAATCGTGTATGATTTCTTTTCACTTCTCACGTGTACACAACTATGTATTGGTCTTTCACGTGGAATTCCAATAAAATGTATTCATGTTTGTGGCTGCAATGTGGAGAAGTTTAAGGGGACCGAATACTTTTGCAAGCCACTGTATTCCCTGAGACCGCTCAGATTTGGTTAAGTGGGACATAAGGAGCAATTCTTTAGTGGCAACAGTGATGGGTGTATGCTAACTGCTTGATGTGGTTATATGTAATCATTGGGGGTTTGTGCCACAGTATAAAGGAGAACACATCCTGACTTTTTCATTGACTCTGAACTTGAAATGCACATAGTTCAATTAACTTGTAGGATTCTGGGAACATTTATAATGTCAACGATGCTACAGGTTGATGAGGGGGATGAGTTGAGCCAGTTGAAGAGCTTGGTTATTGGCAGTTGGCATTTATCATCGACCTCTTAGAATCCTCAGATGGATGGCTCACGTGCTGCTTTTGTCCTGCAATGCCCTTTCCACATTGCCTGGGACCTCAAACTGCATTGTGTTTTTGAGAGAACGTATACTGCACTGCGAAAGAGCCATAACTGTTCGAATTTTAATTGTTGCTGTAAAGGGGGCAATTCAGGTAAGTGAGGTGTTCATATGAGGAGGTGGGGTGGGAAATATCACCTGCTGGTGACAGATGTTGCTGCCACATGTCAAACTCCCCAACAACCAGGACTGATTTTGTCAGTACAACATTAATGTAACAAGTGGACCTGCCTTCATCTGCTAATAATTCATGGTGTTTTGGCATGTTGAGGGGGGTGTTCAGTAATTGGGGCCAATCTGGTATCCATTTGTTATGAGCCTTATGCAAACTGAACCACCCCAAATGGTAAGTTTGTGTTCTAGCTTCAGCATTCAAGCAGTAGTTAGAATTAGTTGTCAGATGGGTGGTACCATCCACTTTTGAATATATAAGCTTAAGTGAAAGTGTACAGGCCATACTTTTACATGATCTTGAACATTGCTTCTACTGGTTACTTTAAAGTGAAGGAAATTATTAATTGACTTGGGGGGGGGGGGGGCTTAATGACCTCAGAAGGCATTCCCTTAAATAATTTTTTTTTGTTTTGGTTAAGTGATCTTTCCCTCTATAAATCATTGATTGGATGCTGAACGTGAGCATGTTCCAACTTGGCATTGAAAATGTATTGTGATCCATTTTTCAATTCATGGTATCTCAAAAGCAAGCGAGGCAAAATCCAGCCGAGATTGAAATAAATCTGTAAAGGATCGCAATGCATTTTGGGGTGTTTTTAAGCAATTCCTTCTATCAGTTGGATAAATCTTTTGGTTCCATTAAAATTTTGCCCCATTGTGCTACAACATATTATTAATTTTTTTTTTTTTTTTTTTTTAACAAAAGTCCTTCACAGTAGGTTGTCGGTTACTAAATTTAGATTTGGTTAAACCTGAAGTTGTTTTGGCCTACAAATAAGAACATTCTATGCATGTTTGTCTGTGTTTTGTTTAGTTTTTTTGGGGGGGGGGTTCTTTTAACTACAAATGTAATCTTTTCCGTTACTGGGTTGTAAGGTTTGGGAGCACCTTAATCGCTCGCATTATCCCATCCTGTGATTACCACACATTTACTACCTGCACCATATACGTTTTATGTACTTTATTTTAGCCGTTTATTCACTTACTGCACAGTTGCATTGCTGTGTGATATTTGTTTTTCTCCTGTTCTGTAGGACTTGCCTTTTTGGTGGGTTTTGGAGAGTTTATCTCGTTACCTTTTTAATTTTTTATCTTTGCTTTTTGAATATGTTGTGAGGTGATATTTTCCATCTGCAGTGTTGTCCAGGACAGGGTAGGTTGCAAGTAGAAGTTGGAGCTCTAGTTCTTCTGCATACATACTTTGAAGCATTCTTGTGCTTCAAACACTCGCTCATTGTACTAATTGCACTCTCCTCTTCCCTGCGCATAGAAGCCAAAATGTTACAACTTTATCATGATCAAGTTTCCACACTCCAAGGCAAAGAAGAAATTTCAAAATAATTCCAACCTTCTTTCCTTTTTGGCATCCACATACATTCCTGGAGAAGTAAACAGGGCTTTTGCTGGAGGCTCTAGTTGGGTGGAAAATGCAGGAGGATAGTCATTCAGACTTTGTGTTTCGCAAACAAGAAAATCAGAAATATTTATTATAAAGCCACATTGGCCAAATCTTTATAATTTTAATATTGTAACAATTGACTTTATTTTTGATAAAAATAAATAAATAAAATAGAGATGTTTGTGAATGGGTTAAGGATAGTTTTATAGCTTGAGAAACTTAGGCAGCGAAATGGATTTAAAAGATTGGATAGGGCCGTCAGATTTATCTTGAAATTTCCAAGTTTCAGTGTTTTTTTTTTTTGTTTTTTTTTCTGGTTTTTAAATGTATATTTGTAAAGTTTGTGGACTATTTTTGTTCATATTATTCACATGTGTATTTTTCAGTAGAGAATGGGGATTACTCCCCACTTCAACTCCACTTACTGTATGATTTCTGAGATGGGGGCTTTTTTTTTTTAAGGTTTTCAGATTTTTCTGAAGTTTTTTTAACCAGGTATGTTAATGTAAATGATTTAACAGCACCATAGTGTGTTTTAGCCTGATTAGTGTTACTTTTTTTATTGCGTATTCATGGGTAAGCTGGGAGTATTTTGCATAGAGCAGGCTTTAATGCACACTTGTGTATAGCAGAGCTCTCTCGGATGGAAAGCAGAATGTGTGGACACGGAGCTGTTGCATAATGCCGATATATGGAACATGGTTTTGCTTGAACAACATTGCCCTTGTTTGCTTCTTCTATCATCTTTGTCCAGAGTGACAGATAAAACCATCCTGTTTATTTAAAATAATTACCGAACGATTTACAGCAACCCTATAGTGGGATTTTCTTGGTGGAAAGCCTAACCGGAATTGGGCTTAATTCGCATAGATTTAACACAAGGTGACTGTAATTTCCAAATCGCATTGGACTGACGCTATTTTGAATACACATGCTTATACTAGTGTCGGCTTTGTGATGTGAGCCTTTGGTGTATATAGACTAGCATGTCAAATAAATCTATTTAAACTTTAAATGAACATGAAGGTTTGCATTTAAGCGATGCTTAGGTTTATGTATTTTCCAGAGCGGCTTTGACATTCCTGGTAATAAGCTGCTGCGGCCTGATGTGCGGATTGCTTGTTTCCTGGAACGTATGTTTATTTCTTGGACTGTACAGTATCTGCGTGACTACTTGTTGTGGCTTGGAGAGTGTTTATTTTTAATACTACAGGGTACCATTAACTGACTGATAAAAATGTGCTCACTGGGGGTTGTGTGTCTTTTGCATTTTCCACTCCAGCATATTTTTTTGGCCTGCATAGAAATATTAACCCCAGGAGTCAAAACTTGGTATCTGTTCATTTTATAGGTTTTTATTTTTGTTCTACAAGCCTGGGTTTGTTCTGGGTGGGGAGACTGGTGTGGTATGTGGGGTTTTTTTTTTCCTTCCCTCTTCTGTGCGGTGTGTTCTTGTCTACATCTTTGAGATCTACCGTTAATGGCTTAAGTGAAACTCTCAGAACACTATGGCCCCACATTCTTGTGGGTCCAATATGGTGGAGTGGGAGTGTGATATTAAATGTTTAGGGTTTTAACGCTCATGATCAGAGTTAAATGTCCAAGCAAAATATAGCGCCATTAGTTGAGCATTGCTGTGCATTATTGGCACCATGTAGAAATATTGGCATATATGTGGGTTTACTCCTTGCTTTAGGAAAATGTCTGTCTGGTTCATAGCTAGGTGCAGGTGGTTTAAATCGGACCATTAGATCAGTTAAAACTCCTATTTAAAGATGCAGAGATCTGAAAAAAAGATAATGCTGTGTTTGTAATGTTTGGGGTTTTTTTTTTTGGGGGGGGGGGGTTACATCAATGTGCACTTAATAGTCTCCTATGGGACAGTGGCTATGATGCTACCCTGTTTCTGGCATAAAACTGGATTTACACAGTTTTAGAGTAAAGTTTCCAGTCAGATATAGGCTATATGTTTGCAAGTAGTTTGGTCATTGCGGGTCACACACAATTCTGCCCTCCTAAGTGCTTCTATTGCGAAAACTTTCACTGAGCTGCAGGGCAGTTGAAAGAAGAACAATGGAATCAAGAATGATGTTGCTTATTTTAAATATATATTTCTTTTGTCTTGTCCTTGAGACTTGGATTCTGCAAAGTTCCCAGAATTTGTGCTAATTTAGACTTTCCTATTGGAGCCATCTGCTTTACTTTTACTAAAGTGGTTAAAACCATTTTAATAGATTTGTTGGTTATTTAGGATATTGAATGTTGTAGGCCAGTGACCTACAGCTTGTCAATATTTCTGCGAGAATTTTAGTCTTCTACCTTTCATAATCTTTTGAAATAATCCAGACGTGTCAAATACAGGAACACCAACGCATTTGCTATAACTTTGGTACGTCCGCAGATATATACTGTTCCTGTTTGGCGAAAAGAGCAACAGAGTGGATATTATGGGTAAAATTTCACCAGGATTTACTAAAACACATGGGCAAAGAATGAGCTAAACTGCCTTCTATGATGGTATGTGCCCTAGAGGGAGTTCTGGATTTGAAGTTCGATATCGCAGAAAAGGATGGTTTACTTAAGTTATTTTGAAATCTTTAAAACCTGCATCTACAATGCAAAATCAGAGTTTCCCTCACTGGCTCTGAACTAGTCATTGTATGGCCTGGTACATGTCGATATGTGAATTCATGTTTTTAAGCTATTTAAAATAAATGTGAGTTTGTTTTCTACAAGGTTGGTTGGTTGTTGGTTAAGGAGGCACATCTTAAACCCCCAGCTTATATATCTTCTGATATATGATAAATGCTTTCTTGGCTCCTGAACTGAGCATTTTGTTCATGAATCAATTTTTTTTATTTTTTTTTGGATCTAAATAAAAAAAAAAATGACAGTCTTTCAGTTGACAATTCCTTTTTATTCGATAGAATTGCAGTTTTATGTAACTACATCTTCTGTCTTTTACAGGTAAATGACTTGTGTTGGCATGTCCGCTGTCTGTCCTGTAGTGTATGTCGGACTTCACTGGGAAGACACACAAGCTGTTATATCAAAGATAAAGACATTTTCTGCAAGCTCGATTATTTCAGGTACTGGTGATCTCCTTTTTTATTTTTAAGGCTACGTCTACACTACGGCTTTCTGCATGGTTTTCACACGTGTAGACCGTGGAGAAAACGGCACAGTGCAGCCGTCCCCTGTAATCCTCTATGGGAAATGACGTTGCCATCTATACTGACGTTTCATGACCGCATTTATGGGTGTCAGGGGACTCTGCCGGGCGTTGGGGATCCCAGGGTGTCTTGTGAACACATCGGAAATGTGTGCAGCAGCCATTGGTAAACAATGGGCGTGGTGTGTGAAGCACACAAACTGCACCTGATGTGTTTCTGGGCGCGGTTTGCTAATAAGTATAGGACGCGGTATTGCTAACAAACCAAATATTGTGCTCTATATACCCGAAACAGGGCGCATGCCAACTAGTGTTGAGCTTGAATATTCGAATTGCATATGTATTTGATGAATATTGCCTATTTGAGAATTCAAAAATGTTGAATGACGGGCCCTCGCAATGTTGAATATTCACAATATTATGCATTGCAATTCATGGCTGTACACTCGCATTTAAAATACTCGCAAATATTAGTAGAATTATTCGCAAAATATCACAAATCGGAATATTGCCTATGCTGCTCATCACGAATGCCAACATGTCCATAATGCCCCCCGTGGTTCCTGGGGCATCATAGTGTAGACCCAGCCTAAGTCTTCTCGTTGTAAATGACCGTTCCATGTATCTTAAATGTAAGCAATATACATGGCGGGATATATTCTGTTGTGCTTGTTAAATGTTGGCAAAATGTAACTTTATTTAAAAGGTTTAGATTTAGTCAGTTTTGTTTTCTAAACAGTATAAGCTTATTCTGAATGACCTAGAGCAGATTTGTGAGGCAGTTCCAAGGCAGCTCATCCTGTTCCTAAACCACCCATTGATTTGACCCAATTCATATAATGAGGTGGTCAGAAGCTTGTATTGAGCTATGATATGTTTGTGTAATACTCATAATTGGTGTTGTACATTATAGTTATTTCTATCTTGTATTTTATCTAATGTTTTTTGGTTACTTTCATCACATAGGCGATATGGAACGCGGTGCTCGCGTTGTGGCAGACACATTCACTCTACGGACTGGGTGAGGCGGGCGAAGGGTAACGTCTACCACTTGGCTTGCTTTGCCTGCTATTCTTGCAAGAGGCAGCTATCTACAGGGGAGGAATTTGCTCTAGTGGAGGAGAAAGTTCTATGTCGGGTGCACTACGACTGCATGCTGGATAACCTGAAACGAGCTGTAGAGAATGGTATGCGCCCGCAATGTTTGGCAAAATGTTTATTATGTCACTCTATATGTACATAAAGGTTTTACCCAAGAGACGGCAAAGAATTGACGGCTGCAGCACAGTTTCCCCCCTGCCCCTTGTAAATGGTACAGTCCTGGGGCTTCTGTAGCATTTTATAGCCTTGCATCCTCGGTATCTCTGTATAAGTTGTAGGGGGGGGGGGGTTAATATTCACAGCATGCAAAGTTAAACATACTCAATGTACTCAATTACAGGAAATACTTACTTGCTTTTTAGATTAAGATGCAACGTTTTAACTTGCTAAATGGTTAAACTGATCAAATCTATATGTACAGGCAAATTCCTGTTCCTGCACTTGTTTATGCGCATATATTTGAATAATTGATATAATTGAATTTGAATATTGGCAATGCAGCAACTTTAATAATTTTTTTTTTCCACATCTTTGCCTTGCAGGAAACCGTGTCAGTGTGGAGGGGGCTTTGTTGACAGAACAAGATATTAATCAGCCAAAACCTGCTAAAAGGGCTCGTACCAGCTTCACTGCGGACCAGCTCCAAGTAAGTGTTGCTAAGATTGTGTCTGTAAATGGACAGATTGGGTCTTCAATTCAATTCATCTGTCGTATAATACATTTTTGAACATATTAGAAGTCCTAGAATTGTGCTACTTAATGTTCCAAGTTATTTTGACTAGTAACTCTGATGAAACCCAATTTCTCCATAGTTATGGTCCTCTGCATGAATCAATTCCCAATGTACATATCCATACAGTAGAATGGGGAATTTGTACTATTAGGCTGCACATAGCATTTGAATATTCATATAGGCTTCATGCTTAAAGCAACATTTCCTTGAGTTTAAATATTCAGCACATTAACATATAGCTGAACTGGTGGTTCTCTAGAATCATACTCTACTAATACAGAACTAAGAATATACAGCTATGCCCCCATTATTTTCTGATCTGGAACCAGACCTGCATATAATTTACATGCATATTTACAGATTTTAGCATCTGGTTGAATAGCTCTTTTCCAGAACACATGATCCTCATGACGGCTAGGACATTGTCTATGCAGTTTTACACCCCTACTAGCTTATTCTCTTCTAATGCCTTTTAAAGCCGCAATACAACCTATAATAAACATGAACAAGTTTGCGCATTAAAAGTAAACTTTGCAAGAATGTTTTGCATTATAGTTATAATTCATAGTGATGTATAAAAAAATTTTATATTGGCGTAAAATTTTGTGACCTGGGCCACTTATTTTCCTGAACACCAGGGTCCTCAACTCCTTCTGCGTCATAACCTATACCTGTGTTTTTGTTTTTTGTTTTTTTGTTTTTGTGTTGCGTCTCAGCACTGCATAATGTTGGTGCTATATAATTGAAAGTTTATAATAGTGATGGCACCTACCAACACTGCCACCGCTTATAACGTTTTCCAAGCAATCAGCCTTGTAGATTTGGAGGGCAAAGTGTGTTTATCGCGAAGAAATAAAGCTTCTTATGATCGCCATATTGGATAATCTCAGACTTATGGCACCTCCTTGTACGTTTTACTTCATGTGTTTGTGTCTGTTATGATCTGTCATAGGTATGATTTATTTGTGGTTACTGACTTGCTTTTTGTCCAATTGTTTAGGTTATGCAAGCACAGTTTGCCCAGGACAACAATCCAGATGCACAGACTCTACAGAAATTGTCAGAAAGGACAGGTCTAAGCAGACGTGTAATACAGGTGAGGTTTTATGGTGGCCTTGGAAAATTTACTTGAGGGTTGGGGGCAGAGGTGCTTGCATATCATGTTCCTGTCTAATAAAGTGGAAAGTAACAATCGGTGCTATTGCCCCACCAGTGACCTGGTTTTGTCCCCAGAGAAGCGAGAAGAAAGTGAATATTTGTACATTTAAATGATCCATCTTTGACAGGTTCCTGTACTGAAATGTGTCCCTCCCCCTTTTGTCAATGACTGGTGCAAAATTTTGATGTAATTGGTATAACTTTTTTTTTTTTTTTTCTCTATTCCAGGTCTGGTTCCAGAACTGTAGAGCACGCCACAAGAAGCATGTTAGTCCTACTCATTCCTCAACCGCACCAGTTACAGCCATTCAATCCTCAAGGCTTTCCCCACCTATGATGGAGGAAATGACCTATTCTGCATATGTACCTCAAGATGGGCCCATGCTGACTGCTCTGCACAGTTACATGGATGGTAAGATGATTTTAGTTCTGAAGTGTGAATTTGTATATGACAATATTTTAGCCTAACATTAGTTACTAATGCCTGTGTGAGGCCAAGCTTTGAAATTGTGACTTCAATATGTTCACAGCAAAGCTTTAGTTGCTTCTAAGCCAAACTGGATATCTTTGGCATTGGCTCATATTCTACATATACTGAGACATTAGCAAGCTCCAGCACTATCTATGGATGTAATGTGTGCTTGGCTGCCAGTTTAAAGTTCCCTTCCCCCCAAAAAAAGGCGGGTTTAAAGTCTTCATGAAACTATTTGAGAAGCAAACAGAAAACTTTTATAAAGCTTTCGCTATACATTTTCTCTTGCACAACCTGCATATTTCATATCCATGGTCAATGCGAGTCCCCTCTGTCTCAAAGCATCTCCGCCCAAGCTGAACAACAGTGTCATTCGGTCTTATTTTGATAAGAACCCCAAGTTTAATTTTACAAATTTGTATCCTGGAAAAGCCAAATTTGGTTGGCAAGAAATAATTGCAGCTCTGTGACATAACATGTGTATGTCATTTAAAGAGCCATTTGGCTTGGATGTCTCCTTTATGTACAGTGCAAAATGTATTCGGCAATTGGTGGTCGGACCTTTGCTATCTGTCTTCCGGCAGGCCAAGCATAGAAGTTCCCAGCCAAACTTTAGAAGGTCAAAGATCTCTCAAAGGGAAGATCCATTCACATTTTTCTCTGCCTCCTGAATTTCCAGCTCAGCTGCCAGCGCTGTGCTTGGCCAGCATGGCGGGTAGTTTATGAAGGTTTTCCCACTGGCTGAGCTAGAGTCCCAGGAGGTGTGGAAGCTGTCTTGGGGAATGGCACATAACATTCTAGATATGCTGTTCTCTTTCTAGGGAGGGTTTCTGGGAAATTAGAGTGCCTTCGCAGTTGAATGGGAATTTGAGGGTAGATACCAACGTTCAATAACTAGGCTTGTATTACCATTCACTTTCCAGATCATCCTGAAAGCTTTCCTCAGTCAGTGCTCAGTATAGGTCACTACATTTCCTCCTCGCTAAACCTGTAGCTCTATGCCTTTTTTTTTTTTTTTTTTTTTTTTTAAAGTGGTCTTTGAGCACCTGCAAAATTATATGAACAGTTCAAAAAGCCTCATTTATGATCAGAAGGAATAAGAGCTTTTCACTGGAAACCCCTGAGCTTGATGATGTGAGGTTACCAAACAGTGTTTGTAGTGAGTGACAACTGTCCATAGCCAGGACTTTAGAGATTAATCTTACCTGCAGTGTCACCTACTGGTAAAAAAACAAAGTTGTGTTTAAGTCTACTGTATATATTCAGATAATGTACATTTTTATATATTTTTCCCCCTTAAACTTTCTATGTTAATTATTTTGTTTTCTTTCTCCTCTCCAGCTCACTCACCAACAACTCTTGGCCTCCCTTCAATGCTGCCTCACTCGATGGCGCAATTACCTATAAGCCACGCATAAACTTTTTCCTCTACCAAGAATGTACATGCTTTGGATAAATCTGAGTCATTTATTGTGTATAAAATATAATTAAGATCATTAGTTATTTTTATATCAACTTTCCATACTGAAGTACACTCTGTGCGTACTGTTCAGTAAAAGGGTCACTAAACACAAATGCACATCCGGTTTGGATTACCATATTGCTGCCCCTCCTTATGTAAGTATTACTGCGTTCAGCTTACAGCGCCACTAAGTTCTCACATGTCCTTTATTTTATTTTTTTCTTTGTACTGTCTGGAATTAGTCCAAACGTAGTTGTTTGTTAATTTATTTGTCATCAGAAGAGCACTTTGCCAAAAAGAAGAGAAAATGGACTGACAAGTGTGCAAAAAATGTTTACAATTTCTTTTTTTTTTTGTGAAACTGTATTTTTTTTTTTGTTAGTTTGTACTTGTAAATTATTACAAAAGTGCATATGTATTTTGTTTTGCTTGAACAATTTTCATATATATATATTTTTTGTTTTGTATATGAACTGGCCAGACTCTGTTGGAAATTTGTTTCCCTTTTCAAGCAAAATGAATAAAGCTTTGATTACATCCTGTCCGTTTGGTTTTTGGAGTAAAATCGTTTATTCAGTCATCGAGCATTTAATAATGGAATGATGGAACTCTGGAAAGTCATGTGATGAGATGGCGTTCTGTTTGTTCCTTTTTTTGAAAAGTTAGCTTTCTCTGTCAGATTTCCTTTTTGCTTTACCAAAGCCATATGTAGCGATGACACCCGTGGGTGCTGCTGTGTGTGTATCTGGTTTGGGTCTTCTCCTCTGGCAGCTGTGATGACTCACCCAACTGACCCTAGCCCAACACACCAATGAAAGAGTGATTGAAGTAAATAGGTATTTTATTTACCGAGATCGCCACCTAGTGGTCGTCCCGATACTTAGAATGAAATTCAGGAAAATTTTGTTCCAAAGAAGCGAAATGCAGTGTCCACAACACACTTGGTTAGACAAGTAAATAAACAATACAATATCACAAGTGCCCTTGCTTATGTGATTAACTGACTAGATATACAGGTCAAAGGTGAGGCAGCAAAAAAAACCAAAAGGTAAATTACCTAGTTGGTAACACTACAGAATTTTCCCCAAGCTGGCCAGCTTTTGTTTATAGCTAACAGTCTGGTACCACAACGTTGGGGCCCTTGAGGTGAATAATCCAGAGCACACAGGCTCTATTTGTAATCCAACAGGTGATGATGAGTCCAGGGAGCGTTGGCTAGAAGTGTCCCTTACTGTAGAAGCAGAGCCCAAGGGATGGTTCCTGAGTATACTAAGTGGATAGCAGTGTGAGAAGAAGCATGGGCTGTAGAGTGTCTATAATAAGGGTCTCGGGTACTTCTCCGTCAGATGACACACGCGTAGAGCCCGTCACAGCGAGCCGCGCGCTTTATCGCAGCAGGGTCCGGTCTCAGGCGATCTGTGCGTGGAGGTTCTGCCCGTGAAACCACAACTTCCACCCAGGATGGCCTCTGCCCGGTCTCCTTTTGCCAAACAAGTCTGGTCCTTCCCCTTCACACAGTCTCTTGGATCGTCCTGTTCTCTCTCTATACACATATACTCTATACACTCTCCTCCTCATGCTTCCTCCCCACGCCGTCCCCCCTGCTCTTCCGGTTTCCTCCTTCCTGCCCATCCATCCAGACACGTCTTTTTTCTACTGTATCGCCACTGGCAGTTCCTCTGCTGCCATCCAGTGTCCACATTCCAGAATGCAGCCCTATACAGTCCACAGCAATAGTGTCATTTCTAGCCAGGGGCTACATTTGTAATATGAGGGACTTTCTAAACCATCAAGTCTACCTTTGTTCAATCGCAGTGGGCTACATAGTTGTTGGTAGATCTAAAGGATATCTGACAGATCTTAAGGTGTATGGCCAGCTAAAGACTAACTTAAGGTACAACCAGAATTACATCTGAGGCCAAAAAGTGTTTCCAGTTGTGCGGTAGAGATGGTCACTTTTTTTTTTATTTTTTTCGACTAGCTAATCGCATGTTCAGGGGCTTTGCAATCAACAAAACTGGAAGAGATGTAGCAAAGGGTTGTGGGAACATTTTGGAGAAAAAAGAATTGCCTTGGCATGTGTATTTAGTTTTAAGTTGTATTAAAACTAAAGTTCAAAGTTGAAATGTTTTACTTGACTTTGACTTAAATTATGTTTGTTAGAGCAATACTTATGCTCTTAAGCCTGCCATAGACCCCTCGATCTATGGCAGACCTTTAGCAGACTGATTACAGCGTGGTGACGTTTAGCAGTCTGATAAATGTCGGACAGGAATCCTGTGTTCCACTGACACACAGGATTCCTGTCAGACTGAAGCCAATTACCTCGGAGGGGGAG
>CM070038.1:21249410-21265867 GCA_036250615.1 Ptychadena robeensis | reverse complement strand
CCCCCCTCTTACCTCGCCCAGAGACGGGACAGTCTCTTGACTATTCCATATTAAAGGTAATTACTTCTACGCTAATTTTTTACTATTGACCAATTAAAAGTTCCCGGTATGGAGCTGGAATGTCCCAGACAAATAGGTGCCACCACTACGAGATTGGCTTTATGCCAACTTCCAAATTTTTTGATTGATAAGGAAGTTGTAGAAAGATCATCATCCCCAATCCATTGGTGTTGAGCTCGAACATTCAAATTGCGAATATTTTTTACAAATCAGGAATTTGCTAATTTCGACAATACGATGCTAGATATTCACAATTTTGAATATTCCAGATATTATGCACTGGCAAGCTTATGCATTGCAATAATATATTGGTGATGCGTAACAAACACCACATGACCATTCATTTTGAAGATAATCACAAATTATTGCGGTTATAATTGGGAATATATTATCACAATGCATGGACATACGCGTGAATTTCGTATTTACAGATATCGAATATAAGTAGAAATATTCACGAAATATCGCATATTCCAATATTGCCTGTGCCACTCATCACCAACATCAATGAAGTAAAGCAAAACATAAAGTAGATGGTGCATGTAAACTTAAAGTAGAAAAGTAAAATAAACTTAAGCTAGGCACACACAGGTATATTTGTAAAAAGATTCGAGTACAATCAATCAATGTGCGCAGTCATGGTGATTGATTGTACTCTGTAATCTGTAATCTGTTTACAATCCTACCTGTGTGTGCTGTCCTATTGAACCCGCTCGAAGAAACTCCATTGAATGGGTTTCCAACAAGTTGGAAAACCCCATTCAATCTCCAATACTTTACATGAAGAAGAATCTTAATGTAAAGTATAGGAAAAGCAGACTCTTCCTTCTTCACACAGCCTAGGCTCAGTCAAATCTGACAGCCGGCTGTGTGAAGGGGGCGGAGTCAGCATTCTTCATCTGGCTGCTGTACAGGGAGAGAGGCTTGGTAGATTTCTGTTCAGCTTCCAGCATGTTCGGACTCACATGCTGGAAGCCGGAGAGAACTCTGCTATCCGGAGGTCTTCATTGAACGGTAATCAATGTGCTCATGTGGTGCACATTGATTTCCGTGCAATCGACCCCCGATCAATCACAGCGTGGTGACGTCGGGGGTCAATTGCACGGAAATTTACCTATGTATCGCTAGCTTTAGATGTAGATGTAAACTTGACCTAGAGTTTTTTAACCCTAAACCAAAAAAATGTTTTATGATGTAAAAAATTTACCACCAAAGAATTAATACTGATCAGAAACTAGAAATCGATGCCAAGCCCACTTCTGCTTCTGTGATGGCTGCCTGTTGCGGCATCTATGGAGCTCACCGCGTAGCCACCGCAGCGGATGCGCTTCCTTGTGGATCATCCCATTGCTGTGTTCACACACATTCCAAAAACATTACCCCAAGTGTTCTTGGGATATGTGGTCCAATGAATAAACAACTGTAGGCAGAATAATAGAATGTCCCAATGGGGGAAACCATGGGGAGGAGTATTGTTTCTTTGGAGGTATTTTGGGGTGCATTGTTAATCTCCTGGGTGGTCATCCCAAAAGCAACTCAGGCTTAAAAAAATTGACAGAAGGGGGCAACCACAAAGGAAACACAGAATTAGTCACCTCCATTTTCGGCTTCTTCCTCTTCTCCCCGATGCGGGTAGATATCACAGCGTGCAGCAAAGTGGTGGGCGGAAAGTGCAAAAAGACAGTCCCTATGTAGCTTTTTTGGTACAGGAACTGTCACCTCCCTGTAAGGCCGCTGGGGTTAAAACATTGCTTAGTGGGTTTTTTAAAATTATTATTAAACCTGAATTCTTCATACAAAAAACTTCTGGCAATCCAGCCATGAAAGTGCAGTGATGATCACAGGGTGACAATGCCTTATCTCGGACTACCAATTGCTGTCCTGCAGTAGTATTTGGACTTTGGATTGGGACTACAGGTCATAGGAGTCAATTTAGGGGGAAAAACGGGGACATACAGGAAGAGACGTCAGTGATGTCACTTTTAGATTTTGATCTTTTCATCGAACACTGATCATAATAGTAATACCACATGGAGGGTTCGATCAGAATACGTCAAAAATCGCCGATTTTAGTTTTGATTAAAAACACAGGAAAGAGTCATATATAAATGTGTCATCAAATACAATCGACCCGACCAACAAACACAATGCTACAATTGAAGATTTCCAACACGTCCGATCACTTTTTGATAGATGTTTTGACCGTTATCGAACAATTTTCACTGATCAAACCATGTGTCCCAAGTTGATCGAATGCTAAAATCGAACCGTGTATGCCTAGCTTTAGTATCACTGTCCTGAGGAGTTCTGGGAATAATCTAAACATTATTTGTAGATACAAAAGGCTGATATCCAGGCGAAATTCTTATAATGACTTACCTTGTCCCTGTTCCTTCACCACATTTGATACTTAACCTCCCGGTGCAAAAAGCCACTTCCCGGGTGATTCCCCACTGTACTCCCGGCTCACTACACAATGAAACCGGCGGTGTGTGAGGGGGAAAGTGATGCCCTCTCCATTAACATGAAGGTCTATGGCGCCGCCCTCCCGCCCCCTTCAGCATCACTGATGACGCCAAAGACTCGGGCCGGAAAAGCTCCATGAGCCTGCAGCTATGCAGAAAAACTGCAGGCTCACGGAGAGCCGGTGATTGCCCACAATCCCAGCACGGGCACAGTTTGATACTGGTTACGGGCGGAAAGCCCAGAAGGTTTGGCTTTACCAAAACCATGTAATATGAGGGACTTTCTAAACCATCAAGTCTACCTGTGTTCAATCACAGAGGACCCAGCACTACATAGTTGTTTGTAGATCTAAAGGATATCTGACAGAGAGATCTAAAGGTGTATGGCCAGCTTAAGAAAGGAAATAAAGTGAGATTCAAACTCCAGCACAAGAGTCCACATATTAGGTTGTAATACTTTTATTAAAAAGAAAAATATTTAAAATATTAGAAACATTTTAGAAACAATCAGAGTATTGTAGACATTCCCTTTCAATCATAAAGGATAAACATTTATTAGAAGACACCTGCCTATATCTGCAAATTTTATATCAAATACAAAAAAAAAGCTGCATAGGTGCTAAAATGTAAATCCCTACCAGGTATCCTGTGTGTCGCGTGATCTCATTCATCTGACAAACGTTTTTAGAATTGGGCGACAGACTTTGTATTAAGTTACAATCAAAACCAGAGATGAATCTGCCAGTAAGGCTATGTCTCCACTTTGGCGATCACCCACGATTCTAATCGTGGCACGGTGATCGCTAGCAATTTGTCTTGCAAGCGATTGGGAGCACTTTGGCATGATCAAGCGTTTTAGACGTGATTTTTGGGACAGGATTGGGAGAGACTGGGCCTGAACGCTCCTGATCGCGCCCATAGAGAATTAAATCGGATTTTTACACGCGTCCATTCATGTCTATGGGCGCGATCAGAGGTGATCGGCTGTGATTGCGGCATGTGATCAAAAACACGTAAGCCCGGTCACAACTGTGGGGATGAGCCCATTCAAATGCATGGCCGTGATTGCTTAAAATCGGGGTGATCGAGGGCAATCGCTTAATTGGGCACAAGCCCTAAGGCTATGTTTCCATTATATGTAGCACACAGACTTTCCTGCTCGGCGGAGGATCTGTCTTCACTGTGCTGAGCCACTCCGCCCATGTAAGACTCAACGTAGTCGAGTGCGTTGAGCCTCTGTATCGACGGATGTGTAAACAGAGCGTCCACCAGCAGGCATGGTCTGTGTGCTACGTCGGGATCCCCGCCAAGCAATACGCTTAGCGGAGGTGGTCCCAACGTATAGGGACAAGCTGAACCTGTTTCAAGAAATGACACCCCTTCAAGCAACAAAAACTTTCAAAATATCCATCTCCCATAAAAAATACTGTAACCTTGAATATTCTGTTTTCCATCAATTTCATGAAACGGAATTGTTATTCGACGATTTCGAGTTAATTGCAAAGCCCCTGAACATGGTATCATCCCCAAACTTGCTGGAGATGTAGAGAAGGGTTGGGGGTATACTACAAAAAAAGTATGTCTGTAACACAAATAGTATTTGGATAAAGTCAAGTAAAAATTTCAAAAATCTGAAGTTCGACTTTGATTTTGAACTTAATTTATGCAAAAACTACATGTGCTAGAGCAAACCTTTTTTCAAATGCTCCTATAACCAATCTCTATATCTCAATTTTGGTGATGATACCATGTTCAGAGGCTTTGCAATTAACTCACAGTTAGCAACTCGAAAAATTTGACCATCTCTTCAGAATTGTCTAAATATGACAAATACCGCCATTTTGTATTTTATTCCAGTGAAATAAATATATATTTACACTATACTGTATAAAATACACATCTGTTCTATTTCATTTGTTAAGGAACTTTAATTTAAAAAAATCCCACTATTTATGAAACCTCAAGCTTGCATAAAAATCTTTTGTTTTTTTTAACTGCATACGTAAAAATGTATTATTTTTGTCATTTTCATTTTGTTATCCAACATATATTACATAGAAATACATTGATTTCTGCATTGCTGCAGTCTCTCCATGATACTAAGTGCACTTAACATTAAAGGGTGAAGTCATTGGTAAAATCTTGGTTACAAGCATTCCGTATTGGCTTATAAAAAATAATAACTGACGGGAAACAGAAAAATAAACTTCACCAAAGAGAGATAGTCCGAAGAGCATCACATTCAATCATATCACAAAGGGTTTACAGTGGCTTGCAAAAGTATTTGGAACTTTTCCACATTTTGTCACATTACAGCCACAGACATGAATCAATGTTATTGGAATTCCACGTGAAAGACCAATACAAAGTGGTGTACACGTGAGAAGCCAGGGCAACAATGGAATGGTTAAAAACAAGACATATCCATGTGTTAGAATGGCCCAGTCAAAGTCCAGATCTAAATCCAATCGAGAATCTGTGGCAAGATCTGAAAACTGCTGTTCACAAACGCTGTCCATCTAATCTGACTGAGCTGGAGTTGTTTTGCAAAGAAGAATGTGCAAGGATTTCAGTCTCTAGATGTGCAAAGCTGGTGGAGACATACCCTAAAAGACTGGCAGCTGGAATTGCAGCAAAAGGTGCTTCTACAAAGTATTGTCTCAGGGGGCTGAATAATTACGCACACACCACTTTGCTGTTATTTATTTGTAAAAAATGTTTGAAAACATGTATGATTTTCCTTCCCCTTCTCACGTGTACACCACTTTGTATTGGTCTTTCACGTGGAATCCCAATAACATTGAGTCATGTTTGTGGCTGTGACAAAATGGGGAAAAGTTCCGAATACTTTTGCAAGCCACTGTAAATAGGAAGGTCAAACAAGTTTTTGTAGCCCCTTTGGCCCCAGTCCCAATGGAAATGCTGGTTGTAGCTTTAGGCTATGTTCCAACTTAGGCGAATAATCACCTGCGTAATCGCCAACGGGCGATCATCCATTCATGTCTATGGGTGCAATCAGGAAAAAAAACGCATGCAATCTCATCACTGGGGACAAGCCCATTCAAAATAGTGTAGGCGATTGACAGTGATTCCACAAACGATTAAAAATCGCGAGTGCCAGGCGATTCATCACGTAATTGGAAATATAATCTTAAGATAGGTAAACCCTAAACCAAAATCTACTGCACCATGCAACACTTTAAATGTGATGACTGCATACACACTTTCATATTTGGTCATAGAACCAGAGTGTTCTGTGTTTAATGAAGAGGGAAGGGGGGAGGAAGAGCAAGCTGCAGCCCCTTCGTCCTCTCCAAAGAAGACAACAACTTCACTCTACAGTACCCGAAACTTGTACATACAATACAACCAGCTGAGATGGTTACACTATCTCAGGGGTCCCCAAACTTTTTGCAAAGAGGAACAGTTTCTGTGAAGTAAAAATGTGGGGGGCGAACATTCCGCCTGACATTCTTTGAACCATTAAAAGCAAATGAACGATACCATGGGGCAGATCTTTTGCTTCACGAATACTGGGCATTAATCTCCCTGGCAGTTTTTGGCACCATCTCTTCGACGTCACCAATGGCTCCAAAAGGCCCCCATACATGGGTCGGATTCCGGCCGGATTCCGGGCCGATCGATTCCGGGCGCGTGCACGCGAAACGATCGTGCCGGAATCGTGTGCAGCCCACCTTGTCCGATCGATAACGTCCGATTGTTCAGGGGCCCAGAATCGGATCCAACAGAGAACCAACATGTTGGTCTTTTTGATCCGATTCTGCACACATCAGGGGGAGTTGCCATTTGTGAGGTGGACAATCGGACACGGAATTGTCCCGGAATCCGTTGGACAAGGTGGTATGCAGCGATCGGATTCTCTTAATTGGCCGATCGATCACACCTGCGATTCCCGCCAGAATCGCCGGAATCGATCGGATAGGTGATGGAGCGGCCATGGAATCCGACTGTGTATGGCTGGCTAAAGAGGTGAAGGGAAGCAGCCCCAGAGACCTCCATGTTATGGAGGTGGCATCGGTTTCCCATCCCACATCGCTGGTGTCAGCGATGAGTAGAGGGAAAGAGGGAGTGCGGGGAAAGCTATACTCAACTATACGGGCAAAACGCCAGGGAGGTTAATATTGTATAGCATTTGCAATTCACTTCTATAACACTAAAGACTGCCCCATAGGTTACATTTCACCTAACCCCAGAAGTCCTGACCATTCCCCTATATATGGCATATGGAGAGTCAGTGAAAAATTTCCCAGCACTGCTCATCTAAATGCCAAATCCTAATAGAAGGGATAATCTGCATGACGAAGCAGCCATAGACATGCACAGCACAGTGTAAAAGTATACACCCCTGACTGTACCAGTCACAGTGGGGCAGGGGTGTTCAAGCCAAAGCCCCTGTTAGAACCTTCACACTATGTGGTTTTTGAGGGAGATGGGGGTGCACTTGAAGCAAGCCTTAAGCTATGTGCACAAAAACAGCATCGATCGCCACTGCATATTGTTACATTTTGCAAATGTAAACACAAGCTGCATTTAGCCCCCGGGTCTGACTTTGGACATGCCTGACCTATAGGTTTGTAAGGGCTTTTATATTGGGGTTTTTGGGTATATTTAGTGTGAATGTTACACAGATTTCCTATGCAATATCTGTGTACATGCAGGTCAAACACTGCGTGCATTGCCAAAAGAGTAAAGTAATGTTCACACTGGGTGTGTCACCCAGGCACAGGAAGTATGTTATTTGCAGAATTACCAGATGAAAACTAAAGCAGCCAACACATCTAAGGACTGCTAAGCTGCATATATATATATATATATTTGTAGCCAAACTCCAAACTCAGTGATGCTCCTCAGATTGTCCTACTTATTTTATAATAATTGTTGCGTTTTATCCTCAGCAAACCCCCAACACCCAGGGTTCTAAACACTTCTACAGAAGGTGAACCTGACGAAACACAGATCTATAGGATCACTTGCTTAGAGGACAATATCTGAGTTAAATATTTAATGGAGAAAATATTTATTTTAAATATTCGATAAATTTAGGCTGCAACTACACTACAGAATTCTGCACCACTTAGACCGCAGGGAAAACCATGCAGTGCAGCCGCCCCCTGTAATACCCTATGGGAAATTACGTGCCAGTCTATACTGGGGCATCATGCCTGAGTTCGGGGGCAGTCGGCGTAGATTTAAAATGCCTGGCAAGGCCTTGGGGATCCAGGGGCGTCCCATGGACAAACCGTAAACACGTACCGTGTCCATTGATGTTTCCAGGCACGGTTTGCTAATAGAAATGTATAGGAAGCGGTATTGCTGGCACGGCGAATAACGTGACCTATACACCCTGAAAAAGCTACCAAACAGCGGGAGGGCGCTATGGATATGTACACACCAACGTGCCTATAACATCTCCCGTGGTTGCTGGGGCGGTATAGTGTAGACCCAACCTTGGGGGGGGGGGGGGGGGGGGGGGGGGGGGGGGGGGGGGGGTTTTACAAGTCTTTTTTTTGCCACCGGAGAGACTCAACAAAAAGCCAAAATCTGTAAAAATGTTTTACGTTTGTCCAAAATAGGAGATCAGAAAGCAATAAAAACTCGAAGGGATATAATTAA
Organism: Ptychadena robeensis; assembly: GCA_036250615.1. Classification (NCBI taxonomy): domain Eukaryota; kingdom Metazoa; phylum Chordata; class Amphibia; order Anura; family Ptychadenidae; genus Ptychadena; species Ptychadena robeensis. Next base: position 21,257,708 of record CM070038.1, on the reverse strand, counting down.
AAAGTTAATTTAAATTACCGTATTTTGTGGTCTATAAGACTGCAATATAGGTCGCACCCCATATATACAGCTGTATAAAAAGGTGAATGCTATTTCGGCTAATGTGTGTGTAAGCCGCAGGTGGCAGGCTATGCCTATTACAGAAAGAAGTGTCCTGCAAGTCTGGCCGGCAAAGCAGCAGTTCCAGAAGTTAAGCAGGAGTTCCAGGAGTTGGGGGAAGAAGAGGGAAGAACCACCCACAGGCGGATCTTCCCTTTGAGAGCTTCCCTTTTGGTGGTGCTTGGTCGCATCCAAACACAATAAAAAGAAGCATTTTTTCTACTTATTTTGTAACAGGTTATAATCATTGAAGGAAAGAAAAAATATATTCTGATATGTCAGATGTGTGTCGTGGCATAGATGCAGTGCTGCTAGTGTGAAACATCTTCTGCAGTACCATGAATGGCCACTGGATGATGCTGGATTGTTCTCAATGCTGAAAACATATCATATTTATAAAGAATAAAGTGTGATTGAGGAAGTGACATCTCGATTCCCAAGCTCAAAGAAGAGGGGATGTCATTGCTGCAGCCGTGTCATTAGAAGAGAGGAGCAATGTGGGACAATCGAGATTGATTGATTGATGCATTGACTGTAAAGCTAGCCATACACGTGTAGGATTCCATGGCCAATTGATCACTCCCCCGATCGATTCTGGCGATTCCATGCCGGGAATCGCAGGTGTGATCAATCGGCCAATTAAGAGTATCCATCGCTGCATACCACCTTAATCCAACGGATTCCGGGACGATTCCGTGTCCGATTGTCCACCTCACAAATGGCAACTCCCCCTGATCTGGGCAGAATCGGATCAGAAAGACCAATATGTTGGTTCTCTGTCGGATCCGATTCTGGGCCCCTGAACGATCGGACCTGATCGATTGGACAAGGTGGGCTGCATGCGATTCCGGCACGATCGTTCCGCGTGCACGCGCCCGGAATCGATCGTGCCGGAATCCCATGGGAATCCGACACGTGTATGGGGGCCTTAAGAGTTCATGGAGTGCAATAGGTTGGTATAGGTCCACTTTTAGGCCCATTGAGGTTTCATTGAAAAGTATAACTAAAGAAAAACACTTTCTTTTTAAGATTTGGATAAAATTCTGAGAGATGACAAACAAATTAGGTTTTTATTGCTGTCTGTGTACCTATTAGGAAGATTCACTCTCTGTAACTGCTTTGGCCTTCCATGTCACAAGATATCATGTAAAAATAAATTTGAAGGTGATCACAAATGGCAAAACAAGTACAAACCTTCCCCCTTTTTAAAAAAAATGGGCAAATGGCTTTAGATGTGCAACTGTGCAGATATGATATAAATATTTCAGATGCATCAGAATAAAAGGTGTGCAAAGTCTGTTAGACAGAAAGAATAGAAAAGCCTATCTCCGGCCAGCACAGGACTGTATTGTAGTTAGGACCCTTGCTAGCTGTATCTAACTAATCTGCATTAGATACAGAACTACTGGAACCAAACAATCTCATGTTGCCTGCCCACTTCTCCCTGCTGACTTAGCAGAGGTGCATTAGTCCACTACTTCCATTCAGAGCAATGATTCTTCTTTGCAGCATACTGGCAGGGGACAGGCTTTTCTACTTCTGTTCAGAACACCAAATGTAAGACCCCAATTCCGTGAGACTCCATGGATATACAGTATATAGCTAATTTAAACTTAATGTTAACCTTTAGCCTAGAGCAGTGGTTCCCCAACTGGGGGCGGGCCCCCCTGGCAGGGTGCGAAGATATTGCATGGGGGGGGGGGCGCGGGCTCTCATTCTTAACCTGTGTTTGAATAGTGATAGGGGGCTCAGTAATGTTCCAAAGGGGGGCCCTGCAAGGGAAGTTTGGGAAACACTGGCCTAGGGTAGTCATAAGCAATAAGTCTTTTGCCTAATGAAGGCTGGAAACACAACTGACAACGTTGAGAGACAATTACATTTTTAGACATTTTCTATATATTGGATAGAAATGGTCACAAAATTCTATCTAGTTTATTTGGGAGTTAATTAAAAAGCCCCCGAACAAGGGCTGATCACCAAAATTGCTGGAGGTTTACAGAATGGTTCAAGTTCACATGAAGATCAAAGTTAAGTTGAAATTTCAATTGGAAATGTTTTAATTGACTTTGATCTCAAAGGACACCTAAACTCAAAACCATAACATTAATATTTACCTCTTAGCTGTCCCTGTGGCTCAAAGGAAATCCTAAAATAAATCACTTACCAGCTCTGCCCTTGTCAGTCCTGATGTTTGTTCTGGTTTCTGGGCGTTAATAGCTGCAGTAACACGTACGGCGGCCGGGGGATCGCAGGGATTAGTATATAAAGTGAATTTATTATATTAGATTAGTATAGTAAAGTGATGTGACCGCTTTCTGTATCGGCGTGAGATAGAGCAGGGGTGTCAAACTCAAATATATAGTAAACCAAAACTGAAAACATGGACAAAGTTGAGGGCCAACTACATGCTATTGGGCGAACTGTCCTTAAGGCTTCCGGATTTTCAGATTCAAATTCCTCCCAAACAGACGGCCATCTGATTTTTCTAAATGTCCGATAAGCCTGTTCGCGAATGGATGTGGCCAATGTTTGGCCATCACTTGTTATCGCACCTATTGAATAGAATTAGCTGCATCAAAAATGGGTCAGTTGCTTATTGGACGTGTTTTTGCCACATTGGTTCCATAGGACCCAATGGTCTCAGCCCGTGTTAACACAGTGTAAAAAAAACACAGCAAAGACGCGGGGGCTCCATCACTATGCATACAGTGTATGCACAGGGATCAAAATTTACTCGCCACTCCTCCTTCCCTACAGCCCTTCTCTGCTACACTCACTGAGCTTCTCTACTCCCAATCTGGGACAAGAAAACTATGAATCCCAGCATGTTTAGATGGTGGGTGCTCACTGTGAAGTCAATAGACGGCCCCACTGAGCAGCTGGGATTCATACTTATTTACATCCGGAATGGAGATCTTTTATCACAGATTATCTCAATAATAGGGGGTTCACCAGCAAGGGAAGCAAACTGCATAAGGTGAGTTTAGGTACGCTTTAATTTATGCAAAGACTACATATGGTAGAGCAATGTCTACCAACACGTCAGCAATTTTGCTGATGTTGCTGACAACACGTCAGCAATTTTGGTGATGTTGCCATGTTCAGGGGACTTTTGCAAATAGCTCACAAAGTCAGCTAGTCTAAATAAAAATGAATAAATAAATAAATGACCATCTCTAATATTGGACTCAGTGATGCCCTTGCCAGAGAAGTACCATGCCGTACATTAGCAGGTTAGAAGTTGAACCTTCAATGATGCAATGAAATTTGTTACCACAATGACCATGCACTTATCCAGAGTGTTCTTTGCATTCTACTTGAGAATATGAAATCACAGTTTATATGGTAGAGCTGTGAAGTGCAAATGTTTCCTAGCACCAGATGTTCAGAGATAGTAAAGATCGGTAGCCCAGCCTCTCACCACAGGGCAAAACACAAAGTGGGGGAGCAAACAAAATACAATAAAAACCAGAAACCAAATCAGGATATGGCTAATTTTATCAATGTACCATTTATGTCAAGTATTTTTTTTCCTCTGCGAAAAAGCGAAAAGGTTAGATATAAAAAAGTTCAATTCCTTTTATACAGAAACCAGCTTTATAAAAATATTAAAACCCTAGAAGCAATTTTAGGAAAAGCTATATATAATATTCACATTTCTCCTGTTCATAGGCACTAAAATGGAACATTTTCTTTTGTCGTGAGATTTACATATCCAAGTTTGAGGGCCTCCTAGTAGGTTTTGAGGACCTCTTTCCTTATTAGAGCTTGTTGACCTGCTTGATCTGAAAGCCCTTCTTAACGTACATAGTTCACATTGTAAACAATCGCTCAACATTCCCAAAAGGCTCGACAAATGTTCTGTTGCCAAAATTCCTTACCTAACGTCTTGCTCACTAACAGGCCCTCTGATACGGTCGCACCTAAGCGGCCTCAAAAGAGGATCCTCACTTAGTGGTTCTACCTTACTGGTGGTTCCAAGCTCAGCTGCTGCTCCACCAGGTTAGATATCGGTTCCCTCACCACTTTATGTAAACACATTATCACCACCACAACCTTTTGGACCACTCAAGCCACATGGTCAACAAAATCCTCTTCAACCTTTATGTGCCTCTTCAAAGCTCAGTTATTGGGTTAAAGATGTGTTTTGTTAGAGGAAGCCAATGAAATTAAACTAGCGCTTTGACTTCTTAGAGCTAAAGTCCTTTTTTCCCAAAATCCTATGCAACTCTGGCGACATGTAGTATGGTTTGGATGCAGATCCATTATTCCTCTCCAGATCTTCGCCTGAAAGTTGAAAGGGCGGTAGCAAGGAGCAGGAAAGAAAAAGAAAATAGTTGGAAAATGAGTGACAGTTTGCAGATTGAGACAGAAGCACATGATAGATATTTTAAAGCCAACTCCATTTCTATACATTTCTATACAGCGCTATAAATTTCTGTTAACGAACCGCGCCCAGGCAGGAAAAAATGGGCGTGGCACATGTCTCCAGTGCGGTAGCCCCAGATCCCCAATGTTATAAATCCTTGGCCTTCCCCAACCTCGGGCATGATGCGCCAGTATAGACCCTGCACTGTGCATTTTTTTCTCTGCAGCCTTAAGCCAACCACATTATAGTTTTTACAAACTGGTCAAAGAAATTTCATAGAGTAATCCCTCATTGACTGGAGATTCATGTGTCATGCATAAAGAAACAGCAAGAAAGGAAACCAAAATACAAGTCTAGGAAATAAGCAAGCAAGGACAGGCTAAGTGCTATTACTTTCTGGTCCCTCCATTACTGTGACACTTTGCGAATACACATGTTTTTTGGATCTGCACAGCTACACACTTCCTAAACATAATTAATATGTTTTGCACTAAATAAAAAGGAGTCAGTAAATTCTTTTATAATGCAGAGCTAATGACCTATAACATAAACTACAAGGCCAGTGGACTCACTGACCACTGAAGCTGCACTTGTTATCAAAGCATTAATAAAGTTTACGGAAACAATGGTGGAGTTATCTAAAAATCCTTTATGCCTGATGGGTGCAGACAGACAAGCTCCGATGAGCTCTGGAATGCAGCGTGATGACGTCATCACGGTGCATTCTGGGGCTGCTTTAATCGGCCGGGAACCCTTTGTGTGCCGGCCATTAGCTTCAATGAAGACGCTGGTCTTCATTGAAGTTAATGGCATCGACCAGAGAACATCGGACATGTTCTCTGGCCGACCAAGCTGTGGGGCGACAGGGATCTGTCGCCCCATGTGGGCACACGCCGATTGGTGGACGATTTTGCTGCCGACCGACGGCGCGAGCGTGCACGCCTGTCAGTCAGCGGGAAAATCGGTCGCTAATCGGCGTGTGTATGCCAGGCTTAACTCAGCAACTCAGTTAAGGCCTCCACACATCGGCGTATCGGAGTATCGGCGGGCACCCTTTGTGTAGCAGCAGTTAGTTTGAATGGGGACGCCGGTCCCCATTCAAACTAAGGCATCGGACAGAGATTTACGGACATTTATTATGACATTAAAACTAAAAAATAATTGAATTTTACCAGCATCTTCGACAACTAGAGTCCCCATCCAAAGTATTGGCCGGGGATCAATTTCCCCAGGTGGTGTGCATTGATTCCCCTAATGAACATTGTGTGATTGCTTGATGATTCTTGTGTCACCCCATTGTGAATGACACATGATCGCCGGGGAATCAATACACCCTCTCAGCTTTGATTTAAGGCCAATTTCAGGGCGTTGTTTCCACAAACTGAACACCAAAAAACGTAAACCTCAACCCTACCACTAAACATGAGCTTTTGGGTTTGGTGGGCGTTCACCCATAAAGATAACATGGTTGTCATATGTCCCCCAACCACAATGTATGCAAACACTGCATAGAGTGGTCATTTTTAGGCCAGCAGGTCTATAAAAGAAAAGCAGGGGGTGAGTCACGTGTGGCCTATGTGTAAAATATCTTGTCTCAAGGCCAGAAATGATAACAATTAGCTGATCATACTTTGTCAGGGGTGGAGGTTTCTTACTATATAATACTTACAAAAACACAGGAAAAGCGTGTCGACACACATGGCATATACGCTGAAGAATCCGTGTGCAATAAGATACGATCCAATGATCACTGTCTGCGGGGAACAGAGAAAATACCTTTACAAAGGCATCCTAATGACATATGCAGCAATGCAATACAAATAATGAAGAATAAGCGCTGTGTAGACTTGTATATGAATAAAATCTAAATTGTGTTTACGGATAATACATTCTGGAGAACAGAAAGGTGTCGGTGTCACATCTAATAGCCAATTAGAACTTGTGTAAATGGAGGAGACATGAAATCGAATTTGTTATTTTTTCTTTCATTACATGTCCTTCTATATCCAAATTGCTGGGATATGTTAATGGTGCCATAAAATATAAGACATAAGCAACATACTGTATATACTCGAGTATAAGCCGAGGTACCTAATTTTATCAAAAAAAACTGGAAAAACGTATTGACTCGAGTATAAGCAGATGGCAAACGCAAAGTCAGATAGTGGAGTTTTCTTAATGAGAAAAATATAGAGAAGCACCATTGCCCCTAGAATTGAATCAAACAGGTGAATCTTAGTGCCACACCCTCAATTAAGTTAAGAGAACACAGGATTATTGTGATTACAGGATGGGTTTTCAATGCACTTATTATGATTCAAACATGAAAATAAATTTCCATTTAAAAAGTCTTTATTATTATTATTGGGACCAGTACATGGAGTGGAAAATTATTAAAATTTTTGAATCATAGGTTGTGGAGTGTTCTATTTGAACTAGTAACAGTAACCGGCCACCAGATGGCAGTGTGGCGTTTGATTACATTAGATCAACTGTTGTCTGGAAACAAGGAGCTCACAGAGGCTGAAAGCTGAAAAGGAAGCTTTGCACTGCCTGAAGTTCCTGGGACCCAGACAGACTCAAGTATAAGCCAAGGGGAGCTTTTTAGCCCATTTTGTGGGCTGAAAAACTCAGCTAATACACATGTATATATGGTAACTAAGTTTCGGTGGGTTAAGTTTGTTCTTTCAAGGGAGCAGTGTAGATAAAAAAATTTGAAATGCAATTAAAAAATACTGAATATACTCGAGTATAAGCTGAAAAAATTTCATTGGCTTGAGTAAAGAGATGTTTCAAGATAAATAACAACTTTGTGAGTTAAATGCAAAACCCCTGAACATGGTATCATCAACAAAATTGCTGTACTCGCTGGCAGTTTCCTTACACAGCGGAGAGGGGAGATCAAAATGCACATTCCCCCATCATCCCCCCCCCCTTCTCCTTGTATGAAGAAAAAAAAGTTGCCGAAGTGTGCTCTCTAGTGACACCATTTTTGTGGCTGAAATTGGGCATTGCATCAGATGTTTTTTCCTAATTAATTTAAACACATGAAATATTTCTGATTTCCTGCTCTAAAATCTGAGTGCGTCTTATGGTCAGGTGCACCTTATAGTCCGACACATGCGGTAATAACAGCAATACAGACCTCCTGACACCAAGGACTAACTAACTGTAACTAAAACAGGTTGGTTTTCAAAATCTCATTCTGTTCTTGAACTGTCAGGATCTGCCTTGATACAATTCATGGTGACTAGGAGAAGGTGTTTGTGCTACCTGCACTAATAAATATCAGGGTATACTATGTACTGTATATACAGAAGAATCTATGAAGTGCTTTTTATTGTATACTTAATGCAATGACTTACCAAGAGTGGCACCCAGTAATAATTCAAAGAAGGAGCTTCAGCAGAAATATAAGGTATTTTCCTTGTGAAAAAGAAGAAGGCCAGGACTCCTAGAGTAACATATGGAAGAATGTGAATAGTGACCTGATTTTCTTTTCTATACAATAAAAATAAGTTGTCAGGGGGAGAAAATATAAAGTTTCACTTTTCTATCAATATTCACTGTAAGTTGTGTGCAATATTCTGTGCAATATTGTAATTCAAACCTACCTGAATAATTAAATGTATCCTTAGCAAGGTGTTTGTGCACTAAAAATAGTTCAGGCAGTCTAGTTAGTAAATATTGTTTTATATATAGAGCTTCTTCTCAACTGTATAGACCAGGGGTGCCCAACAGGTGGATCGCGACCTATCCCAGTAGATCACTAAGGCAACAGGAGAAGATTACAGAGCCTGTTTTTTGGTAATAATTAAAGGAGGCCATAC
>CM070038.1:21203208-21220160 GCA_036250615.1 Ptychadena robeensis | reverse complement strand
TTAAAGTCTATGGTGCGCTTTTGGTACAGAGATCTGTACCTATGCAGTGCGCTAGGGAGGCTAGAGTGCTTGATAGTAAATTAGTTAGACAATACTGGTATGCCTTGGTATAAGAACTTAATTGGGTCTAGATAACCCTATAATCATGCAATCATGATACTAGCCAGATAACATAAAAGCATAGGTTGTGCAGGTTCTATGTCATATCCATTAAAGAAAAATAGGGTTCCATACACTGGCAATGTATGGGAAAGAAGGGGGTTTCTGAGGAATCCCTCTTTTGCTCAATAAATTTCAGCCAGAAACATGATTTGTTTGTTTTTAACCCGAGGGTTATAGTTTATTCCATTTATAATATATATGTAATATCCATTAAGTGCTGGGTAGCACACATTGTTTTTGATACAACACAATTTGTCCTTCATGCAATAAAGGGACAAAAAGAGGACCTCCTACACATGGTGGTCCTCGTTTTCCCCTTATACAGTTTTATAAAAAACCAAAGAGACCACACCATTGCTGGGGGGGTCAAATAAATACAGTTGGATATGCACGGATATTGCTTCGACATGTTTCGTCCTATAGGGACTTTTTCAAGAATAAGCCATGCACTGTCCTCTGTTGTGAGACCACATGTCTTTTTGCAGCATTTAAAAGGTCCTTCAATAGGTGGGGAGATGTATCTCCACTCAGCCTTGATGGTTGTATGAGCAGAGAAGATGACTCTCTGAGATAGCGGTTCTCCTCGTCTCTGGTGGCCGCCCCTCTGACTATTGCTTCTCCCTTATATCCATGAAAGTGTACAAGATGTTTCACCAAACCGGCTTCCTCAGGCTGTACATCATATTGTTGGATCAAATGGCAGACATGAATGACTTGCTCCCACAACAAAACATCAAGCTGAGAATTTCCCTATAGTCGGTCCAACTTCAAAAGAAGGAAGCTGGCCATCAAGGGACCTTTAAGGTTATCTAGACCCAATAAACTTCTAATACCAAGACATACCAGTATTGTCTTACTAATTTCCTGTCAAGCACTCCAGTCAAATTCCCACCTGGGGGGAAGTGTTGTTTTGGTAAAGAATGCAGTTTTGGGGATGGGAGTGCTTCATATGATACAGGTTTAGGTCCAATATACAAAAATACATTTTAATCTTATATTTAAGTGTGATTGCTTTCTTTACCTTCTCTTTCTTCCTTCTGTATTTTCTAGCTATGTTGGGGCTATTTTAATGCACTCTCTCAAGTAAGTCCTCAAACATGAGTATCTGGGCTAGTGCAGCTTACGAACACTTCTCTGACATCCTGGGACTTTATATACAACTGCACAAACGGAAATTCTGGTTGTGCCAAGACTTTTTCTGTAAGTTACTCTATTTTTCAGACTATAAGACGCACTGGACCATAAGACGTTTTTAGAGCAGGGAAACCAGAAAACAATAATATTGGAAGTGTTCAAGTGAATTAGATCACTGCTTTGAATTAAATCAATGCAATACCAAACATCTGCCACTAGATGTCACTAGCAGCAGTACTATCGCGGCACACACGTCATCTTCTTCACTGATCGGGAGGAGGGGGGCATGGGAAAAACGGCTACAAAGTCTCCTCTCCCTCTCAGGCTGTGTCAGTGGAAGCTGTAGAGTCAATGCAGGTCCCACAGACAGGCAGAGAGATAGATAGCTATCTCGCTCTTCAATGCTTATACCAGCCGGGCTCTGGGCTCTGATGGCATAAGTAATGCAATTCAGATGTGAGATCCGGCTGTGGGTGGATCTTTCATCTGACAGCTCCTCCAGCTCCCTGGATAATATCCTTGCCAGAGGGAGAGCTGGCGGTGAGCCAAGGTGCGCCCATAAGACGCAGATTTCTGTGGGGAAAACGTGCATCTTATAGTCCGGAAAATACAGTAAGACAAAAATTTGGATTGAGACTCAAGCTTTATATTAAGAGGTTTTAATTCAAGGGTCCACTGTTTTATTATAACAGTCTTCTGTGATACACTTTTCTCAAGTAATATCTAATGAGATTCCTCAGTAGACTGGACTGGTTAAATATATACGCAATAAATGGAGTCTGTGATGTTAACCCGTGTATTTCTTTACCATTAATATTTGAGCCCTGATGAAGGTACCATACCTGAGTAGTAGGACACTGCAAGTTGATCAGCACCACAGGACTTGCACATTGCAGGATATTAAAGTACATTAGAAGCGTCTTATTCCTGAAAGAGACAAAAATTTGAAAATTCATTTACTTATAGAGAAACTACATTCTGTCTATAAAACATTAAAACTATAAATATGATGAAACGTATCATCAGATATAAATTTAATATTAAATGTACACATGCTAAATTTTGTGGATGTGGAATACTTCTAAGTATTTGTTTATTACAATGCTTTGAAGCATGAGGACACCAATAACACAAATCAACTTTTCCCAGACAAAGTCAGCAGATCATTTTTTAGGCTACAGATCACTCATAACAATTATAGCAGTGGTGGGCAACTGAGTTGATATGGAGGGCCACAAGTATGGTACTCAGTACCACTAAAGGGCCGCACATAATATTTTCAATCTATACTGACTTGCATAAGCATTTTATAATAAAAAAAAAAAGGCAGCAGGTATAGCTAGGATACATTATATTTTATTTTTTACAAAATGTGTTTACTATTATACTTCAAGCATTAGGGAACACTGCAGTATGGTAATGCACATTTTGTGTCATGCATATCAAAGGTTATGTGCCTCATAGATATAATCAAAGCAATTGATAAAACCTTCCATTCGGCAGACAGGTTTCAGGGGCCGCAATTGGAGGACTGAGGGGGCTGCCAAAGATTGCCCAGGTTGGGCACCTGGGACTATACTACTGAATTATATTCTAACATTTAATGGAGGTATTTATGCTAAATTTAAGTTATTATAAAGCATTATATTATAGATGTGATGTATTTTGGTACAGTGCCTTTGTAGTCTGATTTTCATATTGAGAGTCTGATTTCCAATGGGTGTTTTACATACAGCTGTTTTCCTTTTTTTTTTATTACAGTCTCCCACATCAACATTTGCTTAGATAGTCAGACCTGACTGGTAGACTTGCCTTAGGAGAGGGGAAGAGAAGGTAATTGTGCAGCATCTCTAAGCAGAAAGTAATGATGAGCAGCATAGGCAACATTCATATTCGCGGCATGCTGCAAATTTTTTATTGCGAATATCGGCAGTTTTTATTGCGAATATATGTTTAACATGGCGCAAATTTTTATGTGAATTTTAAAAGTGACGATTTTCGCAATATTCGCATCGCCCCAATATTCAATTAAAAAACTGTTGATGGTGTTGCTAAGCTCTTGTTGCAGCCTCCCATTCGTCCACTTGCATTGAGAGGCATGTGTAATGGATAAAAAATACTGAATATCCGGAATTGCGAATATTCGGCAATATATTCACCATCTTCGCGAATTTCCAAATTGCCGATATTCGCGATTAATATTCGGAATCCGAATATTGTGATCATCAATAGCAGAAAGTAGATTCTATAGATGTAATCTATCTGCGCTCCCATAGACCAATTCAGCATCCAAATAAGGAGAGGCTAAACCAGTCATGGGCACACTAAGGTTCTGGGGGTCAGATCCAACTCTTTTTAAACTAGCCCGTTGTCACCTTGATGATGCTCTTGGTCCCCTCTGCTTGTTCCTTGCAATGAGCGTAATGCATAGAGGAGTCTGGACATCCACCTTATCTCTGCTTTTTGCAGTGAATGCGTGGAGCCAGAATGTCTTGTGACCAAGGTCTCTGTATTGTTACTCAAATATGACAGTTAATTTTTTTTTTAATTCCTTCATTTTTTTTTACCTTCCTAGCAGTTTGATTTTTTGTTGAAAGCCTACAGGAAATTTAAAAAGTTACAGGCGCCCAGCATCTTCAATATAGCTGGGCATGTGGAATCCAGACACCTATGGCGGGAGTCCATTACAGGCTCTTGGTCCAACCCCTTTGTCAAATTCAAGAACCCATTGTGGCCCATGAGTCAAAAAGTGTGCCCACCCCTGGACTAGACTAAATTATTAGTTGTCTGTATGGCTTGGTTTAATTTATAAACACTGCTAATGTTTTTAATCAGTTTAAATTACCCAAGTCTTTCATGTGCTTTAAAGGTAAAATGTAACAAATATCTATTTATTTTAGGGGATTATTTGTGAAGGCTTAAAAAAGTTATACTAAGGTGTCTGAGTATTATTTCAAATAGGTTCATTTGTGTAATACTTCATTTTTCCACAAGAGGGCTCCAAAGACAGCTAAGTGAAGGTTCTTGATCATGTAAACCAGTGGTAGGCAACTGAGTTGATATGAAGGGCCACAAGTGCGGCCCTCGGCATCACTTATCACTAATCACTACAGGCAGTCAAAACCCGACAGCACCCACCCCCCTCCTTCCCCCTGGGTGCAGCGCTCAAATGTAGACCTGGGTTCCCTGATCAACATTGCCAATTTTATTGATGTAGGACCGACAAAGTTGATTAGGAAAGCTGGGTCAGCATGTGACCACTTCACAGGTGAGTTGCTATACCCCATGCATTAACAGTTCGGTTTTGGGGGCCGCATGTGGAGGACCAAGGGGGGGCGCCGAACAACGCCCAAAGGGCTGCATGTGACCCCCCGGGCCGCAGGTTGGGCACCTAATAAACCTAAAATCAATACTTAATAGTTAAAGGGTGATTAAAAAAACACTTTTCACTTCTTTAAATGTTTTCGTCTCTGTCTTCCTGTGCCAGTACCCAAACTTCCTTAATGTGCTCTCTCCTGTCTACACAGGGGCTACTTTCCTGCACTACATGTCCCAAGTGCACTTGTGTGGGTAACTTTCTGCCCATGCAGTGATCAGGGACCCACACACAGTGGCACAGCACTATAAGTGCCCGGTGCACATATTAAGGGCTTTTTTTTCACCTTAATATGTGCACCGGGCACATTTAAGTGGACACTGCTAGACGTGTTGGAAAAAAAAGCAATGAAAAATTTTTTTTTTAAGCTTAATAAGTTAACATGAATTCAGTAAGTGCAAAGAAACAAATTAAAGTAATATAGGTGTAAGTATATGAACATCATTTTATATTTTTACATAACGGTTTAATTATGTTTTAACAATAAGCAGAAAATCTGAATCATCTCAACTTTTCTAAACTACCTGAATGAACATTATAAAGACAGGTACTTACTCATTTGGTGTATCCTTCTGTCCACAAAACTGCCCATAGCTGTCTGTGGGATATATAACTTTCCTGGGGTCCCCATGAATCCAGGCTAAAAGGCAAAACAAAGTATAAATATTAAACAGCTCACTAAATAGCTATCAGTCATTTCAGAAACTCTTTCTAGGTTATTTATCCTGAAAATAAGGTGCATTTACATTTTGCCTCATATATAAGGCACCCCCCGAAAATAAGACACCTTTACATTTTTCCTCACGCTGAAATATTAGGCATCCCCCCCAAAATAAGGCACCCCCGAAGATACGGTACTGTAACTCTGGATCAGAGGGGGCAATCAAAATGACACAGGAGGATCAGAAGGGGTTACTAAAATGGTAATCCCCCCTCTAAGTCTCCTGCGCCATTTTGATTCCTTCCCTCTGATCCCCCCCCCCGTGTCATTTTAAGTGATCCCCCCACCCTGATACCCCAGCGTATTCTTCTTCATGGAAAAATAAGACATTCCCCAAAAATATGACATAGGGCATCTTTGGGAGCAAAAATTAATATAAGACAATACAAGTCTTATTTTCGGGGGAAACACAGTAGCATATTTTTTTCAGACTATAAGACACACTTTTTTCAATTTAAATCAATGGAAAAATGTATGTTGCGTCTCTATGGTCCAAATATGTTTTGTTTTTGTTTCAAACATACCATGAGGCTGGAAATTGTGCTATTCACTCCAGCCATGCCAAAAGGCCACTGCCAAGAGGGCAGTCTTAGTTCCAATGTAGGGTGCCGGGCTGAAACCTTAATATGTTTATACACACTTGCAGCACCATTCTCTGAATTCACTGAGAAACTTATGGAGAGACAATTTTTACAATCTGAAACTAACAACTTACCCATGAGCAGCTATTTGTATAAGGGAGAAGAGAGAAGTCTATGTCACATAATTCTATTACTGCAATGCAGAATGTAAATGTAAGTACACAACTCATGCTATCATATTAGCGTTAACTCATTTAGCTATTAAAGTTGTGAGCTCAGTCTGTTGTTGTAAACGTAACCCCTCCCGTATGATAATAACTGCATAAAAGCTGGGTCCATGGCACCCACCTGCGGCTTGCCCCCTGTTAAGGCCCTGTTTTAGTGTGTTTAAGTTGGCGGTATTCATCATGTTGGCATTGCAACGCCATATTAATTTAAATGAACAAACCACATTAACGTTACACAGCGTGTAGGTTCCTAGATCCCAGAAGAAGTAAACCACAAAGGTGGGGATGCCAAAAACTTCCAAGTGGATAGAAATATGGAACTTATAGGAATATGTGACACCCTTCATAATAGTCATAAGAATGGAATTATTTCACTTGTAAAGTATCCATGACACAAGGAGTCTGATAGTGATTCTGACTAACAGCTTGTGAGAAAATTGTATCATCACAGAGAATTTCTGGATATGTAGGGAAGGGTTGTGGGAATACTGTAATGAAAAGGTATTGTTATAGTTAATGCAATTTTTGAATAGAAAGTCTAAATTTCAAGTGAACATTTCAACTTGGAACTTTTCATGAATAAACTAAAGCAATACTTTTTTTGTAATATTCCTCCAACCCTTCTCTAGATCTCCAGCTATTTGGGGCATGATACTATGTTCGGGGGCTTTGTGATTAAGTCAAAGAATGACATTTTCAAAATGAAATTCCACCAGAACAATTAGCATAAAATCCACAAGGTGGCGCAGAAACTCCAGACAAGTTATTTCATTTTTACTTTTTTACTTCGGCCAAAGAGAGATGGATGTGTAATCAGGGGCACTGGAAAGTTTATTTAGGTGAGTATTTTACAAGAGATTGTACTGAATACAGCTTTTAATACAGAAAGCTGTATTCAGTGCCATTTAGATGTGAAAATCCGCTGCCCGTTGTGATGTCATCGCATTAGTGACACCAGGGGGCCATGGATGCTGGAGAAGGTTAGATGGTGCTACAGGGCTCCAATAAGCAGTGGAAGAACACAGCTTGTTAACCTTTTGCGAGTCCACACTGGACGAGCTAGGTTCATCTCAACTGCTAGGGGGGTTAAAGTACCCCTATCCCTCACATCAGCCATCTTGGAGTAGGGGAAAGAGAAGGGAAAACATGTGCCAAGATGGCGGTGCCCTGAGTCACATACTCCTTCAGGGTCCCACCCCTGGCAGGCTCGACCTCATAATACAGTAGTAGGTTTAGGAAGAAAGGGTGGTGGGTGGTAGTACGGGTTAGATTACAAAATGGGGTGGAGAAGGTTACTGGACTGGGCTCATCTGTACTCAAGTCATTATTTTGCACTTCTCTGGCTGACCGTACAGATGTGTCACTTCTCACTATAGTCGTGAATCTAGAAATACACACACTACTCCTACTATGCATTGTGAAGGAGTGGATGACGTACAGTATGCAGATATGTTAGTTATGTTCTTCGCAGTGCTGGGACTTTTATTGTGCTCCCTCTAATGAAACAACATCTATTGGTAACATCTTTTGTCGTGCGTCTCTGTGAATCATGTTTATGTGACACGCCGGGAACATTTTATTAGGTGAAACACAGCAAAATTGTCACATCTGCGCGGCTCTATCAAGGGACACGACCGCTGTCATTAAATTATGGCATAATACATGGAGTCATGATGTAGAACCCGGGAAGGTTATAAATATGTATGAGGACAACCCTTTCTAGATGCAAGGGAGATTTGTTCTGCTGAATATTTCTCTCCCTCTCTGGTTATATGTACGATTGCTCCTCGCATAATTCATAGTCTTTGATGGATGGCTTGTTTCAGAAAGCTGCAAACCTACGTTTTTCCTCAATCTTCTATTTCCTATGGAATTGACTACGGGGAAAGATTACACTTTCAGATGTGCTATGGCAAATACAATGTAGCAATGTTTTGATTCATTGTATTTACTATAACCATCATATCTAGATTACTATGGATCTGTATGTGACAATAGACTTAGAAAACTTTTCAAAAAATATTTACAATTTAAATGGTTTTCTAACCTTGAGTTAAAGCGGTTTTAAACTCAAATGAAAAAAAACACACACACATTAATCAGACACAATACTCACCTGTCAGCAGATGGAAAACTGCTACACAAAAAAACCCACACCATACTCACCTACTCTCCTTGCAGTTCTCATGCTGGCATCTTAGCTCCTGGAGACCTGCAGCTACTTGCACCCTCACTGCCCCCCTCTCCTCCCCCTTCCACTCATCTCCACCTCCCCCTCCTGTCTCTTCTCTGTCGGAGCTGGGAGTTGGGGGGGGATTAGCTGCCGAGTTCCTGCCTGGGAGAGATGTCCCAGGCACCACTTAAGCTTCCTAGGGGCTACGTAAGGCAGTGGGAGGGGCGCACTCGTAACAAGCTCCCCTCCTGCTGTCAGAAAAAGATTATTATTTTACAATAAGGGTGTCAGCAGATGCAGCTGATACTGCTGAGTAACCTCCTAGGTGATGGGTCCGCTTTTAAACTGACCTACCACCTAGTAGGTCACTACGAGATCCGCGCTCGAAAATAACAAAACTTTTTCTGACAGCTGGAGGGGCCCCTTCCATTGTCTGACATCACTCGGTTGCACCTGCCCAGTCCCGCGGGATTGTGACGTCACCGTTAAATCAGCTGAACACTTGTCCCCGTCTAAAGTATTAGACTGATCTAAGGGTCCCCATACACCTTTAGAATCCTCTGTCGGATTTCCTTTTAAACTCCTTTTGTTTTACCAAAACCATGTTATATAAGGGACTTTCTAAACCATCAAGTCTACCTGTGTTCAATCGCAGAGGACCCGGCAGTACATAGTTGTTGGTAGATCTAAAGGATATCTGACAGAGAGATCTAAAGGTGTATGGCCAGCTTTAGAGTTACGGACATGTCTTTAATGGCTTAGATCGATTTGGCGGCCGATTTAGTCTCTTTAAGCTTTAGATCGGCACCCAATTTTTGGGCGGTTGGTCGGCCGAAAAATCTAAGCGTGTATGGGGGCTTTACTGAGTTCTTCTTCAAGAGTTCACCTTTATGCAAACCTACTTATTCAAGGAAACCTCATTAAATCATCAGGAACAATACAACCACAGCCACAAATTTGCTCCTCTTCATTTCCTACAATTCTCCTGTCAATGATCCATTCCCTTAGATTAGAAATACAGAATACTCAACATACACCATAGGAAATAGGCTTCATACATCCGCATAGCCCATCATTCCTATATAGGAATGGCCAGCCATGCCAGATATAATCTCTGACTCCTCATACACCATCTCCATTCTACTTTAACACTAAATTAAATGCGCGCTATTAGTCCCGATCCAGCCTGCCAAACAGTGGTCCTCCAGCAATTTAGTAAATCACGGAAGCAGAAAATGCAGCAGCTGCTGGGCGCTCTATTAATGGCGATGGTCATTCTGGAAAACACCACCTGTTCTCTGGCAGAATATGAGCCGCGAGAAGATGATGATACGGAAAGTTTTATTTTCTAATTATCCAATTATCCATCATTGCAAATAGATTTGTACTGCGAAAATGTACTTCAGATCAGAATGGAATACATACTGAACTTTCTAGCTGTATGGGGATAAGGAATGGAAGGAGAATGTCAAAGGCTAAAGGCTGCCATACACGGCACGGATTCGTGCCGGATTCTGGCGCGATGGATTCCGGGCGCGTGCACCCGGATCCATCGTGCCGGAATCCTCTGCAGCCCACCTTGCCCGTCCGACCGCATCCGATGGATCGGGGGCACAGAATCGGATCCGAGGAAGAACCAACCTGTTGGTCTTTTCGGGTCCGATTCTGCTCTGATCAGGGGGCGTTGCGGTCAGGGAGCCGATCCATCGGACACGGATCCGGCCGTGCAAGGTGGGCTGCCACGATCGGATTCCCTAATTGGCTGATCGTTCTCACCTGTGGATGCCGCCGGAATCCATCGGTGCTGAATCGATCAGCCAGGGAATCCGTGCAGTGTATGGCTAGCTTAAGGCCCCCCCCCATACACCTTTAGATGTCTTTGTCAGATTTCCTTTAGATCTCCTCTTGTTTTTCCAAAACCATGTAATATGAGGGACTTTCTAAACCATCAAGTCTACCTGTGTTCAGTCGCAGAGGACCCGGCACTACATAGTTGTTGGTAGATCGAAAGGAAATCTGACAGAGAGGTGTATGGCCAGCTTAAGTACTCACTATATGAGTTTTAATTGCACAGGTTTTTTTACTGCACAAGTTTTTACATAGACAACCAATGTTACCATTCACACTGCGTTTTTTAAAAACGCCCTGCTGTATGCATTTTTGATCATCGTTCATGCTTATTTCATTGATATGTTCAAAAACACAAACTCAAATGCAAAACAAAAACGCAGATGTAATGTGAAAAACGCATGCCTATAAAAAAGTGCATATAGTGTGAAAGGGCCCTTAGACCAGTATTCAAGTTGTCTACATGGAAATTAGATGTCTGAAAAAAGACCAGAATAGGAAGTTTAAGGTGGTGTTACGGACATGTTGGCGTGATGTATCCATAGTGGCTGCCCGTGGTTTGCCCTCTGTTCAGGCTCTGTATGGAAAGGTTTAGGGCACGTCAGAAATACCACACCCTATACTTTGCATCTCAGGCCCGGTTTATCAATGTTTACTAATAGGCCGGTGGCATGGGTCATGATGTGCCAGTATAGACTGGCATGTCATTTCCTGTAGGGGAATACAGGGAGGGAAGTCTGCACTGCGCAGCGAACACAGGGAAAAATACATAGTGCCAAAACTCCACTGCATTTTTTTAAAAAACGCATGCAAAAAAAAAAAATACTAGCTGCGATTTGAGTATGGTTCAGACATGTCTTCTGGACGCTTTATTTCTCTTCTTTATTGATTTCAATGGACTTAAAAACAGATGAACTGCTCCAAAAATGCCCCAGTGGAGCCTTGGCTTAACTTCTCAGAGTAAAAAATCATCACCAAGATAGAAAAGTGGGGAAAATCTTTTGAATGCTGTCAGAACATGAGGGAAAATTCTCCAAGTGGAATAAAAGTTTGGTGACAATTTTCCCCTTACTTTGAGACATTTCTCAATCCTCTCACATATCCTATCCTATTACATCATCCTATTATCATATCTAAAGCCCCCCATACACCTTTAGATCACTCCCTACAATTTCCTTTAGATCTACCAATGACTATATAGTACCGGGCCCTCCCTGATAGAATACATGGTGATTGGAAGCGTAAAGCTGGCCATAGATCCATGTCTAGCTTGTAGTAGACTCATTACAGAGTGTTGACCTTACCACGCTGTGATGAGTCGGCTACAGAACTGACGGGAATCCTGTGTGCTCTACTGACACAGGGGTTCCTGGCAGATTGTAGGCAAATTAACTGACTACAACAGGATCGGCCACAAAAAGAACCACTGTGCGATCCGACCTGCCGTCTTTTTGGGTCAAAACCTCAAGATGGGCACCCCTTTATGGTCCGCAACTATGGCCGGAAATCGGCACGTCTATGGACGTTGTGGATGTTGTGAGCAGAAGTTCCTTTAGATCTACCAACATGTAGCGCCGGGTCCTCTCTGATAGAATACATAGTGATTGGAAGGTATATATCACTGCTATGTAGCGCAGGGTCCTCCCTGATAGAATACATAGTGATTGGAAGGTATATATCACTGCTATGTAGTGCTGGATCCTCCCTGATAGAACACATAGTGAATGGAAGGTATATATCACTGCTATGTAGCGCCGGGTCCTCCCTGATAGAATACATAGTGATTGGAAGGTATATATCACTGCTATGTAGTGCCGGGTCCTCCCTGATAGAACACATAGTGATTGGAAGGTATATATCACTGCTATGTAGTGCTGGGTCCTCCCTGAGAGAATTCATAGTGATTGGAAGGTATATATCACTGCTATGTAGTGCCGGGTCCTCACTGATAGAATACATAGTGATTGGAAGGATTAGAAAGGTCCTCATATTGAAAAAAAAAATTTTTACATGGTTTTGGTAGAACAAATTTGATTGTACAGAAATTGTATGGTAACATTGTAAGGTGGGGGCCTTAACCCTTCTCCGTGTTATCCAAAACAAAGATAAATGTTATGGCTGAAATTTAACTTGAATTTAAGCCCCAATTTATTTTCCTACAACCTCCTGCCAGCAGGCTCACTGCTAACATAACTAATGATGGGTTACCTTTGCTTGTGAACACAGTTCCAAACTTGAGAATAAATGTGTACACTAGGTTCAGGTAAACACAAAGTAAATTATGTGCAGACTCCTCCTACTACCTGTTAGGTAATAAATATGGAAAAGTATTTTCAAACTTAAGGTAGGCATGTGCGGATTGATTGATAGCGGTGTGTGTTCGCAGTGATTATTCATTCATTGCAAAAAAAAAAACTTTCTTCCAGCATGATTGATCGCTCCCAAAAGGTCAATCAAACCAGGACATGTCCGTA
Organism: Ptychadena robeensis; assembly: GCA_036250615.1. Taxonomy (NCBI): domain Eukaryota; kingdom Metazoa; phylum Chordata; class Amphibia; order Anura; family Ptychadenidae; genus Ptychadena; species Ptychadena robeensis. The sequence goes on along the minus strand of CM070038.1, from coordinate 21,207,464 downwards.
AAACATGGTCCATCACCTTTAATTTTTTATGGGGACCAGGGTCGCCATCCAAAGGTTCGAACGGAAATCTAATTGCATGACGTCACCATGCTGTGATGGATTGCGGGTTGATCACATGGGTATTGACCTGTGTATGGCAGGCTTAAGTTGACTTCTTAATGAGTGGGGAAAGTAGAAGACAGGGAACACATGGCATAAATAGATTAAACTTTAGCTTTATTGTGTATATACACCAAACAGTTATAACTCCTGTCAGGTTTTATTGAAGCCTAAAACCCTGATGGGAAGATTCTTATACGTCCTGTTTTATACAGAACAGGAAGTGAGAAAAATCTCTGGAAAGCAATGTAACATGACAGGGGTTCCCCATTCTAGCTTTAAATAAAATACATTTTAATACTGGGATGAGGTTTTACATTCATACAAATATACTTACTGTAATCTGTTACTTACCGACAATGCCCAAAGCGATATATCCCAGAATCACCACCACAAAGATGATGCAGCACAGGATATCTGTACAATGCCTACACACAAAGAACACAATATATCAGAGACGAGAAGAGATCCTGATAGTCATTTGCTACATTTATATAAGAAGTGTGGTATGTTTGTATAGGTTTCTATCTCTAAATAAGGACCCCATAGAGGTCCTATTGGGCTGGATTCCGAAAACTGTCCGCCGGTCAGTTACGTTAAGGGGTCGTTTACCTAGAGGTTAAAAACCGCCAGTGTAAATGAGTCCTAAGTGTAAATTTACACTGTAATTTGCAAGGTCATTTTCTGATCTTTAAAGTGACCAGAAAACAACTTTGCTTTAAGTTCAAAATGGAAGTCAATGGGGTAGTTTTAAGAACAGAAAATGTACTGTTGTTAATCAATCAGTAAGTTTTGATCACTTTTTGAGTGCCTTCTGTCTGTTTGAGTGCATTCAGAGGGTCGTTTGGTCATTAAACAATCTCATTGACTTCAATGGGGAAGCTGTCAGGATCCAAACCCAGGGATGCTCCGACACCTGGTTGTAGCTTTACCTGCTGAGCCACCTCACAGTCTGACTTCACACCTTGCTGGATCCCTTGGACCTGGATACCAAGTCACCTAGTTCTGATGAACCCTTGGCCCCTCCCCTGGACTTCCTATAAAAGCCAGATCCCAACTTGGATTCAATGACAGATTATTGTGCTGTATACACACATTATGTGTGTTAACTTGTGTACCAAACCTTGGCTGCTGAATATCGACTACTCTTCTCTGAACGCTCCATTCCTGGCGTGACACCATTGGCTACTGACCCCGGCTTGGATTTGACTACGCTTTTGCTTGTTCCCTGACTGCTACCTTCGTTTGTGTTCTGTTCTTGGACTGTGATCACCTGGGTTCTGATTGCTGTTTCAGCCTGAACTGAGATCGTTACAAAAGCTCTGAAATCAACTGCAGCACTTTGCATAGCTTTTTTTTTTTTTTACAAATTTTTCAGTCTTTTAAAACAATGACCTTGAAGTGGCTATCCAACATTTCCAGACACTCTGCAGGGTCAGGTGACCTCCTGTGGCTGCTGGAACACTCTCCCCACCCCTCCCCACCAGTCATTTTTCAGGCTTTAAAGCTAGAGTACATTGTGTAAAAGGTCTTTGCTTCAAAGCGTCATTAACACTTTCTGCCACCGGAGGGCGTTGGGTAAGCTTCTAAACGTAAATTTACCCTAACCTGATGTTTTAGGCCAGGTGAAATGAATACTGTTGCTATACAAAGTGACATTCATGAAATGTATTTATACAGAACTGAATGGTCACTCTTCCAAAAGGTCGCACTTGATTGGCAGACCAGCGCAGAACGCGTCAATCACGGGAAGATTTTAGAAACGTGGCTCCCCAATCATTTCCAGGTACTGACAAGCAGCTTATACTTTCTAGAACAGTTTTGTAGTAGAGCTGTGACATTCAAGGCTATTTCACAGCAGGGATTTTTAATAAAACCAGAATTCCGCGCGCAGTCCGGCTCCCCGACAACACGTCTCCCAGCTCAAACGTTCGCTCGCACTCCTCTACTTTTACTCCCACTTCCCTCTAATTACCCTCAGGCAAGAAACAGAGACTGTCAGAAAAAGTTGGCGTGTGGCAGTATTAAATATTAAAATGCTGCTTTGCAACTGAACGGGCGATAGAAGGGAAGGAGGAGTGCGAGTCTGTGAGAAGATTTCATTCTGTCTAGAACTGCCATGATGCCGATATCAACCACAAAGAGATTAGATAGTTATCACAAGGTGAAACACCGCCACCCATTCCAAAATCGCTCAGTTACGCGGCTCTGGCTCTGTGGATTGGCTTCACTGAGAAATAATAATAAAATAAAAAACAAACGGAGATCAAAATCTAAAAAACATTAACAATGATATTTTTTTTCTGTTCGAGCTCTTTAGCACCATCGTATCTGTACCGCTGTATTATACTTTGATGCGTTGCTGTGTGGAGATGGTCGAATTTCTTGACTTGCTAAATTTGTGAGCTGATTGCAAAGCCCCTGAAAATGGTATCATCACCAAAATTGCTGGAGATGTAGCGAAGGTTGGTGGGAATATTTGAAAAAAAAAAAGTTTTGCTCTAGCACATGTAGTTTTTGCATAAATTAAGTTCAAAAACAAAGTCGAAAATTCAGATTTTTGAAATTTCTACTTGACTTTGAACTTAATTTGTGCAAAAACTATTTATGTTAAGGTACCCATACACGTTGCGATTTTTCGTGCGATTTTAGCCCTTCCGACCGATCCGGTCGGTCAGGTAGGTCGATCGTTCGGGATTCCTAACATGCAAATGTAGTCTGACCGATAGTGTTTTTAGAAAAATCGTCCGAAAAGTCGGTCGGGTCCCGAATGAGGATGCCTGTAATTTTTGGACGGTCGGCCACTCTTAAAAGATTCCCAATCCAACCAGCCGATCGGTTGAACAATCGGCCGAATAATCGGGCGAAAAATCGGGCATCCGACCGACTTTTAAAAATAGCACTAAAGCAAAAATCGGGCATCGAAATCGAATATCGCATCGGTCCCCGACAAATCGCAACGTGTATGGGTACCTTTAGAGACATACTTTTTTTTTGTAGTTTACCCCCCAACCCTTCTCTACATCTCCAGCAAGTTTGGTGATGATACCATGTTCAGGGGCTTTGTAATTAATTAGAAATCATCCCATTTTTTTTAAAAATCGACCATCTCTAGTTACAAGTCGTATTGATGTCAAAGTTAGTGCATGAAATTGCAGGTAATATGTACGATGGTGGGGTTATACTCCACAATACTACAAAATATACTTTGCTGCTGTTCCCTGGCATCATGGGGGGTCGACCGACCATTTCACAGAGGTTGCCTAGTTCACTTGAAGCATCAGAGCTGCTGCTAACAAGCAGCTCTGTTCTTCTTGTCAGTATGTTTAATGTCCATACATTTACGCAAATAGCTCTAGAACGACTTCCAGTCCTGCCTATTCCAATCTGGGCTCTGCTGTATAAGGGAATACAAGTGACTTGCAGAGTTGCATTTGCTATGGGCAGGTATCCAGTAGTGAACTTGGAACCACGCAGAGAACCAGTATAGTGCAACTTGTTCTTTATTGAGGATCATCCCAACAAATAATAACTGTTTAGGTTTATCTGAATGGTGAAGTGAAGTGTTTAAGGCACTGCAGCGTTTCGGTGGAAAGTTGAAGTGTTGAACTGGTACATTGCCCAAACCTTGGGAGCAACGGCAAAGAGTCCTTTGTCTGCATTCTCTGAACCAAACTCCCTACACTAAAGGGTGCCCCTTCTCCTGTAGTGACCTGACAGGGGTCCCCACTACAATTTCAGGTATTAATAAATTCTGAACTTTAATAACTTGTGTCTTAATATCTTCCTTGATTTTAGCTATATATATATATATATATACTCAGGAGTAGATATGCATACCTGCATTATTGCTACAAAGCTCATATGCGTACTAACAACTTGGAGACACTAAGTGTCTGGGCAGCTAAATGTAAAATGTATACAGTTTATGTCACCTGGATAACTGCCAGGAAACATTAATACCTAAGAAAGGTTGGAGTTAGGGGTGTGAAGTTGGGCATGTAAATTAATAATCCCCCCCAAAAAATGTACTTCTAAGGGTGTTAGAGATCTGGGGATGTAAGTCACAGTAGGCATATATAGGAGTAAAAGCTGAAAAGAGAAAAGCACTGTGTGAAAGCTGGAATGTGACTATGAAAGGTTGACATTTGGACTGC
>CM070038.1:21191242-21203108 GCA_036250615.1 Ptychadena robeensis | reverse complement strand
ATTGGACAAACTTACAAAATCAGTGAGGGGTCAAATAATTATTTCCTCCACTGTATAGATGTGTGTGTATATATATATATATATATGGGCAGTGCCAGGCCAATTTGTGATGCTGCTTCTTTTATTCAAGCTTTTCCTCTTAAAACTGTGCAGACAGACCTAAAATAGTCTCATTAAGCGACGCAGGCTCCTTTTCTCTGCAGGGCCCAGGTAGTAGCTCCATAAGTGTCAATAAAGTATCTGGTTTGTCACTTTTAATCTTTTAATTACGTCGCCGTGCTGCGCGTTCTCCTGCACGCCAAGCACTTTGTTTGTTGGAGCTGTAGGCAGCTTCCCGCTGGAAATCCTCAGAGCTTGTGTAAAAAAACAGCCGGGCTTTGTTCACAGGAAAACTTGGTGACATTTCACAAACGTCGGAAGTGCTTCCAACATAGCGCAGACATCTCTGCTCTTCCCGCTGTAAATGAAAGGCTGTGAGTTCCAGCGCTAAGCATTATATTTGTTCTTCTCACAAAGGTCCACCTGGTGAGGGTTCTCAAAGTGACACTTTTGTATGAACGGCAAGCAATAGTTCTACCTAAAATGTCCAAATGAATAATAATTAACAACAAAAGGTAAAAGCAAGCAAGCAGTTCTTCCTGCAATACTCCCTTTCTTTCCAGGACTGGCCTACAGCTCTGAGATCCAGTGCCAGTCATTTACAGACCTGTCAACCTTACTGTTTTGACAAGGAAAGTCACCTTTTTATGTGGCTTTCCCGGCCAAATCTAGAATTTCAAGAAATCACAGATTTTTCCAGGATTCTTGAAATACCGCCGATCCAGTTTATACTGGCGATTTCCTAGCTGCTAGCAGCTCAGAAACTGCCAGTGCGCTCCCACAGCAGCGGGATAAACATTGTTCTGTAGTCGTCTGAAAAACAGTGCAGGTGATTACAGGGCTTCTAATTAAGGACCCCATAGAGGTCCTATGGCACAGAAGCCGGAAAACCGACCGGCGGACGCCTAATGTGGCGTCCGCCGGTCGGCCACGCTAAATGATCGTTTACCTGGCGGTAAAAAACCGCCAGTGTAAACTTACCCTTATTCTCCCTGCTAATGTCCCACCCCTCACATTATCAGCACAAGCGCCCTTTCCTTGCTAGATCAGCCAAGAAATAAGCCCGGAAGAACCAAGATCAGTATACCGAAAGTGAGGTCACTGACGTCACTTCCTGTATGTCCCTCTTGTTGAGAGGCCAGGGCATCAAGCTCATGCTGTGGTCCTCCAGCATCCTGCTCTTGAACACCTCAGGGCCACATATTAGGATTTTAAAACAAAAAAAAAGTTAGTGGCATGAGGGTTGAAATGTTAAGTGCATGGAGGCAACCTGTCCTATTCATTTGATTGGAACTGGATCCACTGCCGCACCAACTTTGTCTCTGCTCCATATTTTCATATGAGTATATTAACAATATCGATATTTTGATCCCAAATTTGTATTGTGAATATCGCTACTTTGAGAATTCCCAAATATCTTGAAAATTGTGATATATCTTTGTAATCGGGACTATTCGAGATTTTTTATATCAGTATCACAAGTGCCGATTTTCACAATAAAGGTAATAATGACTATAGATCACAAATTATTGAATTAACGCATTTATTGTGAATATCAGGGTAGAAAATGTGCGATGTTTTGCGAATACGAATATTGCCTGTGCAGCTCAATACTATTATTTTATATACTATATACTATTTAATTAACCTCCCTAGCATTTGGCCGTACATAGTACTCATCAATGACGCCGGCGATGTCCTGGCACCCTGGAAATGCTTAACGGGGGTATTTTGAGTTTCCCGATCTCAGCCCAGTTAGCGGTTAGAACGAACCCAAACAGCGGACGAACTGTGTTCGTCTCAACCGTTAGGGTGGCTAAAGGAAATTAATGGCATGTTTTAGGGCAACTTTCCCCCCTTTTTCCTATTTAGGAACCTTATCGAGCCCCCACTCCCTATTCAAACACAGATTAAGAATGGGGGCCTGTGCCCCCCTAGATTACCTTCATGCCCCCCAGTTTGGGAACCACTGTTTTAGGGTATGCTTTAAGGTAGCCATACACGGGTTGACTTGTCACCCATCTATTCCCTATCCAATCATTCCAGGCGATCATGGAATCGGCGATTGATCGGATCGGGAATCGATAGAACACCACCTTGGGAATCTGATTTGTGGTCGATTTGGACATGAGCCGATCTCCAAAATGGCCGATTCCCCAAAATCCATCAAATGGAAAGGCTGCTGCAGGGAGCTATGGGTCCACCAACGTACTTCGATTGGTAAACGATCATCCAAAAAAAAAAACAACATGTCGGTTCAATGTCCGATCCGATTTTTAGTGGATTCCGATTTTGTTTGATCGACCATTTAGGGTGGTCAGAACTCGATTGATCACCGATCGATCGCCATGAACGTACACGTACAAAAATCGAGTGAGAAATCGACCCGTGTATGGGAGCCTTTAGTGAGGTTGTAGAAGGTTCGGAGTTTGGTGGACCAGGGTTGTGTAGATTTAAGGGCCCCTGATCGTACGACTGGTTGAGATATCGGTAGGCCTTGGTCATTAGGCAATTTAGGCTTTTGTGTTTTTCTTTGTTATGGTTGGAGCTTTTCTTTAAGCATAAGGAAATTCTTTGTGCAGCACCAATCACAGGGCATTACCTGGACCATTCATCCTCTGCTGTAAACTGAATACCATCTGCATGTGCATTTGGCTGCATGTGCAGCTCTAAAGGATATTGGCAGAGCAGGCCGATCTGTAAAAACAGAAGACGAGGCTGCTTTGTATTCATTAGGCCGCTGAACACCATGAATCACATGGAAATGGCACACTCTCTGTGAGCGCCTGGAAGGGAGAGAGCTAAAAACGATGTCATTGTGATTTCGCAGAGAATGTGGGGGCATTGGTGTTACAGTGAGAAAATGTTTGACTGGCTGCATTTCTGGAATTTTTCCGGCTCCTCTTCAGTTGTGGCATCTGTCGGCCGCGCACAATCCTACAAGTTTGGCAATGGAAACGCACCAGACAGCTTGGAGGCTGTTTATAAGAAGGCAGGGGCCACAGAGAGAGGTCGCATTGAGGCGTATTAGTCACTGAGGCCCCTGCTGCTGCCAAATGTAAGATCTGTCCAGCACGCAGAATTAACAAATAGAAAATGTTTATCTGTTAATTGGGATCATCATTCATCTGGGATGTCTCCAAAATTAGCTCAGTAAAAATATTTCAGTTATCTATTGCCATTTTGAATATTAATTCCCATGATTATTGGCCACTGCATGAGTTTTTTCTGTCCGCATTAGTGGAGCCTTAAGCTGGCCATACACCTTTAGATCTCTCTGTCAGATATCCTTTAGATCTGCCAACAACTATGTAGTGCCGGGTCCTCTGCGATTGAACACAGGTAGGCTTGATGGTTTAGAAAGTCCCTCATATTACATGGTTTTGGTAAAACAAAAGGAAATCTGACAGAGAAATCTAAAGGTGTATGGGGATCGCCCCCTCTGCTGGTTGTAGCAACAATAACACTTGATGTGGCCCCCAAGTTGCTGTGCATGCCCAACATGTTACCTGAGGCAATGTTTATTTTAATTTAGAAACCATCCCCTGGCGGGGAGCAGCTGTACTTCTTTCTAATCTTGCGGGCATCACATCAAGAAGCAGCGCAGTGTGGATTACAGCAGGTAACCATTGTTTGTAAATATGTTCTTTATTTTATTTAATTAGGGTATTTACTGCTTCATTTCATTAGAAGTTGTGTTTTGATTTTAATAACTTCAGGAATGGGCAAAGCTCTGGGAGACCTCCAGACTCATTCCAAAGGGTGGGGGATTATATTCATTTTTATACTTGTTTTAAACATTTTTTTTAAATTGTTAATAACCTCCCTAGCGCACTGCTGAGGTGCAGATTTCTGTACCAAAAGCGCACCATAGACTTCAATGGAAATAAAGTTTTTTACATTGAAAGGCCTGTAATTTTCCAAAGTATGTCCACACAGAAGTCTGGTTGACATCCTGAATATAATAACGTGTTCAGATGCTTTGTGAATAACTCACAATATCAGATAATGAAGATTTCAATAATTCACTTCATCAGGTAAATTAGCACAGCAACCACTAGATGGCGCTGCAGATGTGCCAGGTTACATAGGAGAGCATGGGGGTGGAGGTAGTGATCCGTTCTCCTGCAGCTGCCTCTTCATTAGTTCGGAGCCACACGGAGCAGTGAGTTTGCGAACCTGTGGTTCCGATATCTGCCTGATGAACCCAGCTCATCCACTGCTGTTCTGAAAGGTCAGAGCTGGACAAGCTGGAACCGTCAGAAACGGCAGGGAGGTTAAATGTTAAAAAAAATTCAGGTAGAAGTTTTAAGAAGTAATTTCACAGAAAAATGTAAACTTTTGCAAAAAAAAGTTGAAATCATCCTGTGGAATTTCGGTTAGGACAGAATTCAATTCACCAGGCAGGTTTTGGCTCATGGGTTGTCCAACTCTATACAGGTCAGGTTTGGTGGCCCTGTTGTAGAAAGATGCGAGCAGGCCTGAAATGAGGTAGCAAGCTGTATAATACTCCTTTAAGGGCAGTATAAACATTAAGACATTTGCGCACAGAGCTTCTTAACCTTGTTGGATGGTTGCCAGATCGCTCTGGTTCTTTATGGGCTTTAGTGAGAAACGTATCCAGAAGCCCTCATGTCGGTTCTGGCAGCACTTCATCTTGTGTTTATGTGTTGTCCGCTTTCATCCCAGGGTCAAAAATTAGCCCAGGGCAGACCATGCAACCATGCATTGTTGTACATTGCACTTGTATGGTACTTGCCCAGCCGGTGATCCCACATTGGTGACGCCAGGGATCGCAGACAGTGCATACATCATGGTGGAAGTGTTCTGTCCAGACATTTGGACATTTTTGTCCAAATGGCACCCTGCGGCCCTGCTCTACATGTTTCAGGCATGCCTCGCTGCCCCCTAATGGTGGGATGCATTTTTGACTGACTCAGTGTTTGACCAGGGCTGCATCTCCAGCAACCCTGTGTACATTGTCTACCGGCATACATTGCGCATATTTGTGTGAATTTTGAATAGATATGTGCAATACACACAGTGCTCGTACTGGTTTACAGAATAAGGAAGATAAGCTGTAAAGCACGATGTAAGGCAATAGAATGCAGTAGAATCGAGACAAGTCACGAAATTACGCAAATTCGAATATACCATATGCCGCTAAACAGTAGTGGCAATATGTGATTGGGCAGGCTCCCCATTTAATGGGACTTTGCCCTGCACATCATTGCCCGTTATAGGCTCTGTATAGCAATGTGCTTGAGTGTGCTTCTGTGCTTTCTTGTCTGCACATGTCCTTATCACCAACCGTGACACAGCCCGATTGCCTGGACTCTCCTTGCCCTGACCCAGGATTGTTTGACCATGTCTTTTGCCTTGTCCTTTTGTACCGCGCTTCCTTGGACTGATTCTCGTGTATGACCGTTCCCTTGTTTTGCACTACCTCAATAAAGACTGTTGAATGAACTTCTGGTGTTGATTGTGATTGTGTGCCCAGGTTCATTAGAGCATTAGTGTTGATCACAAACAGGGTGGATTTGATTTAAATCAAACTGATTAAAATCATGATTTAAATCACGATTTAAATCACTAGTCTGTAAGGCTCATTTTAAATCAAAAACTCATTTTAAATCATATTCTTGCTGGTATAACTTTAAAAGCGGAGTAGTGAAGATTTTTAGAACAACAATTTTCTTAGTCGTATTTTATCCCCAGTTTAGGTAATCAATCATATTTGGACAACTTTTACTGTTGCAACTTAGTTGAGAACTGGAGGAAAGTAACCCAGGCATCTGTGATAATATCTTGGTAGCAGAGAAACTGCTACAATAATCTTACAAAAACAGACAGAGTTGATGGCATAAGCACATCCCACAAAATCTACTTGAATCGACAGGTTGAGGGGAAACAAAAAGCAGATTTGGATTATGAATGACATATTGACCCCTGAAGAAGTCTTCAACAAAATGCGCATTGGGGGGAATTTGCGCCATTTGGACTATTTTAATTGTCTGACGTGTACAGATGTGACATCCGCAAAAGTGCTCATTGGTTCTGATTGTGATATATCAGTACTTCATCTTGTGCTCTTGTATAAAATGTATTGCTGGACATATGAGCGGCCCATCCCCTCAACCATGTCTATGCCAGGGGAGGAAATTGTGTGGTGATGGTGTTTATGCCAGATGCAACTTCTGTTGTTGGTTTTGGGATTTTTGTTTTTTTATGGAATTTATTTACCCAAAACATTTAGAAACATATTTACAGCCTTTAGTTACATATGAACTTATCCTTATTTCATTGAATTGGGATGGTAATGTTTTTTCCTCAAAAAGCATTTTATTTAAAAAAAAAACAATATAAATCAAAAAAATCCGATTTAAATCAAACTAATCCGATTTTTTTGATTTTTTTAAAAAAATTATCGATTTTTATCCACCCTGATCACAAATATTCAAATGGGAATTTTTATCGCAAATATTGGCACTTCGTGAATTTGTGAAGATCTTGAATATAGTGCTATATCTTCACCATGCATTGCGTTTGTAATATACACCTCTACAAGTGCCAATTTGCACAATGTAGTTAATAATGACTGGAGATCACAAATTTACTAATTTATTGAATTTTTTTTACATTTTGCTAATACAAATATTGCTGCTCATCACAACATTGCACACAGTGTGTTTGGGGTTCCATTAATTTATGATGACGTTACAGAACAAACACACATTGTTCACATAACAACGGAGGTCATCAGATGATGGTGGATAGGTGTGACCCACCACTACATCACAAAGCACTATCTCTACTAACACCACAACCCGCCACATCAGTTTCACAGCACAACATTTCATAAATATGGACCCCTCATTTATAATGTTTCATGTTATTTTGATTATAAAAAATAAATATATTTTACGAGCATAGTAAATGAAGAAAAAGTATTGAAAACACATATTTAAAACACACTACCTGTTTCCAATGGGACCTTTAAACTTTGGATCAAACTTCCTTGGTTCACCTAAAAGTAAGAAATAAATGAATGTAAGTTTAAGTAGTAAAATAATAACTTTCTTTAAACCTAAGTATTTGTACAGATATGACAACCTATCATTTCTGCCAAGATCAACAGGTATTCATCTTCACTTAACAACATGACATCCAACATCCAAAAAAGACGCAAATAAGAAATCTTAAAACGGATCCATCACCCGCATTTTCACTTGTTATGGTCGCCATCACAAGTGCCAATGCTAGGGCATAATGCAGCTCAAATCTTAAGCTGGCCATAGGCAGTTAGATTTGCGGCTGCTGACGATCTGCGGCAAAATCGGCTGCCTAAAGCCAGCCATACACAGTCGGATTCCATGGCCGCTCGATCACCCATCCGATCGATTCCGGCGATTCTGCCGGGAATCGGAGGTGTGATCGATCGGCCAATTAAGAGAATCCGATCGCAGCATACCACCTTGTCCAAGGGATTCCGGGATGATTCCGTGTCCGATTCCATCTCCGACTCCACCTCACAAATGGCAACTCCCCCTGATCTGTGCAGAATCAATCTGATGGAACCAACATGTTGGTTCTCTGTCGGATCCGATTCTGAGCCCCTGATCAATCGGATGCGATCGATCGGACAAGGTGGGCTGCACACGATTCCGGGCACGATCGATTCGCGTGCACGCGCCCGGAATCGATCGTGCCGGAATCCGGTCGGAATCCGACCCGTGTATGGGGACCTTAAGACCTAAATTCAGCCATAAATTGGCCAGGAAATCAATCGAAGAATTTACGGACATGTCTGTAAATGTTAGATTGATTGCATTACTTTGGGTTGGGACTAGCATCCCCATTCAAAGTAACTGCAGGCACAAAAGGGTGGGCAGTCGATTCTCTGCACGACCGGCCATGTGTGATGAGGTAAATCTGCTGGAGAATCAAATAAAAAATGTCTATGGCCAGCTTTTCCTGTATAAAGTTTTTTTTTTTCAGGATCTGCATTGGGTGAGGTGGGGGGTTGAGGATGATGGACATGATGGTAGAAAGGAATATCTTGCTTTGTAAATGGTACATATTAAGTTGCAGATTCATGTCCGGACTCATGTGTGTATTGAAATATAAAAAAAAGAAAAAACTTTTTGAATGCTAAAAAAAACTGTGAATGTGCCTCATAACCTCTCCTCTCATCATGCTCCGTATTGGAAAACTATACAGACACATCTTCTAATTTGAAAAACATTATATGGCGCCCCCAGTGGTCACTTGTGATGGTGCACTAAATAAACCCTCAGAAGCCTGGCAGATAAATAAGGAATATCTAATACGATTTTAGAGATCGCCAGGTAAGTATTTTTAGGGGGTTGTGGAGCTCTATGCCACCATCGTGCCGACACAGAAAACTTTTATATGCATTTTTTTTTTTATATTATACATGTTCTAACTGTTATGATTCACATCTCATCAGTTCCCACTTCGGGTTTTACCAGACACATTTAACAAAATTTAAAAAAAAACTTGTTTGCCCATAACACCTTGAATGCAGAAAAGGACAGTTCCACCATTTGGGGAAGGGATTCCAAGATTGGCGGCTGCTATGAATCATGGCCATGATAACGAAAATCTTTACTTACGCCTACAGTCTGTGGATATGGAATGTGCTATACTTACTCAGTGTATTGATCCTTCTCGGTGGGGCTGGGTGTTCGCACAGTAAACACAGTAAAGCAAGAATACCGCAATCTCCATATATCTAAATATTGTATGAAGTGACTCAGCGGTTGGCCTATGCATGGTAATAAGCATATTCCTGCATAAATTTGTGTTTAATATCTGCCTGCAGATCAGCAATAAGGCACACAATGCCTCCATTTAAAGTATTTTTTGTGAGAGGGGGGATTTTGCTATTTTAATGCCAAACCAGACACTCCAGAACTGAAAGTGGACCTACTAGCAGAAGTGCATCATTAAATAAATGGCACTAGAAGTGCCAATAATAGGGAGGAAAGCTAAAAAAAATCCCCTCATTTCCTGGTCGGGCCATGGCCGCTGAGATCCCTGACCGCAGTGTTTGCTGGTTAATTCTATGATCTTGGCTCTCCATTCAAAGTATATTGAGGAAAATTCCCATAGAAAACCATTGAACACCCCCAGTGGCCACCCGCGATATTGCACCTGGAGTTCACCCTCAGAAGCCTGGGGAATAACTATGGAATCGCTCATACAATTCCACTGAACAACAGGTAAGCATATATTACAAATTTTATAACGTTTTTTTAAAAACAATATAAAACAATGAAGCGAGTTGCCGACATAAAAATGATGAATTCCTTTGCGGTACATACATTGTACAAGATACAACGGCATTTAACTATTAATTCACAAACAACAGTAAAGAAAGAAAAACAGCAGGCTGGGAATAGGGTCACAGAGGAACTATATTTTGGGGTCACAGGAGTAAAAAAATGTTTGGTTACGTTTCAACGTTGAGCAGTGCAAGAATGCGGGAGCATTCACCCGCAGGTAGTGCGTTGTGGATGTAGGTTACCACCTTTTGTATAAGCGAACCTGAATCGTGGCAGGGCCTTGGTCTAGTTCTTTTAGTTCTTTGTAGGGTTAGGTTGGTGGGGCCTATTGCGCCCATTCTTTCATGATCAATCTACGAGCGGCAAGTAGTGATATATGGAGCCAGGCATGGTGTTTTGGGGTTTGCAATTTTGTTTCTGGAGAGATGTAACTAAACAGTTACAGCATGGGATCTAGGTGGATTTTTGAGACCAAGATAGTATTCAGGTAGTCTATCACTGCCTTCCAGAACTTGGAGATCTGTGGACAGGACCATAGATAATGAGACAGCTTTCCGCCCGTATTGTCCCAAATGCCCTACCACTACACCATCACTGAAGGCTCTATGCATAATCTATATGCCTTTTGCATCAATTTGTGTTGTGTTTACCTCCAAGTTTCCGCAATTATGTATTTCCGTATTGTTTGATATCCCTTGTTTAGTTTTGTCGCTATTTCCTCCTGGGGGAAATGACCCTCAGTAGCAGTTGTAGGCATGGGCACCCTGGGCGGTTGCCCAGGGCAGCATCATGTTGGGGGCGGCATGTGGGCATCAGAAATGTTTTTCCGATGCCCTGATGTCTCCGCGTTTGTCTGGGGGGGAGAGAGTAGAGGATGTGGGGATGTGTATAGGGGGTGATATAGACTTCACGAGCAACCCCCTCCCAGGAGTGAGGGGAGATGAGACTCAGAGATCCAGAGCCTCACAAGTTTCACCTCACTCCCATGGGGGGGGGGGGGCGTGATGTGTGAGACTCTACTCTGGGAGTCAGCTTTCAAATACTTTTTTTTGCTTTCTCTTAATTATACTGAGGAAATAGATCATTTTAAAATATATTTTGTTTTGATACTGTTGAATTGTTTCTTAAGCTAGCCACACACGGTTCGATTTTGGTTCAATCGATGCTCGATTAGATAAATTTTTTTATCGATTGAATGAAAATCGAGGAATACCCACATGGTATGATCGACGATAATTGTTCGATGAAGGCAGAAAATCAAATAGAATTTTGATCGGACATGTTGGAAAATCATCGTCGATTGTGCCAAAATTGTTTTATAATCGTCGATGTTTGTGGTGTTTCTCCTGGATCGATTAGATTAGATATAATAACATAGACCACTTCAATCGGGAATTCAAACGTTTCAATACCAAAATCGATGATTTTAGTAATTTTTTGGAATCGAAATCTCACCACAATCGCAAACTCAATGTGGGGTGTATGTTGATGCGATTAAGATCGATTTTCGATTAGACGATTGAATCCCACGATCTAATCGAGCATCGATTGAACCAAAATTGAACCATGTGTGGCTAGCTTAAAGGTATGCTTCCACTTACACATTCAGACAAGGCGCGGACGCAATTTTATTTGCACGTGACAATCAGGGCTGATATCTTTCATTTAGTTGAATGGGCTTGTCCCCACTTCAAGGCCAAGATCAGGTGCGGAGCGACCTGAGATCAGAATCACGGCTCCCCACGTTTTTGCTCGTGGTCATAAAGGTGAATAGGTTAACAATCGAGTCATTTAAATGTTATTTAAACCACGTCCATAGAGAGATCAGGCGCGGTTGGGCACGTCTTGTCCCACCCCCCACTTCCTGCCTGCAATCTCCGTGCTGCAGTTCGAATCGCAGAAGATCACTGGGTGCCAGATGGCTTAAGTGGGCCCATTGTGATGGTGCATTGTATGGCAGGGGTGTGTTCCCTACCTACACACTTTGTGCTAAAAAAAATTGTCTCACTTTCTTATCTCAGGAATATAAAAGGTTTTCAGCACACCCCTTATTGAACTTACACCGATGACCTTGTAGCAGTACATATTGGAGGAATGGGTGGTGTTAACATTACCATTATCATAAAGGCATTAAGTTAAAGCTATGTTTGCACTATAGAGTCTGAAGTGGCACCTTAGATATCGCGTGTAAGATGGTAGAGCACAAATCCTATTAGTAATCTCAGTCTACAAACATAGATGACTTATGCAGCTACCTCCTCCCTCAAGGGTCTGACTCTACCATTTTTGTACAATCAACTTTAGTTTTTGAAACTTTTTAAGTTTATTGAAGTTTTACATGTACCCTGTTTCCCCGAAAGTAAGGCATTCTCAGAAAATAGCGAACCCCCAAACATGCAGTACTGTTACTCTGGACAGGGGGGATCAGAGGGGGCAATCAAAATGACACAGGAGGATCA
>CM070038.1:21159361-21182200 GCA_036250615.1 Ptychadena robeensis | reverse complement strand
CACTGCTTTCCGAGAATCGCCACTTTTTCCAGTATTCGCCTCACCTGTCGACACTCGCCAACATGACCACATTAAATTTTATGTCCTTTAACACTAAATGCCTCAATATTCCTGCAAAGAGATCCCAAGTGTTACAGCTCATACGCAAACATAGAGCTGATGTGATTTTTTTGCAGGAAACACATTTTAAAACTGGAGCGATACAAAAAATGACCAATCCCAGATACCCCGTCATCTTCCATGCCACCACGCCCACTCAGAAGACCAAAGGTGTGGCGATTCTCTTCTCCAGATCTGTACCGTTCACTAAGACTGATGAACTGATTGACCCTAACGGGCGCTTCATCTTTTTAAAAGGCATTCTACTCCGATTACCTTGGCCAATATATATTGCCCTAACAAAGAACAACCTGCTTTCTTCTCCAGGATAGTTAATTTGCTCCTTGAATTCTCTTCCGGCATGTTGGTCCTCGGGGGTGATTTCAATGTCCCTTTCTATGAAAAGCTCTGGTCCTCCAAAGCCCCTATCAGACACACCATCTCACTACTATATAATCATATCATTGATACATGGGAATCTCGCTCCCTTAAGCACCGCGAAGCTTGGGAATCTGAGTTGGATACGACCTTCACTGAAACAGAGTGGGAACGGATTAACCTGCTAACCCTCAAAGGCTCTTTAAACTTGCGCATCCAGGAAAACAACTTTAAACTACGTTCCAGGTGGTATAGAGTCCCACACACAATAAGCAAAATCTTCCCTGGCTCTGACGACAAATGCTGGCGTTGCTCGTTGGCCTCGGGGACATTTAAGCACATATGGTGGGAATGCAGGTTAATCACAACATTCTGGAAGCAAGTCCACGCCACTATCAAAGAGGTCACAGGCCATGACCTACGATTCACCCCGGAATGCTTTCTACTCCATCACACGCAACTACACATCAAACAATACAAAAACTCATTACCGTTCCACATGCTCAACGCAGCCAAACTGATGATTCCCGCTCTTTGGAGAGATTCTCGAACCCTATCTCTGGAGGATTGGTTGTGCCGCATAGACCAAATTGAGGAGATGGAATGCCTAATTCACACTGCACACGACACCCTCCCATATCGAGCTAAACACTAGCTGCTCGGCATAGACGCCCACTCTGCGTTGTGCCCGAATACTATCTATCCCGCCCATCCCCTAAACCCAAAAGTATATAATGACCTGAGACTGTGAATACCCTTTATCAATTCCCCACATGCGATCTGATATACTGACTTGTTATAAGTTGTTTGACAACTCTTTGTTTCTTGCCATTGTTATGTTTACCAACTATGTGCCATTCTCTAGCATACTGTTCGCTCTTGAAACACTTGCACATGTTTTGTTTATGTTTCACGTCCTTAAAATTTGTTACTATATATATTTATCTTGACATGTGTGCCATGTATATTCAACTTTTACTTTATGTACTTTGTATACGTGGAGAGTGATCTCCTACTTTATGCTCTTAATAAAGTTGATTTTGAAAAAAAAAAAAAGAATAAAACAACTTTCTTAAAACAAAGAATCACCACAGCTCCTGCCACTCATATCTGTGATCTAAAGTTGGAGGAATTGTAAAGCTAGCCACACATGGTTCAATTTTGGTTCAATCGATGCTCGATTAGATCGAGGAATTCAATTGATTCCAAAATATTACTAAAATCGTCGATTTTGGTATTGAAACGTTTGAATTCCAGATTGAAGTGGTCTATGTTATGTATATCTAATCTAATCGATCCAGGAGAAACACCACAAACATCGACGATTATAAAACGATTTTGGCACAATCGACGATGATTTTCCAACATGTCCGATCAAAATTCGATTCGATTTTCTGCCTTCATCGAACAATTATCGTCGATCGTACCATGTGGGCAATTCTTGATTTTCGTTCAACCGATGAAAAAATTCATCTAATCGAGCATCGATTGAACCAAAATCGAACCGTGTGTGGCTAGCTTAAGTGACCAAATCACACTAATGAGGATTACTGCTGACAAGGATCAATCAAACAGGAGTCCCTTTGATTGGCTTCTTCACACAGACTAGGACTTGAGGTCAGCTGTGAAGTACAAAGTGCAGGTATCAATGAGGAAGAAAGGGGGGAGAATCAAAGCACTAGAACACTTCAGTACAGTTAATTGACCCATCTATTGGCCTATGGCCATTTTCAGAGATAAACTATATGGACAAAAGTATTTGTGCACTCCTCTTTACCATTGAAGGTGTTTTATTTTGACCCAATACCACATTTGTATGTATTCAGTAATGAAGTCTGCATTTTGAACATTTGAAGAACTTTGCAATAAAAACTTTCTTCCCTAGACAATATCCATGATCAACATCGAATAATAGTGAAGTGGAAGTGTTTAAGAACAAAAGAAACTCATGAAATTGCAGACCAAGTAAAGTCACAAAGCAACATCACCGAGCACAAAGATACATGGTGATGTCTGAGTGGCCAAATGTCCTCTTATATTAACCTCTGCATTAAAGCTGTGTATCAACCATGCAAAGACTGGACTCCAAAATGGTGGATCATGTTCTGTGGACTGAAGAACTATTCTTCTCTGACTGAATACCCAAACCTGGGACCCTAGCACTCCTTGGCCAAAGTGCTTCCCATTGAATCAAGATTTTTTTCTGTGGAATTATAAGCTCTAACCAAACTACTAAAAACACAAAAATATAGTGATATCTAATCTACCAGTCCATACAGTTGACTGTTAAGTACAGTATGTAATGCTCTCTGGGCATCTCCAGCTCTCATGGCATCTCCTAAACCCAGACACTTCCAGTAGATGTCTACTTGAAGTGTCTGGGTTTAGGAGATGCCACGGGAGCATTACTTACTGTATTTGACAGTCAACTGCATGGACTAGTGGAGGAGATATAATGATACTAGTATGTTTTCAGTAGTTGGGTTTAATTTAATTCCACAGAAAAGGCATTTTAACTATGATGACCATAATGACGTGATTCAGTGGGAAGCACTTTGGCTGGGGTCCCAGGTTTGGGTAGGTCCCTTCCCACACTCAAAATACATTTGGGTAAATTAACTGGCTTTACGCCCCATGATTGTGATAGTTACACATGATTGAGACTGTGACATATGACTGTATTAGTTACAAATATATGAATAGTGTTGAGCTTCAACGAATATCCGCTATTCGAGAATTTTGAGAATATGGTTGCGGATATTCGCAATATCGAATATTCACAATATTATGCATTGGGAAGCTATGCGAAAAAAAAATACCAAAATGACAAAAAAAAAATATGGAGGTAATTGCAATGCGAATATATTTCCGCAATCCATGGCATACACTCGAATTGCAAATATTTGCGAATATCTAATTGGATATTAGTAGATTAGTAGTTATTCGCGAACTATCGCTAATTCAAATAATGCCTATGCTGCTCATCACTATTTATGAATACGGTTGTACCCCAGTGAAGTCCACAAAGACAGAATTGAGTTTGGTATGGAACCTTGACATCAACATCATCATCATAAACCCTTTAAGGTATTAACTAAAAATGAATCCAGACCAAAATCACAATCTGGCCCTACAAAACTACAAAAGTTTACTTACATAAATGGGCAAAAATGTTGAAAGACAAACTCCAAAAACTTGCAAAAAGGGGACCAAACTCCATTGGAATATTTACAGATTAAGAAAAGAATGTCATAAAAGTTCCTGCAGATGTAATGGCCATTGGCCAGATGTACCAATAATTTTGGTGTGTGTAGTTTTATCAAACTAATTTGCTAAAGTTGATTCCCAGTGGATAACCATTCATTTTCAATTATTCACCACAACTTCATCCATTAAACCATGTATTGAAGAAATATTGATAGACAACCATAGTTTTCAATTCTCTAAAATAAGAGGCATTTATAATTCTGATACATAGTGCACACATTTTTAGTAGTTAGAAGTTGTTTTTGTGTAACTTTCCCTCTGTGAACTCTCTACAGCAATTACCCCTGGAACATTAACACATACAATAGTGAATGGATTACCGTGCTTCCCGTAATAGTTCTCCTCAGTCTCAATGGCCATATTCCTGATCGCTGTCTTCTTTCCTCCAAACTATTTTTAGTTAAAGTATTAACCGGCGTTGGCAGTGAGTGAGCAGGCGTACAGAACAATCTTTAACTTCAGTTTAAAAATAACCCTTCAGGAGAGGCTCCGTCTGCTCCAGGAAGAGCCAGGCACAGCACACGGCTCCTGTACACATGGAAGAGGCCTGCCCACACACTGACAAATCACACCTTATACTCAGTTGGGCTGATTTACTAAAGGCGTCGTTTTCACCCGCAAGGAAGTGAACGTTTGCTTTGAACTCCCAGCCGTGTGCTGGGGATATTTTCCGGCTTGTTATAAGTAAACACTGATTGCTACAATGCTCAAACCCCGGTGTGACATTTCTGTGCTAAAGGTCTACATACAAACATGTTTGTATTACTGTGCTTTGTGTGCTGCTACTTTTACTTCTGCCTGTGCAAAACTGATGGGTTCATTTGTCATCCTTCTTTTATACCACATATTGCATTAAGACACAGCAGCCCTTTATTTACTTCTAAAACAACTCAATTTTTAACCATTTTGGTGTTCTGCCCATTTATGATACTTTTAAAAAGAATGTCGGTTTACATTACATTACATGTCCTGGAGGGAAATTTGAAAATGGTGCCCCAGATGTGCCCATTTGCAGTGACTCTCTCTTCCCTGGTGTGATTTTACCACATCCATCACACCAGGTTAGAGAAGGTTAACTGCAAATGGGCACATCTGGGAATCTGGAAGTTTATCATACAAAAGAAGTATATTAGAGGTTATATCATCCAAATGACACCTTGCATTGAATTTATCTTTTTATTTTTGTCATTCATTTTATTATAATATAAATTTTTATTTTACATAATTGTTTGTTTCAAACATTATTATATTCTGGATGTCTATAAGACCCTTGTAAGGACATATTATGGGAAGTTACAGGCCTACAACATAAAGAAAAATTTACCATTGAAGTCTATGGTGCACTTTTGGTACAGAAATCTGGACCTCAGCAGTGCGCTAGGGAGGTTAAGGGACTCACCTCTCCCCAGCAAACCTACAGCGATAGTGATCAGCGGACCCACGGATCTTTTTCAGGGGGGCAACTCCATTGACCTACATTTTAGGCTGTGACATTTTTTTCAAGCACATACCTGGCATTATCAATAAAGGGGGAGGGTGGAGAATTTATTTAATATATAGTATTTATATGTTTAGAGGACTAATGTAGTTCAGGGTGAGTTTTTAAAAGTTAGATATTTTTAAACAAACTCACCCCAAAATATCCTAGGGAAACCTCTCAGTAGTGATAGCCGAACATCAGCCTTGTCCGTTCATGAACAGGCGTCAGCCTATTCGCAAGGAATTGGGTAAAAAACTTACATGTTACCCACAGTGCTGTGGTCCATATTCCGGAAGTGATGTCACTTCGTGTAAATGGAACCCACGTGGCCTGTGTTCCATATGCTGGAAGTGATGTCACTGACGCCAATATTGCCTAATATTTTTTTCACTGGAAACCGGGTCTCTAGTAGAGATGGTCGAAATTTTTCTGATAAAAATTCTACCATTTGGACGATTTCAAGTTAATTGCAAAGCCTCTGAACATTGTATCAACACCAAACTTGCAGGAGATGTAGAAAAGGGTTGGGGGTATACTACAAAAAAGAAGGATGTCTCTAACTCAAATAGTTTTTGCACAAATGAAGTTCAAAGTCAAGTCAAAAATTGAACTTAATTTATGCAAAAACTACATGTGCTAGAGCAAAACTACCATGTTCAGGGGCTGTGCAATCAGCTTACAAATTTAGCAAGTCGAAAAATTCGACCATCTCTAGTCTCTAATAAAAAAAATAAAAAAAAACCACAATAAACTTCTTGTCACCGGCGAAGGGGGAGGGTCGAACACGCGTACTGTTCACCGGTGATAAGAAAAGTGAACATGTTATGTTTGCCACAAACTGTCCGCCTTGTTAACAAATTAAACTGACAATTGTTGGTTCTGAGAAAAGGGTCTTCAGTAGCCAAAAAGGCAAAATATAAACTACTATTGACTCTCATCCCCAGCCGCATCTCTCCGGCTCAACGACAGCACTTTAGTTAAACCATTCCAGGATAACAAGAGATTAAGGCCATGTTAAAACAGCTGACATCACACTGGGGGAGCACTGCAGCACCATATATGTCCCTCAGTATTAGGGTAATGCCTGGCATACACATGCCGATAAGCGGGCAATTTTTCACCTGACCGACGGGCGTGCGCCGTCGGTTAGCGAAAAAATCGGCCACTTATAGTCATGTGCCCACAGCTCGGCCCCACAGCTCGTCCGGCCAGAGAACGGACATGTCCGATAATCTGTGGCCGATGGAAGCCGATGCCTTTAACTTCAATGAAGACCGGCTTCATTGAAGCTAATGGCCGGCACACAAAGGGTGCCAGCCGACTAGTGCAGCCCTATAATGCATCAGGATGCAAACGTGATGACGTCATCACGTTTGCATTCCGGAGCTCATCTGAGCTGCTCTGTCTGCACCCGTCGTGGTGTGTATGGCAGGCATAAATTAATAGAGATGGTCACATTTTTTGATTAGCTGACTTTGTGAGTTAATTGCAAAGCCCCTGAACATGGAATCATAACCAAAAAGTATTAGAAGTTAATTAATGCAAAAACTATATATGTAGATTAATATTTTAATGTTTGTAGTCCTACAAGCCTTCTCTACATATCCAACTATTTTGGTAATAAATAGTGATAAGCAGCACAGGCAATTTTCGTATTCAAACGATTCAAGAATTTGTGAACACCAGTCATTATTACTTTCATTGCACAAATCTGCATTTGTACACATGTATATTGTGAACGCAATATATACTTGTTCCAGGTACGTGATTACGAAGATCTAGCACTATATACAAGATTTTTACAAAAGCTAGAAGTGCCCATATTCTCAATAAAAATTGGTGATTAGCATATTTGCGATCAACACTAATAACTAAAGAATGTTCAAGGCCTTTGCAATTACTTCACAAATTCAACTTCAGTCACATTTTCTAATAAAAGTTCCACCATCACTACTTTCACACTTGTGGTTGAAAACTTCTAACAGGTAAAACCGCTGCAGCTGCCATAACAAATATATTGAAACAAAAATTATAATAATAAGGAGCAAAAAAATCTGTGTGGGAAGGTCGGACAACCTTTTTCCCTGTTGAGCTTTCAGAAAAATATCCCAATGGTCCTTAGTATGGCTTAGGCTCCACTGTCCACTGGTGTCCGCTGAAGCCTCAATTGTTTCTATAGATGTAGTTTGCTGCGTCGATTTGAGGATCGGACCAGCGGATCCGCAGCTCTGACGGGGTGTGAAGACAGCTGACAATGGGCGGTTCCTGCACCCCCATAAAACCCCTGCATACCCCTGGGGTTTTAACAGACAGTGCGTTAAGGCTGCGCTGCGTTTTTTGATCCAATAAACCCATCCATTAGGGATGTGAAAGAGATCGGTCAGGGACGCGTAAGGGGGGGTTTCCACATGCGTCGGGACCCCCTCCGCTAAGCATATTGCTTGGCGGGAAGTCCCGACAGAGCACATTCACTTACCTGCTCTGCGGATTCTGTGTCTTCACTGCACCGCTCTGCCGATGCAAGGCTGAACGTAGTGGAGTATGTTGAGCCTCTGCATTTACCTGCTTGGCGGAAGTCTATGTGCTCCGTCGGGATCCTCGCTAAGCAATACGCTTAGTGGAGGGGGTCCCTACGTATGTGGAAACATAGCCTTAAGCGATGTGTTTGTGACGTATCCTGTTTTTTTACAAACAAATTGATCAACGCATCAAACAACGCATATCATTGCATTTCAACTGACTCAATTCATTTTCTATGGGTGTGTTGCATTGGCTTACATTGCGTTAATGGCGACGCAGTCCTCTGCAAGCTGACAGATCACACCAGACACATCCATTGACTTTCAAACGTCAAACGCAAGGTTTTAACACATGATGGAGTCAGTTATTTATAACTACAATTATTTAATGATTGAACCCTTTACTTCAGTTTGGGGACTATGCCTTAAAAGTAATGCAGTTCTTGGGTCCATTCTATCCTACAAATCTGCCAATTTCTCCAAAAGGTTCAAATACCAGCCACAGCCTTTTAATGTTTATTTGCAATGTATAGTATAATTTAAAAAACCTAAATATTATCATCTTTTAGACTATTTATTTTGTGTAATGAGGATGAAGAGAAGTCCATTCTGGGGGACAGCCAGGGCAATTTATAAAGTTAAAGTACAGTGCTCCCATTTGCAATCCCAGAACAGCAACTCCATTACTTCAGGGGTGTATAAGGTTATAGGAGTGAGGAAAGGTTCTAGAAAGAAAACTGATAAAGGCTAATAATATAAAAATAGTAAGCTTCATTTTGGGGGTTTACATATATATGATAGTACTTTTGGAAGGTAATATGTCCCATTTCTGGGACCGTTATGCCAAAAATAACTTTATTTCACCCATATTTCATTTTCTTTGCAGTGAAAAAAAAGCTACACAAAAATGAAGTCAAATAAACACAAAACACATGCATTTAATGTTAAATAAACCAAATTACTAGATAGTTTTTCCCTCACTGAGGTAATTTGCTGACCGCACAGTGATTATATTAGGTTAATGGTGGAAGCTCTAAGCACAGAATTCTTTTGTGTATACTGACTTTCAAGCCAATTAATGTTTTTATTAGTTAGCAGATTGGTGACTAATGATATAAAAATATGATAATAATAAATAAATGGCTCATATTGTGGTAAGATGAAAGAAGTGTATAGCAGTGTTGTTACGGAGCTGTGTTTATTCACCTAACTATCCACAGTATTGTCCCTGAGGTAACATATAGCGCTCTGACCCATTTTTCGGAAAATAATAATAAGTATGCACAAGCAGATCAAACCATCTGTGTCTATTCCTTAATCCCAACAGCACCAGACTGATATCTGGCTGACAGGAGGGATATGGTGTATCGCCTCAGATAAGACGCCTGACACAGCTCCTCATTTAGATATCAGGATAAGCCCATGACTCTTATTATAGGAAGAGTTTGATCCTATTGTAAAAAAACATGGAGCTTTACAATGCAGACCGGATATATATATATATATATATATATATATATATATATATATATTACGAAGATCATTGAGTTTCCCTAAATTAGTTAATGGGAGAATCTGGTAAAAATGTTTATCACACTCTGTGCTGTAATAAAGAAGAACCACAATCACCAGATAATGTGCATTTTTTTGCTATTGCCTTTTCGCTTTTTATGCAATTATATTCCTTGATCAACATGTGTAAAAAAGCTTGGATGCAAATGTGGCCGCAGCTCTGGTTCACAGTTATGCGTTTTTATATGCGTAAGGCACCGCATGTTAAGCATACCCGCAAAGTGTACATCATATCCAATGGGCCAGTCCACATTAACCTCCCAAGTGGTATGACAGTATAGTACGCCGCAAGCGTTCAGCAGGCCAGTCGTGATGCAGGTTTGCCAAGCATAGGCAAGTATGTCAGACAGGCAAAAGACAGAGACCTAGGCGGAGGGACTATATGACTGGGTTAGAAGTAGCCGGCATACTAAAGGTAAGCAAATCTTATAAACATGTTTGGTTATCTTGTTATGTTTTATTTTGTTATCTTGTTCCAGCTCTACTGGATTGCTTGGGTCAGTTGCTAGGCAGGATCCTCCTGAAGTTTAGTGAGAGGAGAATTCATCACACTTCAGTCAGAGAATAGTGTGCATCAGATGAATTTCCCTGCCTCAATTTTTCTTTGGTTTTCAGGTTTCAAAATTTGTCACGGCAGCCGCAGGGATGAAAGGCCCTTGAAGGTGGTCTGGTCATGGAAAAGGTCATTGGAAGGGACCGTCGTAGGTACGGAGTCCCACCCTTTGATAAGGATGTCAGAGAGCCAGGGAACTAGTTCTGTAAAGTGGTATCTGCATTTTATTGTCATTGTCTCCGAGTCGGTGTAGTGCGGCTGGAGACCGATGTATTGGGTAATACAGATACAGGGTGCTGGATAACTGCCTTCAAGGGACCTTCATTTTAATCTATAAAGCCCCCCATACACCACATACAATTACCATGCAACTTCTGTACAACCAACTTTTCTTCTACCAAAACCATGTAATATGAGGACCTTTCTACACCTTCCAATCACTATGTATTCTATCAGGGAGGACCCGGCACTACATAGCAGTGATATATACCTTCCAATCACTATGTATTCTATCAGGGAGGTCACTATACTACATAGTTGTTGGTTGGTCTCATGAAAGTTGTATGGAGGAATCTGAAGGTGTATGGGGGGCTGTGTAATGATGTCTGAGTCTCAATTATTCCAGTTTGGTTTTTGGTGAGTGAATGTTGTTGAACAACTCAGACAAAAGGGACAGCTATCTTGTATACCCGAGTCATAATCCCAGCTCGGGCAGAGTTTTGTCGGACAAACCGCCCAGAAGGTTGAAACGCAAAATCAATTCAGGACATACTGATGTAAAGCCAGCCATACACAGTTTGATTTTTCGTTCCAAATAAAAATAGAATCAAATCTTCAAACTATCTACTAAAAAAATTATCGTATTAAGTAGAATTAAAAAATCTTAACCCTAACGAGCAACTGCAGGAACACGGAATCAGGAAAATGTCCAAGGGCGGCAGCGGTTTTTGGCTGATCATTTAGTGGAAACAACATGTTTCATATCAAGCGCATGAATTATCGACCATAATATAAACTGCCCTGAAATCACAGTGTATGGGCGGTATTGGGTGGCGTTTGGCAAATACTGGCAACCACCAATTTGTAATTGCAATGGGCAACCGCCACCTCAGCAGGGTAATATGAAAAATGTCCGCTATTACAGCATTACAAAAAACAGTACAATGGTTTTCTATAGGATAACTGCGGCCCCTAAGGGTCATTTCACACTATACAATTTGAATTGCTGTTATCAGCATAAATTATTAAAAAAATCCTGTTCATCATTCACACTTGAATGGGCTGCGTTATGTGTTGCAACACAGCTTCATGCGCTAATGCATTCTTCAGTACTGCACGCATTTTTTACATTCTAACACAAATGCTTTTCAATTCCCTTGTATTGGAAATGCTAAAGCAGCACGTCCACTAACTCATGTGTGTGCTGTGTAATGCAGCACGTTAAGTGTGAAAGGGCACCTTAAGGATAAAACAACAAGACCAGCTTTTGCTTCATTACTCACCCAATCCAAATAATTCCCAGACAGCACTTCAGTCTCCAATGCTCTTTCTTTTTCTATCAGTATGCTTCCAGTTTTAAGTTTAGATTCACTTTAGTGCATGGCGCACTAATCAATGCGATCTGGACCTGTTAATGAGCTTGAAGGAGATCTGGCTAGTCGACAATACAAGCAGCACTTGGGAGATTAAAGCATAGAAAAAGTTGGCAGCAGTAAGTGTATCTAAAGCCCCCCATACACGCTTAGATTTTCACCCGATTTTTCAGCCAAAAAATCGTGTGGAAATCTTATGCTCGGCCCCATTCAAAGTAATTGCTGGCACACAAAGGGTGTCCAGCTGATTAATGCAGCAGCCGCGCATGATGACATCATCACGTGGGGTCGATTGTCTGGAAGATCGGCAGAAGATCTAAACGTGTATGGGCACCTTAAGCAGTTCAAAATCCCTGATTGGGGAGGCTGTAGATTTTCCCTGGGAAATGACTACTTGTCAGGCCAACAATACCTCAGGAGGGCCACAGCTGATCGGCAAATCCCCCCTGCAGGTAGACACCGCATGGGTGGCGGAGTGGCAGGAACGCGCCACAGCCACAGATGGGTCGCGGGAACACAGACGCGGCCCAGAAAGGTGCGGGGGGGGGGGTTGCCCCCCCCCCACTCTGAGCGGAGCCATCTCCGGGTACTGGGGGACAGGCAGGTAGCTGTAAAGCTGGCCATACACCTTCAGATTTCTCTGTCAGATTTCCTTCAGATCAGATCAGATCTACCAACAACCATGTAGTATAGTGTCCTCCCTGAAAGAATACATAGTAATTGGAAGGTGTAGAAAGGTCCTCATATTACATGGTTTTGGTAAAACAAAATCTGATCTGAAGGAAATCTGACAGAGAAATCTAAAGGTGTATGGCCAGCTTAAGGGGAGCTGCTTACTATTGTGCTTGCTGGCTGTACGCACGCGGTGTAGGCCGTACTAAAGTCCAGGCTGGGGAGAGATGCACTGTTGTACTTCCTCCAGCTGAACACCTCCTCTTTGAAAGTGCATTTCATGTTAAAATGAGTGTACTTGAGACAAAGGCAGTCAGGCATATAGTATTTTCTAATGAAGGACAACCGTTCCCTCTTTTTAGTGCAGTATTCCTTTAACTTCATCCTGAGCCAAAATCTGTGTATTGTAATTAAAGCGGAGTATCTAATTC
Organism: Ptychadena robeensis; assembly: GCA_036250615.1. Classification (NCBI taxonomy): domain Eukaryota; kingdom Metazoa; phylum Chordata; class Amphibia; order Anura; family Ptychadenidae; genus Ptychadena; species Ptychadena robeensis. Next base: position 21,169,637 of record CM070038.1, on the reverse strand, counting down.
TCTGCTTTCGCCTCTGTCACAACTATATTCGGCTCATTAAAACGAATATATGAATATTTTACAGGGACCAGCAAGTCACCCACCCAGGACGTAAAGTGTCATTTAACAGATTCAATTTCCCATGAGTGGAAGTGAGAAATGAATCAGGTATTTTACCTCAGCCTCTCCTATGAAATCATTAGATCACACTCTTTGGGAATAACATGTGCATGATTATTCAAATATATGAAAATGTATTTCTGATCCTTACTCCCCGGGGGCTCCAGCAGTTTAGTGTATTATCGGTGACCCAACATAGGAGACGTCTCCCACTCTCAGCTGAATATCAATTCACCTCTCCAACATCATTTCTATCTGCTTACGTGACTAGAAATCGTTTCATAGCATTGAATAAAGCAAACCTGTTGTGTGTCACACCACACCACTGCAATTGCAGCACGATAGTTTGCCGGAAATTGACCGGATCACAATAACATATCCGTGGCAGGTTACTGAGCCCTGCATTAGCACATGCAGCTCCATACTAGTGTAAAGCAAACACTGTACAAAAATTTGTGCTGCAGGGTGTTTGCATTAACAAAAACCTATAATGAGTAAATTCTGATTTCCCTCATTGCTCATCCCCACCTGATAATGTTTTGTTGCAATAAAAACCAAAATAGATGGAAGACCAGTAAGATTCTGGTAAATACATCACCGCTCTTCATACTATGCATCTCTATGGAGATATGCCCTCCAGTGGTCACTCATGATACTACAGTTAATTAACCCACAAAAGACTGAAAGACACCATCACCCCCCACCCCCCACCCCCGATCGTCTCCCTGAAAAGTGTGTATGTGAGCAAGCAGCTTCAGCCAGCTCACATAAACCCTGCACAGGGAATCCACCCACCTGTGGATCGTCCCTGCTTCTCAGATTTCTGTATGTGAGCTGGCAGCTTCAACCAGCTCACATACAGACATCTGCAGGACCAGGAGGCATGGAAGCCTCTGACAACTTCCTTACATACTCCTGCTCTGTGGGTTGGAGCTGTGATCCACAGAGTGTAGTTCCCATATTTTTACAAGGATAAGACACTCTGCTATATAGGTTGCGTCCTATACAGCAGAGCGTCTTATAGAACATACAATACGGTACATATGGAATCTCACATTTGGATCCAGGAAACAGCAAGTAAGTATATTTTTTAAGATTGTGGAGCACATATTTTGGACATGTCCCAGGATCGGTGTGTTTTGGAGACAGGTCAATGATGTGATACAAGAAGTAGTTGACAGAGAAATAATAATGGATATAAATACACATATTCTAGGAGTCACGATGAAAAATGTAAATAAAAACAAAAGAAGTAACAGCAGTGCATACTTTAATCGCATCCAGGTGGAAGTTGAGGATCCCACCCAGCTATACAGAGCTTATAAATAAAATAGATAAGGGTTAATCAACTGGAGAAGGGAACCAGTGGGAGCCTTCTACCAGAGATTGAATTTCCCCCTGGGAGATATCACAGGGGCATGGGGACTTTAACGGCCTGAGTGGGGATAGTATGTCGAGGACAAGGTAGATTGTTAACAAAGTTTAATGAAAAAAATCAAATAAATCATTGGATAAAAACTGCACAATTTGACCTTACAAAGTTGGTCATTCTTGTGTTGGTATTGTACACAGACATAAAAAAATTTGATTTTTTTCATTAAACTTTGTTAACAATCTACCTTGTCCTCGACATACTATCCCCACTCAGGCCGTTAAAGTCCCCATGCCCCTGTGATATCTCCCAGGGGGAAATTCAATCTCTGGTAGAAGGCTCCCACTGGTTCCCTTCTCCAGTTGATTAACCCTTATCTATATTGTTTGGGATGTTGGCCTCACACATTTGAATAGTGCAGCTTTTTGTATATTATAAATAAAATAATTGATTTAAGAGCCATGGAATACAAACAGCAATAATGTATGAGAAACTTGGGAATTTCTACAAAATATGGGAGACATGGGATGTGTTTGTCGAGAAGGGGAGACATATGGTGCAGATGACGACGAATGATGACTAGAAGAAAAAAAGGTAGAATATGATAGAAATTTTACCTATGTATGTATGTATGGTAAATGTAATGTTATGTGACATATGTTGGAAAGAAAAAAAAGTGAATAAAATAGAGTTTGTCAAAAAGATTTTGGAGCGTTGCACCACCATCTTATTGACTCAGAGATGAGTAACAAATTACAATTTCTATGCAAAAAGGTGTAAACCAGGGGTGCCCAATAGCCAGATCCAGACGTCTTGTGCCATACATGTTCATGCTGCTTTGCAAGGTTTACAATATTAAATTCACAACAAAGAATGTATGGTATATGTTTACCGTTTTTTTTTTTTTGGTAGATCATTTTGACTTTTGTCATTTTAAAAGTAGCTCGCAAACCAAAAAGGCTCGGGCACCCCTGGTGTAAACCAACAAATAAATAGTGCACCTTTTTACAGTTGTAGGAATGTGACAGAAGGACAGCCATTAGTTATAACTAGAGATGGTTGAATTTGTTTTCACAAATTCGACCATTTAGACAATTTTAAGTTAATTGCAAAGCCCCTGAACATGGTATCATCACCAAACTTGCTGGAGATGTAGAGAAGGGTTGGGGGTATACTACAAAAAAAGTATGATTTTAACACGAATAGTTTTTGCATAAATGAAGTTTAAAGTCAAGTCAAAATTTCAAGAGACTTTGAACTTAATTTATGCAAAAACTGCAGGTGCTAGTGCAATTTTTCCAATGTTCCCTACATCTCCAGCAATTTTGGTGATTATACCATCTTCAGAGGCGCTGTTCAGATCACAAAGTTAGCTCGTTGAAAAATGCAACCACCTCTAGCTAAAATTCAGCTTTTCTATCTTAAATGAAAAAAATTAAAATATACATATAAATAAAAAGAACATTTAACCGAATTTCGGAGCATAGAGCGTTTCCAGCGACAACATAAAGCATACAATGTCACTGTACACTTCTCTCTCTGTGTCTCTACACTATGCAATTAACTGTTTCTCAACAAGAAATGAGTATTTAAGAAAGCTCAGGCCGCAAATAATCTAGATCTTGTGAGGAAGATCTCTAGCTGGCTTTAAACCGATTTTCGGATTAGAGGATAAAGAGCATGGCACATGAGTCAGGCCTGCAACCTCTTGAACAGACCTGAGTCGCCTGAGGGGACCTTATCATTATATGTGGTGGGCGCATATAACTATGAGGCCTCCAGCTCTTCTCAGACCTAAGAAGTTAGGCCTCTGACCACCTACCCCTGACTTACTTGGAATGGAAAGCTGCTGATGGCAAAAGATGAATGTGAATATTTGTAGTACACATATTCTTAATACTTTACATATTTTTTACATGGAATGTTGCTGCTTTCCATCTCCAGTGGTGAGCCAGAGTAGAGCTCAGAAAACAATTATTTATCAATAACAATAACAGAACTGCTCTAGATGAGCCTGCACCATCATTGGTGTCATGCACACTCAACCCACTTCCCTGACATCAGCAATGATGTGGGGAGCTGCCCTTGCCATATCCCTGTATTGTAATACAGCCATAGGTGTCCCCAGGTCCTTACAACCCTGGTGTAATTGATGGCACCACGGATGTGCAGGGTAGGGTGACCCGGTGGGAAATACAAACAGATTACATTTTATATTTTTTTATATTTCCCTTAAAGTGGATTTAAACTTAAATGTAAAAAACAGACATACATTACACAGACACAATACTCACCTGTCAGCAGTTCAGATGCTGGAAAACTGCTACACAAAAAAATCCACACTATACTCACTTCACTTGCTTGCAGTTCTCATGCTGGCATCTTAAATCCTGGAGACCTGCAGCTATTTCCGCCCTCACTGCCCCCCCCCTCTCCTCCCTCTCCACTCCACCCCCATCTGTCCGGAGCTGCAGAGACTCATAGGGGGGAGGTGTGTGTGTAGAGGGGGATCAGCTGCTGATGATTTCCTGCCTGGGAGAGATGCCCCAGACACCACTTTGGCTGCCTAGGCGCAACGTAATGCAGTGGGAGGGGAGCACTAACTGAGCTGCAGCCGATAATGCTGAGTGACCCTTCAGATGGTAGGTCCGCTTTAATGCTTTCAGAACAGAATTGAGATTGCATTGAAATACACATTGACGGCCTTCTCCATTGAAAACAAAAATAAACGTCCCCAGTGGCCACTCGTGATATTGAACCCCTCTGAGAGTTAACCCCTGGAAGCCTGGCAGATAAAGATGGAATCTCCAATATGATTCCAGGGAACAGCAGGTAAGTAGGAAGCCACCATCATACCAGCTCAGAGGTAAGTCAAACTGTCATTTTACATACATATTTTTTAGCTTTTGAGTATTCATCTGCTTTTATTATTTCTTATCATGGTTTGCTTTGGTAAAAGGATCACAAGGTTAGCTCATCTTAGGTGAAGCACAATGCATATATTAAGCTGGCAGACGTGCTTTCAGATGTTGCATGAGATCACCGCTCTATATTAGCACAATGATCTCACTGCCTTTAACAAAAACATAGAATAGACAATCTCAGAATATACCAGCTTGGCTCTGATAACAAAGTGTTATTTCGGTTTGGCTGAAGTCCTGGACAGAAGAGGTCTGGCAAAAATGATCTAGTAGAACGGCACTAATAAAGGCTCCAATACAGATATTTTATTCGCTCATAAGTTTAAACAACCAATGGAACATAAATGTGACGAATGGACCTTTCTGAAATTCTAACTCCAGGGAGGCAGATAAATGCTAAAACTCACTAACAGGTAATGAAGCAAACATTTGTAATCTCCAGTCATTTCACAAATTGCCATTTGTACATTGCGAATGCAATGCACGGTGGTTGCAGGTACTGATGTAAAAATCTTGTATATTCATTATTACGAACATACAGCACTATATTCAATATCTTAGCTAATGGTCTCGAAGTACTGATATTCTCAATAAAAATTCAAGATGAGAATATTTGTGCTGAACAGTGATGGCCGAACAGCCCACAAGGCTCAGAATTGTCCGCACTCCTTCTAGCTGGCGAGCAGTACAGGTGTTCGACCCGCCCCATTCGCCAACGAGAAGGAGCTCACGATTCTTCCTCCGTCAGGATCAGGAGCAGTAAGATCCCGCCGGAGGAAGAATCTTCTCACTAGAAGATCGGGTAGAGAAGCCGGTCTTCTAGTGAAAAGCCGGCTACCAAAACCGGAAGTGATGTCAGTGACGTCACATCCGGCAATCAGAACCAGGAACTATGCGTTCCATGTACTGGATGAATTTGAATCTGCCTGCAAACAGGCGGACGTCGGACTTCTTTAAAAGTCTTATCACGGACAGACCTGGCCGAAGTTCGGCCATCACTATTCACCAATCGTTCACGGAAAACGATGTCCACCAGATTAGGGAATCGATCCCTGACAGATTCTCCGAATGAGGATCGAGGTTCCCCATCCAAAATAATGGGGATCGAACAGGAAAATACAGACTTGTCCAATCCCTTTCTGTTTCGACCTTTTTAGGTTGATCAATTTCGACCTTTTTAGGTTGATCGTTCAAGGTGGGCACACTTGGTTCAGAATTCAAATATAAATATAAACTTTTTAGGTTGATCGATTTCGACCTTTTTAGGTTGATCGTTCAAAATGAGCGCACTTGGTTCGGAATTCAAATATAAAGCCAGCCATACACATATTGATTCTGTGATTGATTCCTGAGCGCTGGTTCGGCGTGCATGTTCACAACGATCGTTTAGGAAACAACCACAGAATCGATACCTGTATGGATAGCTTTATATTTAAATTTAGCAAGGAAAAGCAAATGCACATTTGTGACCACCACCGCAAAGGCACAGACACACCACCAATCTGCTAAATGGGCAATAAAGGAAAAGAATCCCAAAAATAAGGTTATCCTTCTATTCTCCTGACATCAGCATGGTCTCTGTAAGTAAGTAGGAGTATCCTGAAAACTGAGTATTATTGTACAAAGGATTACATGAGGCACAGCTCAAAATAAAATACTAACATTACTTGGGAATACAGCCATGTCCTTTTGGCAATGGTATGTTGGGTTAAAATCTGGTCAAGTGGTAATTGGTTTGGTTAAATGAATTCTTTACACAACTGGGACCTCGTTCCCATTTGATCCCTAAGGTTAGACAGGCCTGGAGCCAAATGAGACCTTGGCATAGGGACTACATAACTGGGTTAAGTAGGAGCTGGCATAGTGAGGGTTAGTACATGCTTTGGTACGTTATAATATTATCTTGTTATGATATTATGTTATCTTGTTCCAGCTCTACCTGATTGGTTGGGTTAGTTGTTAGGAGGGGTCTCCCTGTAGCCAGGATTGATATTTGAGCCGATAGAGAGATCTCGGCAGTAACGTAATGACACCATCACGCTACTGCCCGGCTTCTCCGATATCGGTAGCCAGCTGTCAGCCCGTCCTATACTTTGAATGGGGAACTGCGGGTCCCTATTCAAAGTAAAGGATATCGAACAAGGTTTACCAACATGTTGGTAACCTGTTCGACCGAGCGAGATCTCGCTCGAAAAACAGCATACAGGGGTACATTTTTCCCAGATTTCTGCACAGCACAGTGCCGTGTACACACAGCACTCGGGAAAAATAGACCCACACTTCAGTCAGAAGATAGTGTGTGTCGGGTGAATTTCCCACCCTCCTTCAATTTTTCTTTGGTTAATATAACATTGATAAATTCCTTTGTTTTCAGGTTTCAAAACTCTTTGTTATGGATGACGGAATGCCAGGGAACTAGTTCTGTAAGGTGGTATCTGTATTTCATTGTAATTGTCTCAGAGTCGATGTATTGGGTGATGCAGATACAGGGTGCTGGATAACTGCCTTCAAGGGACCTTCATTTTAATCTATAATGGCCTGTTTATTATTATTATACATTATATTTTGTTAGTTACTTACTAAAATCCAATCTGTCTGAGTCTCAATCATTCCAGTTTGGTTTTTGGTGAGTGAATATTGTTAAACAATTCAGACAAAAGGGACAGCTATCTTGTATACCCGAGTCAAGCTTTTAGCTAACTGAAGCCCTTGTTGATCCCCTGTCTGGACCCCATTGCCTCATGAGTTTAAGCTACCGTCCGAAGTCACTTTGGTCAAAAGAATAACTCCCTGTGCATGTTTTTTTGCACCAGGTGTTTTTAGGTTAACAAATGTGTATGCTATCAATTATTTTAAAAACTATTGTCAATTTAGAAATATTTACTGCAACTTTACATCTGCCTATATTTCAGATATATAGTAATTGTAATTATTAAATCATATTACAGCAGAAGTCTATAGCAACCAAAACTGCACAGTCACACACTTTTTCTGAATAAAGCAGAGAACACACGTGTAGACTTGATGACCAGATTGATGGCCGCTTCGAGTGTCGTGCGTGCTCACGGCCATCTACCTGGCCCATATCATATGCGCCCAATCAATCCCGCTCGAAAACAGGGATATCGGACATGACCGTAAACCACGGTCGATGTCTGTTGATTTGCATGGAGACTGTGGGGTCTCCATGCAAAGCATCGGCTGAGCTGGATGACACAGCAGGGCTGCGCCCCCAACTCCTCCGATATCTGACAGCAGCGTGATGGCATCATCAACTGCTGCAGGGAACCTCGAACGGTTCCTATGTTGAGCCGTGTGTTCCCTGCTTAAGTTTTAATGCTAATTCAGAGATAAAAGATGGAATATCTCACTGGCAACTGATTGGTTCCATCTAAGTAGCTCAATAAAAGAGTACATAAAAGAGTTCCTGGTGACCTGAGTTCCTGAAACTGCGCTTTTATGGAGTCAGTGATCTGCTTTCTTGGTATGGGATGGTTCTAAATGTCAAGCATATTTAAAACAAAAGGCAATTATATTTTAATGTTAGCTCATGAAGAGGAAATGAAAATGGAGTTGTGTAAAGACCAAATTAAAGTAAAAGATTCAACTGTTCTACAACTAATGATATTATAATTAATAATTTATAGTTATCAGTAAAGCCTTCGCGCAATCGGTCGGCAGAAAGTCGGATGCACCCACCTGGTCAGATTGACCAGACATGCCGGTACATTCCCGGCCGAGCCCATTAGTCAGGTCGGTCGGCTGAGCAGTCGATGTGAAAACGACCCGTCTATGCCGAGCTTAACTGGGTTTAATAGTGACAGAAACTTTTTGATTGAATAAAAAGAGTAATGGGATCTGGTCACAAAATGTAGAGTTCATACTTATTTATGCCTCCACCCAAACCACAACATTTCTGGGAACATGTGCCTGAATAGAAGTCTGAGATAACCAAGAATGCCACCAATCTCCTCCCTCAGGGGCCCTTATTGACTTCAACATCAATACTGTGTCTTGTTACAAGGGGAGACCCATTGAAACCTGTTAGGGACCCAAAAAATTACCATCTAGCGACCATTTTACAAAGCCATGCATGGTAATGTCTGTAATGGCGCCCTATATAGCTGTATAATGCTGACAGGGATTCTAATCCTTTCCTACTCCAAAACTAAACAATATCCAAACAACAACTATACTGGTTGACTATGCATCTTTGTCTGTTTTGCTAAATAACTAAGGCAAGGTTTCCACAGTGTTATGGGCTGCCCCAATATCCTCTGCATTAATCGCATGCCTTGACTGGGATATCGGCGCAGCCCATCCATATACATGACTTAAGGTAGCCATACACGCTTAGATTATCCCTCGATAGATAAGGGACAGACTGCAGCGTGATGTCATCATGCTGCAGCCGGCCCCTCAGAGGATTGGCTTAGAGGATTACTTTGGATGGGGACTGCAGACTTCAAAGTAATGGGATCGACCAGGAATCTATCACTGTGCGATCCGCCATGCGGGAGATTCCTGGTCCATCTGGTTACCTTTACCACACCGAATGTTTCATCGGCGGTCAGCTGGTCTGCTGGCTGAGAGGTTAACTTCCGCTGCCCAACGAACCCACTCAAATGTGTGGAAACACTTGGTGTGGTAGGCAGTCCATAACGCTGTGGAAACCTAGCCTTATTCTTGAGGTTTTGGTACCTCCCTAGCAGTATGCACATTGCCCTATTTCTATAAAATGTCTACAATGTCATTTTGAACTTCATTTCATTGATTTAAATATGATCTTGAACATAGCGCCGCTATGGCAGCTATTGTGGTTGCTTCGCCACTGGTCTGGAGGATAAGGAGGTAGGGATGTGGCCATGAGGGTCAGTGGATCAGAGCTATGGCACTTATGCATAAACTTAAAATGTAAACATATTAACATTTTTTAGAAACAAGGATGAATCGAGTGACCTTGCATTGAAGGAAGGAGGTGAAACTTATTCAAAGCAGGTAAGTCTATTGTGCCCGGAGTTCAGCTTTAAATGGATACCTGCAGAAAGGATTGAACATAATTCCCAGCTGCCCTGTGAGGTAAAGCTCAATAGTAAGATGTATTTTCTTCCTCTGGTCGTCTCTCGGTCCTAGCCCATACTAATGTAGGCAATGCACTTGCAGATGCCTAGCACCAGCCATTGTCCATTTCTGAGAAGGAAGCAGACACAAAAGACGTGCGTCCTGCGCAGAGGTCATGATCACTAGATATCTTTCTGTAAAGCTCTCACAAGCCCGCAGTGAAATTCCGCTTTTCATTTTATAACCTGCTCAGGAAATCCATCTGTAACTTGATTGGTTGATAAACACAAATGCCTTTCCCTCCATCTCTTCCTTCATCCAGTTTTCTTGCACAGCAACCTCCAATGTGACTTTATCTTCGGCTGATGCAAATAGATACAGGAGAGTGACCACTAAGATTGATTCAGTGGCTGTTTGCGTCTATGTGGATGCATTACATGGTTTATGAACCGTGACAAATGCACATTTTGTTCTGAGCAGGAGAAAAACAATTCTTTTTATTTCCAAACAGTAATCACTTGTACATCAGCGGCTCCAATTCATCGCTAGAGATTCTAAGGCTAACTGAGGAAGCAAGGGCTTTACGGAGGTTTACGTTAATGGAACAGATGAAAGAGTTAAATCAATGTATGTATACAGTGTATCCGGAAAGTATTCACAGCGCATAATTTTTTCACATTTTGTTATGTTACAGCCTTATTCCGAAATGGATTAAACAATGACAGTGTGAAAAAAGTTAACTTGAGGTTTTGGCAAATGTATAAAAAATAAAAAAAACTGAGAAATTACCGTATATATACAAAATCGGGGGGGGGGGGGGGGG
>CM070038.1:21121778-21146117 GCA_036250615.1 Ptychadena robeensis | reverse complement strand
GTATAAATCACTGCTATGTAGTGCTGGGTCCTCCCTGATAGAATACATAGTGATTGGAATAGTAACATTGGTTGTCTATGTAAGAACGCGTCCGTGGTACAAAACACAACACATATAGTGTGAACCCACCAGATACCTGACCGGAATTCACAGACCAGGTATGTGACAATCGATTTCCGCTAGATCGACTTAAAATTATTGATTTGTGTTTGGGCAGAAAGTCCACTCACTCAAAACAGCTTTCATTTGCGAAAAGAGTTGGGAAAGGTTGGACTTGAATTGTTACTGCTTTTCCTTGTGAACTGACCTCAGTGGATAATTGTACTTACTCATTACATTTAGAAATCACAGTTAAGTCAAGGTTTAAAAAAAAGAAAGAAGAAAAAGTGCCATAATTATGAGTTGTGCAGGAAAAGACATTTACATAATTGGCACTAAACAAGATGGCATCAGAATGAGAGAACACTCTACACAAAGAATTGTGACCCAGTACACACCTATCTGATTTAACACGCTTTATTTACAATTATGTTTAATGGAGTTTGCCTTCCTCTGAATGAACTGTGTGTTTAGGATTTCAATAAATTCAATAATTGGTGTTTTGATTCAGGTTAAACTTAATAGACAAGAGTATTTGTTCAATGTAATTTGATCAGCAAAGTTAAGCTTTACCTGCCTCAACAATGCCATAGAGGAGAAGCTCTTCCCGCAAGTCTAGGGGTAGGTTTGAAGACCACATAGGTGTTTTAGGCCCAGTTCTCACCTAAGAAAGATAATATATAGTTGTGCACAACCTTCAGCAGTAATTACACAGCTATAGTGATTTCAGTGGCCAGGAAGGCCCTCAGTAGGTGTATGGGGCCTGAGCAAGGATCACAGAGTAAAATGGAGTCAGTATGAGGGGTGGATGTTTAAGTTGTGTGTAGGTGTGCAGCTCTCAAAATGGAGGAGTGTGGCCCCCTGTAACAGACGAATAAGAACAAGGACAGAGGCGCACAGCCTAGTACAACAAATGGTTAAATAATATGGAATAGGATAAGATAAAACAAATTGAAACAAAATGAGACAAAACAACAGACAAGATACTCACATTGAGAGAGGTTTACAAGGGTGGATCTCTCAGGGCCATGTGTTTTACAGGAGGACCTCACTTCCTGGTTGGGCCAGTTCTCACCTACCCTGTTTCCCCAAAAATAAGGCCCCCCCGAAGATACGGTACTGTAACTCTAGACAGGAGTGATCAGAGGGAGCAATCAAAATGACACAGGAGGATCAGAAGGGGTTACTAAAATGAAAATCCCCCCTCTGAGTTTCCTGTGTCATTTAGATTCCCCCTCTGATCCCCCTGTGTCATTTTAAGTGATCCCCCCATCCTGATATTCCAGTGATGAAATCTTCTTCATGGAAAAATAAGACATCCCCCGAAAATAAGACAAGGCATCTTTGGGAACAAAAATTTCTATAAGACACTGCCTTATTTTCGTGGTATCTGTTTTTACAAACATTGGGCAATGTCTCCTTAACATCCACAAAATAAAAATGATACCCAATGGGCCTGTTCACATGAAAATCCATGTCAACAGATGCAAGTTGAGTAGGTGTAAATCCAGCCTTAAGGCCCCCATAGACATATCGTTTCTTCTCAATAGCCCCGAATGATCGATCAGCGTGCAAGTTTGTGTGGATCGTTTGTTGATCAATCATTCATGAAACAAATGCTGCCCACCTTGATGATCCACCCATTAAGTTTGAAATCGTACAAAGAAAAGGATCAAACAGGCACCTGCCAAATCTGTATTTTCCTGTTCATTCTCATTACTTTGGATGGAGACCAAGATCCCCATACGAACGGGAATCGGTGTTTTAGTGGTTAAACATCACAATTCCCGTTCGTTCATCAAACGACTGAAAGCAGTCTTGTGACGCCACCACGCTGTGATGGATCGAGGGCCAAACGAAAGGGAATGGACATCTCTAGGGGGGCTTTAGTCTAACTCACCATCATATAATTAGTATGTTTTGGGTGGATGTGGGAATGTGGTCCCATCTGCACTTTTACGTCAACCACATATAACATATCAATATATATTAGGTCTTCTGTCTCAGAAATAATGTGTATCTGTCACCAAGTTAAAAGTGATAATTATACTAGACAATCCCACCATTGTTACTCCACAAGAGCTCAGATTGGTAAATAAAGCCTCTTTGTGGCTTCACACAGCTGCTGTGTCTTCATAAGAAATGTCACTGCATTCTTGTAACTTGACATCTTGTTTGTGGATAAATATCAAGTTATAGAAGCACACGAGGGAGTGACCTCAAGGCCAGCCATGTGACCCCAACATATTTTATTATGGCAAGCTTGGTCAACCCTAACCATAGCAGGGAATCGGGTGCATCAACTGGTCACATTGACCAAGAATCTGCAGCATGTCTGATGGCACAGTGATCCAACATGAGGGTAAACTTCAATCCCATCCCATTAGTTGGGATGGGTACGGCAGTCCCCAACAGAAGTAATGGCTAGCACACAAAGGGTGCCCGGCCGATTCTCAGCACTAGCGGCCATGCGTGATGACGTCATCACGCCCGCTAGGTTGGCTTGGCAGTTGACAGGAAAACGACCGTCTATGCCCAGCTTTAGGTCTTGTGCTGTTACAAGCACAAAAGGGAGCCATCAGGAATCTAAAGCTGGGAACACAGGTGTAGATATGGACCAGATTGATGGCCGCTTCGAGCGCCGTGCACACTCACAGCCATCTGTCTGGCCCATATAATATGCGGCTTTCCTTGTTTTCGAGCAGGAGCAATCAATCCTGCTCGAAAACAGGGATATCGGACATGACAGTAAATCACGGTTGGTGTCTATTGCTTTGCATGGAGACCCCAATGCTGTGTCTCCAGCTCCTCCGATATCGGGCACCAGCGCAATGACGTCATCACACTGCTGCTGGGAACCTCAAACGGCTCCTATATCGAGCTGTGTGTTCCCAGCTTAAAGCAAGCCATACACGGGTTGACTTTTGCATGATCGATCTTACATTTGATCATCTTGTGCGAATTAAATATCCACTGTCAGTCTAACATCGATCACTTGTAACACCACAAATGGGATCAATTTAAAACAGATCGATTCCATTACATAGATTGGTGCACATGCTCCATAGTACAATTGAATACAGTTCAATCGAAATACCTAGAATACCCGTCAGATACTTGTATGATCGACTGAAATTTACATGTCCGATTAATGCTCAATCGATTTTATGTCACTTTTGGCCGTTTGTAACAGGTGCGCTCACTCTAAAATGATCTCCTTGACATTGCAATTAAAAAAAAACGTTGAGAAGAGACGGACTGCACAACTTCTGACCACAACTACTACTAATTACATCTACTTCCGCCCTAAACAGATTGCGTAATGTGTATGGTAAACCAAAGTCATATTTCCTGGGTTGCACAGACACCTACAACTAACGTTTCACAAACTGATCGCAGCATTTATCACATGCAAAGACATTATAGTGTTCCATAATAGTGTTGAGCTCGAATATTCGATTTTCGAATATTTAGCTCGAATATCGCTATTTCGCCATTTCGCGAATATTCGCAAATATATCATCGGATATCCGACGCGATCGCGATTTTTCGCGCTTTGTTGCGCTTTTATAATCGCGATCCATTGCAATGAATGGGATCGCGATTATACAATCGCAATGCGATTTTTTAAAACAGAAATGACGGATATTCTCCCAGTCGAATATCTGAGCTCCATTGACTTGCATGCATTGCGCATATTTGGTCGCATTGCGCTTTCTCGGATAATCGCAATTTCGGATTCCGCCATTCTCTATTGACTTTAATGTATTGCGCATATTTGGTCACATTGCGCTTTCTCGGATAATCGCAATTTTGGATTTCGCCATTCTCCATTGACTTCAATGTATTGCGCATATATGGTCGCATTGCGCTTTCTCGGATAATCGCGATTTCGGATTCCGCCATTCTCCATTGACTTGCATGCATTGCGCATATGTGGTCGCAACTGCGATTGTTAGATCGCAATTCATGTCGTAAGTGCGGATATTCGAGATTACGAATATGGAATCGAATATTATGGCGGATATTCGCAAAATTACGCGAATTCGAATATTGCCTGGTCGCTCATCACTATTCCATAAGTCGGGCACAAATGGTAAGATTTGCGGCCGATTGCGCACTCACGCATCATCACATGCAAAGACATTTAAGTGTTATAAAGAAACTTTGTCATGATCGGGCCTATAAAAGTTTATGAAAATGTCATCATACAGTTGTGTTCAAAATTATTCAACCCCCACTGAAATTGAGTGTCATTGACATTGATTTTGATCATTTCAGTCATCTTGTTTACAATGAAATGAAATAGGCGCTTGTAAGTCAGACAAATCTAATATAACATAACATTAATAATAAAATAACCACAAATGTCTTTTCTGTGCTCACATCATTATCAATTTAATTCAACCCCCAAGTGACATTCATTCTTAGTACTTAGTACAACATCCAAGGCCCATTGTAACCCAGCTATAGATGAAAGGTCAGACAGGGCATTATGGGTTGCATGAAAGTATGCATTGGTTTGATCCAATTACAAAGAAAGTTCACTGTAAACTCAGGAGGAAAACTGATCACCACCTCTTATGTGTACAATGACCACCAAGCATGAGCAGGACAATGCAGAGCCCTGTAGTGTACATACCCAGGTGTTAGATCACTAATGCTCTTATATGCGAGTATTCACATCAGCCATGGTAAATGCTGGACCACATCCCTATAAAATTGTGCTTTATGCCTGGTTCACACCTATCTGCTTTAAGCTAGCCATACACGTGTAGGATTCCATGGCCAATTGATCACTCACCCAATTGATTCCGGCGATCTCAGCGGGAATGGGAGCTGCGATCAATCTGCCAATTAAGAGTATCCGATCGCTGCACACCACCTTGTCCAAGTGATCGCGTCCAATTGATCAGGGGCTCAGAATTGGATCCGACAGAGAACCAACATGTTGGTTTTCTGTCGGATCCAATTCTGATCCAATTCTGAGCCCCAGATCAATTGGACGTGATCACTTGGACATGGTGGTGTGCAGCGATCGGATACTCTTAATTGGCAGATTGATCGCAGCTCCCATTCCCGCTGAGATCGCTGGAATAAATTGGGTGAGTGATCAATTGGCCATGGAATCCTACACGTGTATGGCTAGCTTTAAATGCTTTGCATGTATTTTTATAGATAGAATGTGTACTTTTTGGGCATGTGTTGCCCAATTTACATTAAAAGGCAAAAGTGTGAACCAGAAATGGACCGTGTCTGCCTTTCATTCTACCTCCAGCCTGTAAAACTTAAGTAAAGGGTGTTAAGCCAGCCATACACAGTCGGATTCCATGGCCGCTCGATCACCCATCCGATCGATTCCGGCGATTCTGGCGGGAATCGCAAGTGTGAACGATCGGCCAATTAAGAGAATCCGATCGCTGCATACCACCTTGTCCAACAGATTCCGGGACGATTCCGTGTCCGATTGTCCACCTCACAAATGGCAACTCCCCCTGATGTGTGCAGAATCGGATCAAAAAGACCAACATGTTGGTTCTCTGTCGGATCCGATTCTGGGCCCCTGAACGATCGGACGTGATCGATCGGACAAGGTGGGCTTCACGCGATTCCGGGACGATCGTTTCGCGTGCACGTGCCCGGAATCGATCGGCCCGGAATCCAACCCGTGTATGGGGGCCTTTAGATCGTCTCCTCTGACCTAGAATTGCCTACTTTCAGTCTGCCAAGCACATTGTTGGTACTATTAGACAAAACAGAAAATTACCATACTGTATCTAATATAGTCCAAAACTATTTGTAGAAAGTACACAAAGTACACAAAAAAACGTTCTCATACTTACATAAGAGTCTCTAAATAATAGACTTACTGTATATTCTGGCGTATAAGACTACTTTTAAACCCGGGAAAATCTTCTCAAAAGTCGGGGGTCGTCTTATACGCCGAGTTCTGAAACAGAGGGGTCTGCCTATCAGACATTGGAAGCACCCCCTTATCCCCCCTCCCTCTCTCCCTCCTCGATGTGTGAAACGAAGCTGACGTGTTCACTAAAGGCTGTGGCTCCAGTGGCTGAAACTGGTATTGCAGCTCAAACACATTAAAATACCTTCACTGTATCATGTGACATGATATCAGTTAAATTTTTAATTGCCAAAATTCTTTGAATTAAATGTATACAAGGTAAACATTAATATAAGAGGTTGCAGCTAGGGGTGTGAAATTAGGAATGTAAATTACAAAAAAAAATAGGACTCTAAGGTTCTTGGAGATCTGGGAATTGAAAGTCAGAGTACACATATGTAAGGCCATGTGTCCACTGCTGTTCCTTGAGCTGGCCGAAAAAATGACACAAGCCGGCACGTTGGAAGGGGTAGTCTTATACGGCGAGTATACCCCAAACTCTATATTTTAACTGGAAAAGTTGGGGGTCGTCTTATACACCCAGTTGTCTTATACGCCGGAAAATACGGTACTCCAAAACCATTGCAGAAGATGTCCATACATGTGACAGTTCACTTATTTAATATAATATCAATATATCTACAAAATTCCAAACAGAGAAATATATGCTGGCTGACATGCTGATCAAATAGATATTTTCTTTACTTATTTTCAATGGAGCATATGGAATATAGAAAATAATATACTCCTGTATACTATCATACATTTTACTCAGTTACACTACCGGAATATTGTGACAGTGTGTAAACAGGCTCTTATGAGATGTCTGTATTAGTGATGAGCGGAGGGTTTTCAGTGAAATTGATTTGCTGTCAGCGCAATTTTTCCAAAGAGGAAATTCTCAATTCCACTTACTACGCTGCTTAGGTAAAATTTGCTTGAAAAAAAAAAAGTTGATGTATATTGAGGAGTCCAGACTCCAGAATAACTAAAAAGAGCCAATCGCGCCACAAAAAGAAAATACTTTTTTTTGCCGTTCCTGGTGGCTACAAATTCTCAGTTTTGATTATCCCCGGTCTGTAATATTATTTAAAATGGAACATTTATGTCCAATGAATCTAAAATTAAAAGTTGTCTGGTCATCTCTGCTGCCTTTAGACACAAACCTAAAGCTAGCCATACATGTGTCGACTCGTGAGCGATCGATCGCCCATCCGATCGATTCTAGTAAAGCCACAGGCGTCGATCGATTGCCCAATCAAGTCTGTGCCTACCACCTTAGGCCTGGACGATTCTGTTCCCGATCGATCGCTTCACAAATGTTAACTCCCCTTGATGTGTGCTGAATCGGTGAGAAAAGACCAACAGGTTGGTTCTCTGGCCGATCCGATTTGGGGGCCAAGACGATCGGTCAAGGTGGGCTGCACTCGATTCCTCGTCGATCGATCGGCGTGCACGTGCCCGGTGATCGATCGGCCAGGAATCGTGTGGGAAATCGACCCGTGTATGGCTGCCTTAAGATGTACTGAAATGATTGGTCAATCAACCAATGACAGTAGGCGGCTTGATGCAGTTTTTTTATTTATTCTACCCGAGGTCCAAGTTTAACAACAAAACTGCACAGAGTGTAAGGGGGGTTTCCACATCCGTCTGGACCCCCTCCGCTAAGCGTATTGCTTGGCGGTGATCCCAACAGAGCACATAGACTTCGCCTGTTTGGGGAATGCTGTGTTCAGACATCCACTAATGCAGAGGTTCAACATACTCCACTACGTTCAGGCCTGCATCAGCAGAACGGCACAGCGCTGTGAGAACAAAGCATCACCCCCCGTGGGGGTGCCCATACATGAGTCAAAACCCGCTCAATTGATGAATGATCAAGCGCAGCGTGATGACATCACCACGCTGCACTTTAAGCGTTTGTTCATGGAATGGCAAATCTATGCACACCTCATTGCATCAATTCCCGCTCAATATTTTAGACGGGGACCATGGTCCACCTCCAATATAATGGCAATCAAATTGGATTTACCAAACATGTTGGTTCCCTGTTTGATCGAGCTATCTTGAAGATGGATTGATTGATCATGCATGGTGATCAATTGTTCAGGAATAGATTGAAAGATCCACCCATTTATGGCCACCTAGACACAGATGCAGGGTAATCCTGCTACAAATGAGGAGCAATGAACCACTTAAATAACCATGCCTAACTGATGCCAAAGGCTGGTACTTGCGTATCCTGGGGATGCAGGGTGAAAAACTGAAGTCTCTAGACAACGACAGGACCCTGACTGACAATCAGACCTCTACCACACAGTCTGTTCTGGGCAACCCCCCACTGGATAATCAACAGCTCCTTTAAGCTGGGTCTTTGTCAATGCATGCATTGTGTTAATTGGCTGCCCGCACGCCCGACTAGACTGATGAGGTTTACTGGTCTTGGAATAGGTAACTTGCCCAGCTACTCCATCAATCCTGACCTCACAGAGCAACTTCCTGGTGGCAGGCCCCTCCTTATATTCCCCCTATCCCCAGAGGAATCATGGTCCGGGGTCGTAAACAGGACAGTGCCTCTGGCTGCCTGCGGTTGCATTACATTAGAGCAGTGGTTCCAAAACTTTCCTTGCAGGGCCCCCCCTTTTTTATTCAGGAACTATATCGAGCCCCCCCTCCCTATTCAAACGCATGTTAAGAATGAGTGCCCGCGCCCCCCTGGAATACCTTCGCGCCACTGCATTCGAGTATCATACCACCCAAAATACTGAGATGAGAAACAAGGACACAGTTTAGCACTGGATAGGTGGGCAAAGGATGTGTCTTATACTACCAAATGGCAAAAGATAAGAGCAATAAAAAAATGGGGAGAGTGCAAAAATGATGCAACAGGAGAAATACAGGGAACAATGGAAAGATGACAGAAGGAGAAGTCTGAGATATAAAAGAAAAGAAAGAGAGAATAAAGGACACAGAAGGGAAGTAGACAAAACTCCGTGATAAGCCCCCATTCCATCCAGCCAAGCTTCCCTCTCACCCCTCTCTCCCATATGATCCCCTGGTGACCTGTGATGCTTATTCTCAGAGATTGGAGAGCCAATTTTCCCATCCTCATGTACTTCTCTGCAGCGTTTTCTCCATTCTATTAAAACTCAATTACTGACCTTTTTCACCAGGCTGAGGATTAAACCGCCTCATGCTAATGTAATTGTGCATGCTATTGATCAGTTAACGCTCAACATCTCCGGCAAAGGAGAGATGTGATCTTCATGACCTTCCAGGCAAGGTCCCAGCACAGCTCAGCACCAGGTGAAAGGAGGTCAGTGCAGAGGAGGGATGAAAATGATGGAAGGTTCCGGCAGAATGTGCCCATCTACTCGTTTATCCAAATGTTCACCCACCCTGTGATGTGACAAAAGACTAGATGAATAAGAATATGGTCAGGATACAGTCTGCATGTATAATGTGTTCAGGAAAATATGCAAACATCAGGGTAAAGGTGGTTATAGACGGTTTGATTTGCAGCCAATTTTGCAGCAGATTTAGGGTCCCCATACACCTTCAGATTTATCTGTCAGATTTCCTTTTGTTTTACCAAAACCATGTAATATGAGGGACTTTCTAAACAATCAAGTATAACTGTGTTCAATCGCAGAGGACCCGGCACTACATAAGCTGGCCACACATGGGTAGATTCCCGTGCAATCAACTGGCGATCAATTACAGCGTGGTGATGTCACCCGGTCCCCCGGGTCTCTACACAGCCTGAGAGGCAGACAGCTTCTACAGCTGGGGAGAGCAGTCCATCTGCAGCCAGCCCCCCCCCCTCCTCTTCTGGCAGAGCTGGGTCCGTGCAGGCCATGCCCCCTTCACACACAGAGAGTAGCTAGCTGAACACACAGCTTTCGTGTGCGGCTGCCTGTGTGTGCCTGTCAATGGATGAATGCATTTCTACCAAGGTTTTCCAACATGTCACCTGAGCCAATGTATTCTGCTCGAAGGAACCATGGATGGCTCAGATGAAGTAAAAGATTAGAGGAAAATCGAGCGCGCACGGTGCCCGATGTTCCTTTAATCTGCTACTTCATCAAACCGTGTGTGGCTAGCTATAGTTGTTGGTAGATCTAAAGGATATCTGACAGAGAGATCTAAGAGTGTATGGCCAGCTTTACTGCAGTGCGCACTTGTGGTGATCAATCTGCCGCAAAATCAGCCGCAAATCTAATGTGCCACCCGAACTGATTTTAAAACCCCTCCAAGTTTTTCCCTCCAGAGTATGATGATAACTATAAAGGAGTTTCAACCTGGAAAACTCTGCACAACCTGAAACCACTTTACTCTTATTTCGGTCACATCCATCAGTGTTGCACACTATATCTGTCTCTGGCCCACGCAAGCCAGTCTGATTTATCTTATTTCTAAACCCACAAACACAGAATGACAGATGGAAGATGAGCGCTTGCCATGGGGCGCCTTCTTTAGGACACGATAACTCATAAGGCCAGTATATTCATTGCAGTTATGGACCAAAATGTTTACAGGCCGGTGAGCCCGGTGCTGTATTCGGGACACCTGACAGCTTCCATAAACACAATAAATCATTTCTGTTCAAACATTATCTCCTTTATGCTGAAACTTTTCCTCTTTTACCACTAAATGTTATTATACCCAAGAACATAGAGAGTTTGGAGTTCAAGTGATACCGTTTATTGGCTAACTGAAGTCATTAGAGAAGCACGCTTTTGGGATGTCGCAGATCCCTTCTTCAGGCTAATACAATTCTGGTTTTAGAAGCTCACATTAAAAAATTACAAGGACATAAATATTAGAGATGCTCAAATTCTTTTTCAGAAATTTGACGATTTCGAGTTAATTGCAAAGCCCCTGAACATGGTATAATCACCAAACTTGCTGCAGAACGGTTGGGGGAACATTTAAAGGAAAAGTATGTCTCTAACACAAATAGTTTTTGCACAAATTAAGTTCAAAGTCAAGTCAAAATGTCGAAAATTCGGAAAATTCTACTTTATTTTTGAACTTCATTTATTCAAAAACTATTTGTGTTAGGGCTTGTTTCCATTACATCGGGAGCCCTCGGCTAAGCGTACACCCTTAGCGGGGGTCCCCGACGTAGCAGATAGACTTACCTGCTCGGCGGACGGGTCTGTCTTCATTGCGCCGACCCGATCCGCCGGTGTCAGGCTGAACGTAGTCGAGTACGTTCAGCCTGTACACCGGCGGATGTCTAAACAGACCATCCGCCGGCAGGCTGAGTCTATGGGATACGTCGGGACCCCTGCTTAGCGTATACGCTTAGCGGAGGGCTCCTGACGTACAATGGAAACAAAGCCTAAGAGACATACTATTTTTGTTCAAATGTTCCCTCAACCCTTCTCTACGTCTCCAGCTTGGTGATGATACCATGTTTAGGGGCTATGAAATCAGCTCTGAAAGTTAACAAGTCGAAAAAATTCAACCATCTCTAATAAATATTGTAACAAAAACAAATGTTTTCTCTAGACACACTTGACTGATTGAGGTGAGAGTGAAGGATAAGTTAGTGGAGATAGTGATCAGAGTTATGCCCCCCATACATACACAGATTTTAGCGTCCGACAGACTAAAAACGATAAATTTTTTTCAATTGTACAATTGGAGATTGATTGATGGAAAATAGAATATACTCCACATGGAATAACCAATTTTTTATCTATTTTTTTTTATCGTAATTTGTACTCAATTTGTACTCAACCGATCAAAATTTTCCGACATGTCCGATCATGTTTTAATCGATTTTTTTCACAATTACGATCAAATTTAATTGATCGGACCATGTGGGCATGCACCAATTTTCAGTTGACCGATCTAAAAATTGATCGTTTTTAATCTGTCGGCCGCTAATATCTGTGCATGTATGGGGGCCATTAGGAGGAGTTATTGGTGGTAATAAAGATAAGAGGTAGAGGCATAATATTCACCTCCCTTAACAATTTAAATGTCAATTGACTAAAGACACCATGAAATATTACTAATGCAGCTGTTTTTTAAGAAACCTATATGCCAATGTGCATAGTTAATTATCAAAGTTGAAAGATAAAGAATCAGGTTTAGATATATTGGGCGACCAAAGGCTTCCCGTTCATGTGGCTGGCCAACATCTCAAATATGATAAAGTAGATGGGAAAAAGGTTATGGGTAGAGGATTTAGGACAAAATCCAGCTCCTTGTTCCCCACACCAAAGGGGAGGGTTTTTGCCCCGTACACACAGTAGGGGCCAGGGGACTTTAACGGCCAGCTAGGAATATGTTCAATTCAGTATAAAGCTGGGCATAGACATTTCCGATTCCTGCACGACCCGACCGCTGATCGGATGCCATGCGCGCTTCCGCATCCGGTAGGGATCAGGTCGTGCAGGAATCGGGTGCAGCAACTAGCAGGATTGGGCTAAAATCAGCCATCATGTCCGATCGCACATTGATCCGACATGACTGTTAATTTAAATCCGATCCCATTATTTCGGCTGGGGACTTCTGCCCCCAGCCGAAGTAATGGGCGGCACACAAAGGGTGCCGGACGCTTCTCAGCACTAGCGGGAGGGTGTGATGATGTCATCACGCCCACCCCTAGTGCCGAAATCAGGTCGGGAGACGATGGTAAATCTTACCGTCTATTCCCAGCTTAAGGTATTCAAGTTAAGTCATATGCAATACATAAGAAATAAAATCACATAAAAAAAGGGTCCCTGTGGTTTTAATGTCCATAGAAAGTTACAAAAATAATATAGCTACAAGTTAAATATTGAACTGTCCTGATCCGCTTGCAGCAAGGCTAGGGGTGGAGAGTCGGCAGGTCCATATAGCAGATGATTGGATTAGACCCCAATATATGTTTCACATCCCTTCATCAGGGGGTCCACGTTGATGCAATATAGGCCCCACAATTATCCAGATGGTTTTATAGGTGTCTAATTCTATGCCACTGGTTTCCAAAAAAGAGGGATGGAGGGCCACCATTTAGGGTCAACCCAGCACACAATAACAGATAGCTGGTTAAGATTCGAGTGTCAGTTTGAGTAGATTCAAGGATCCCTGAAGATCCGTACTTAGGTATAATAAAAGTTAAGATGGTGCTGGTATTCCCTTTAGATGGCGGACCAGCATAAGGGCTTGTTTCCACTGGCATAAGGTTCTTGTTTCCACTGGCATAATGGCTTGTTTCCACTGGAGCGTTCAGCCATGCCTATACATTTGAATGGGGTCACCTCAACAGCTGTGGTCATATTCACTCTCTATGGGCACAATCAGCCAGGGGGTGGGGGCGGGACTTCCTGCCTGCAAGTCCGTGCCATGATTCAAACTGTGGAAGAACGCACTTGGGCGATGTGCTGCGATTTCTAATTCCTATTGCGGCGAGGAGACAGCGGGAGATTGCTAGCACCCAGTGATCTCCTGAAATCAGGAAGTGGGGGGTGGGACAGGACATCCTGACCCACCCCATCTGATTATGCCCAGAGGGAATGGGTACTGTTAGGGCTTGTCTCCACTTAGGCGGTCTCTTGCTGTGCAACACGATTTTAATTGCGGAGCAATGATCGCGCATACACAATTTGTGTACCCATCACACACGATTTAGGACGTGATTATTAGTTGGTGGATTGGACATTTAAATCAGGTCTAACCGCGTGATCGCCCATGATCGCACCCAAAGAGAATGCATGAACGCGATAAAAAAGTTTTTTAATCACATCCATTAATGTCTATGGGCAAAATCAGCCATGAACGGTCGCAACCGTCCCCGGCCAGAAATGTGATGAGCTGCATTTCAGTTAACGGGCCGCACCATGTCTTCGGCTGATCACGGATATGGGGATAAGCCACATCAAATACATAGGAGCGATCACCTATGTTATTCCTATCTGCCTACCCCTATGTTATTCCTATCAGACGAATGTCGCACCTTCCGGGCTACAGTGCTTTTCTGGCATCTGAGCTGAGCTGAAAATGCTGCATTTACAGACACCCGTGTGAAAGAGGCCTCACCCTGTTTTGTGGTCTTTAATAACAGACAACAATAACCACATATGTAACACTACTTTTAAAAAGGTCACCAATAGCACAATGGGTGCCATAGCGTTAGGCTGGTGTGACCCAGAAATGGGGCAGTGTAACCAGCACACTCTCTATATACAGAAGACTAAAACCAGATGCCTCCATACACCGTCAGATTTCCTTTAGATCGCCCTTTGTTTTACCAAAACCATGTAATATGAGAGACTTTCTAAACCATCAAGTCTACGTGTGTTCAATCGCAGAGGACCCGGCACTACATAGTTGTTGGTAGATCTTAAGGATATCTGACAGAGAGATCTAAAGGTGTATGGCCAGCTTTAGCCTTAAGCTGACCACACACGGGTAGATTCCCGTGCAATCGACCAGCGATCAATTAGAGCGTGGTGACGTCACCACGCTGTGATTGATCGCTGGTCGATCAGACAGTTATCAATGTGCACCACATGGGCACATCAATAACTGTACGATGGGGACCCGGTTTTCCACACCCCCGGGTCTCTCCACAGCCTCAGAAGCAGACAGCTTCTCCGGCTGTGGATAGCACCCAGCCTGCAGCCAGCCCCCTCCTCTTATGGCAGAGCTGGGTCCGTGTTGGCCACACCCCCTTCACACACACAGAGCAACTAGCTGAACACACAGCTTGTGTGTGCAGCTCGGCTGCCTCTGTGTGCGGCTCAGCTCTCAGCCTGTCCATTACATTGGATGGGGATAGCGCTGTCCCCTATTCAATGTAATGGATTTCGACCAAGGTTTTCCAACATGTTCGAAACCTGTTTGGTCAAGTTCCTTCGAGCAGGATCCATTGATCAAGGAACCGTGGATGGCTAAGATGAAGTAATAGATTAGAGGAACTTTGGGAGCCGAGAGCGCGCATGGCGCCCAATGTTCCTCTAATCTGTAACTTCATCGAGCCGCGTGTGGCTAGCTCATGGCTGACCATACACCTTGAAATCTTACTGTCAGATATCCTTTAGATCTACCAACAACTATGTAGTGCCGGGTCCTCTGCGATTGAACACAGGTAGACTTGAAGGTTTAGAAAGTCCCTCATAGTACATGGTTTTGGTAAAACAAAAGGAGATCTAAAGGAAATCTAACAGGTGTATGGGGACCCTTAAGGTGGCCATACATGGTTAAATTTTTCCTTTGAATAGACACAAAAAATGGATTGGTTAAGTCAAAAATACTCACCCCATTATTTTTTTTGTGGAGTGTTTGTGAAGTGTCCCTTCTGTAAGTTTTTTGACCATCCTCCCTGGGCACCCAGTGTACATCTTAGAAGTATTGTATGCGCCATGCAATTGTCTGATTGAGGGATGGGTGGCGGTTGGATGGTGAGGGTCCCCGGGGGGGGGGGGGGGGGGGGGGGGTGTGCTTGTTTGGAGTAGCCACTTAATGTTTTTATTTTTTTCTTCTGGTATGTGTCTCCTCTTTTTTCTTTGGTTCTGGTTTTTCTTTTTTTTTCTTTTTCTTTTGGGGGGCTGTTAATTGAGTTTTTTGCTAGCTGGCTTGTCCACTGTTT
Organism: Ptychadena robeensis; assembly: GCA_036250615.1. Classification (NCBI taxonomy): domain Eukaryota; kingdom Metazoa; phylum Chordata; class Amphibia; order Anura; family Ptychadenidae; genus Ptychadena; species Ptychadena robeensis. Next base: position 21,130,527 of record CM070038.1, on the reverse strand, counting down.
ACGCAGGTAGTCGGTTCACAGTAGTGCCGGCAATGCTGGCATTGCCTGTTTGTATATTGCGACTATCGAGGTGTGATTATGTTTTTTATTGCATGGTCTCTCTTTTTTCTATTTTGTATTGTACAAAAATTTCTATAAATAAACAGTTTAAAAAAAAAAAAAGAAGTATTGTATGCAATATATGCAATATATATATAATATCAGTCTAATCTCTGCTGTACAAAAGACTGTGGAAAGTTATACAGGGTCTTTTTTTGCTGCCCAATTCCTCCAGCCTTGTTTAACCACTTCCTGCCATGCACTTGCTCAAACATCAGCCACACATCATTACTCTGAACCATTGTGACAGCAGTGGGCTATGCTTGTGCAATGCGTGCCAGCACAACCGCAGGTATCCAAACCAAAGAGACATAATACAGGACAGGATGTATTCTAACCTGCAATTGTTTGAAAAGTTAGAACCTTACTAGTTGTCAATGAGAGTGATCAGCACATTTGGTGAACAGGATTCTATTATATAATGAAATGATACATGCATTATGCCTGTTTCCCCTATGATAAGCCAACCCCATCAAATAAGCTACCCCCCCCCCCATTTTTGCCCAAAACGTATAACCACCCCCCGCAAATAAGACACCCACCGATACCTGCCCCTGGCCGAATCTCCCATTCGGGTGGTACAATGGGGTAACTGTGTGCCTCCGTGTGACTCCGTCAGGGCTGGCTGCAGTGCAGGAAGGACAAGCAAGCTGCTGATCCCTGCCATAACGGAGTCTGTTACCCGGCTGTACCGGTAGAACCCAAAAAAAGTGAGTCAGTGAAGGGGACAAGGATTGGCATCATAGGGGACAATGGTTGGCACAGAGTGATCAGAAGGGGACAATAAATGGCACAGAGTGATTAGAATAAGACATCCCCCTGAAAATAAGACCTAGGGCATATTTTGGCGTTTCAAAAAATATAAGACAGCGCCTTATCATCGGGAAAACACGGTAATATACACTGCGTGGCCATAAAAAAATCCTGTTCCAGAGTAAGAAGAGAGGCAGATGAAATGATGCACCCCTCATGCCTACTGTACAAGCCTGTGGGGCGGTTCAACAACATAACAACAGTTCAACATACAGTCAAGCCCATAATTATTCACACCCCTGGCAAATTTTGACGTAAAGTTACTTTTATTCAACCAGCAAGTTATTTTTTGATGGGAAATGAGAGGTGTCTCCCAAAAGATAATAAGACGATGTACAAAAGGCATTATTGTGTAAAATGTTTCATACCCTTCTCAATAATATTTATTAGGGTATGAAACATTTTCCACAATAATGCCTCTATTGGCTTCATTGGCTATTACAGCAATCACACGCTTCCTATAATCGCAGGCCAGCTCCTCGCATGTCTCCACAGGGATTTTTGCCCATTCATCTTTAGCAATGAGCTCCAAATCTTTCAGGTTGGGTGGCTTCTTGCCATCACTCTGATCTTTAGCTCCCTCCACAGATTCTCGATTGGATTCAAGTCAGGACTCTGGCTGGGCCACTCCAAAACGTTAATTTTATTTTCTGCTAATGTGGTTTACTCATCCGCTGAAGCAGGGGTTAATGTACTGCACTATGCACTTTTGCTTAAACAATCTTCCATTCAATCAACTTGTGCAATTGAAATATGAACTGTCAGTCTAAAGCTGGCCATACACCTTTAGATCTCTCGTCAGATATCCTTTAGATCTACCAACAACTATGTAGTGCCGGGTCCTCTGTGATTGAACACAGGTAGACTTGATGGTTTAGACATTCCCTCATATTACATGGTTATGGTAAAACAAAAGGAGATCTAAATTAAATCTGACAGAGAAATCTAAAGGTGTATGGGGACCCTAACACCAATTGGTCATACCACCAGTGTGATCGATTCAAAACCAATCTTTCCAAAGCCCTGTGCACATGCTCCATAATACCATCGGATACAAATCCTTCAAAATACCAAGAAAACCCATCAGATACTTGAACGTTCTTCCAAAAGTCACCAACATGTACGATCACTGCTCAACAGATGTTCGTTTTCATCACTTTAAATAAAAAGAAATCCATTTTCAACCAATGGTTTTTTTAAGCTGATCAAAACATGTATGGCCAACTTCCCATTCCATCATGGCTTTCCAGCCATTCGTGTCCATCACATGATGAAAAATTGGATAAGAGTTGGTTAGCATTTGTGAATGATCAATGAATCATAGATAAAGACAGTCAACACGGTCTTACACATCATCATCTCTCTCCGGGTTCCCTGGTTTCCTAAGCTTGCCCTACAAGGCAAAATTTTTCTTAAAATATGGATTGTTTACGATTGTTGGAAAATCAATTCTTTTTCACCGGAATCGGTTATCTGATGGGTTATCTTGGTATTTGGATTTGTATCTGTTGGTACTATGGAGAATGTGCACAGGGCTTAGGAAAGGAATCCATTGGTTTTGAAGTGATAACACTACACTGTGTAGTAGAACAATCGATCGATGTAAGGGTCCCCATACACCTTTAGATTTCTCTGTCAGATTTCCTTTAGATCTTTTTTTGTTTTACCAAAACCATGTAATATGAGGGACTTCCTAAACCATCATGTCTACCTGTGTTCAATCGCAGAGGACCCGGCACTACACAGTTGTTGGTAAATTTAAAGGATATCTGACAGAGAGATCTAAAGGTGTATGGCCAGCTTAAAGACCCCCACACACGTACCGAGTGGGGGCCGACAGAGCAGCACAGATCAGCTATGGAGTGCAGCATGATGACGTCATCACGCTGCTGTCCATCACTGACAGCATCGGCCCTTTGTGTGCCGGCCATTAGCTTCAATGGGGACGCAGGTTTCCATTGAAACTTACAGTATCGGCCAGAGATTATCAGACATGTCCGTTCTCTGGCCGATCGAGCTGTGGGGCAACAGGGATCTGTCGCCTCATGGGGGCGCACCCCTGCGAGTGCGCACGCACATCAATTGGCGGCAGAAACGGCCTCTGCTCGGTGCGTGTGTGGCAGCCTTTATACTGGTATATTTGATATTTTGATCGCACAAGCCAATCAAATAAAAGATTGATTGAGCAAAAGTTGATGCGCGTATGGTTAGCTTTAGGCTCTGCAGATGCGGCAACCTAGATGATTGGAGAACAAAGTCAAGGTTTGCTTTGTAACTTTATCGGCCACTCTATCTGTATCCACCAACCATCATCATTGTGAGTCTTCTGTTTATACCCGTATGATCATTGTGTTCTTGGTTTAAGTTGTCCAGGTTTGTGGGGGATTTAATTGTGTTCGTTAGCCATGGTTGTGTTTGGACAGAATCCTCCCAGACCATGCCATGGCTATGCACATTTTATCTGGGATTACTCGGTATGTGTCAATGGATTGTGTTCTGCGTTATAACAGCATGCTAATGTATGGAAAGGCAGGATATAAATAAACCCCGTCGCCTCATGTGACCTGAGCTCCCCTGACTGCACCTGCTTCGGGGGTCCTCCCAGAAGTCCCTGAATATAAGCAGGCCTGTACCAGGTCCTGCACAGCAGACACAACTAATCTCTTTGTTGTGGTGCTGCCAACTTTCACATCTCAGTCCATAAACAATGAGAGGGACGGCTCAGGCTGCACAATTCATTGTCCTCATCAAATGAGCTGTGCATGGGGGGCTTAGGAGAGCCTTGGGCAAGTACTGCACCCGCTCGGGGGTTACCAGTGGACAGAACTGAGGATGGGAGCACAGGCCAAACTGTCAGCATCCCCTTGTAGGCATTGTGCAAGGACCAACTCAAGACCCTCAATCGTTGTGACCAACCTTGCCATTCAATGAATGGACCAGCAGCACCGCCAGCCCCCCACCACAATGCCAGTGTGAAGTATATGTTGTAGCAATGACCCTACAAACAAGCAAAGCCCATCATGAGAGGACCACAAGGCAAGCAGCATCCTATAGTCAAGAAATAAGAAAGAAAGCACTTACCGAACGGAGAGGTGGGGGTAGCTCCCCGTCGGCCCATCTTCCCCCGGCTGGAGGAGACGGGTGCCCAGTTTTAGTCAGGGGGCTCTTTGTTGCTGCTGTGATGGCATGTGAGGGTCCCTGGCTGTGTGACAGTTACTGTGTTTGTACTGAGCAAGGATGAAGCTGTTGGACTGGAAGAGGGAGGACTGGCTGTGATTAGGAGGAGGAGACACTGTGTGTATAGAGAGAATAGCGGTGTGATGTGTGTATAGCACACTGACTGTGTGCAAAGACAGCAGCAGTGTGATGTGTGTGCGGCACTCTGACACTGTGTGCGTCTACCTAGCACACTCAAATGTGTGTGTATAACTCAACATTAGTGAAATGTGCGTGTGTCTAGTATAGGCAAAAGTGTGTAGCACAGTAAAATGTGTTTATCTCACAATGTACATGTGTGTGTGTATAGCACAATGAAACATGTTTGTAAAGCACACAATATGTTGTGTTTAGCTACTAAAAGGTATGTATTGTACTATGTTTATGTTATGTTTATGTGTGTATGTATAGCACAATAAAACTTGTATGTTTAAAGTACAGCGAAATGTGTGTGTTTGTGTATAGAACATTGAAACATGTTTGTATATCACTTAAATTTAAAAACATATATCGATAGCATATAAAATAAAGCAATAAAATGTGTGTGTTTGTAAATAGCCAATTATAGATATGTAAATTGTACAACCTTTTCGTGTGAGCATAGCACAATAAAACATGTGTTTGTTTGTGTGTGTGTGTGTGTGTGTGTGTGTGTGTGTGTGTGTGTGTGTGTGTGTGTGTGTGTGTGTGTGTGTGTAAAGCACAATAAAACCTGTATGCTTAAAGTACAGCAAAATGTGTGTGTTTGTGTATAGAACATTGAAACATGTTTGCATATCACATAAAATTAAAAACATATTTCTATAGCATATAAAATAAAGCAATAAAATGTGTGTGTTTGTGAATAGCCAATTATAGATATGTGAATTGTACAACCTTTTCGTGTGAGTAAAGCACAATAAAACGTGTGTTTGTGTGTGTGTATAGCACAATAAAATGTGTGTGTAAAGTACAATGAAATGTGTGTGTGTATAGCACAATAAAACGTGTGTGTAAAGTACAATGAAATGTGTGTGTATAGCACAATAAAATGTGTGTGTAAAGTACAATAAAATGTGTGTGTATAGCACAATAAAACATGTGTGTAAAGTACAATGAAATGTGTGTGTATAGCCCAATAAAACGTGTGTGTAAAGTACAATAAAACGTAAAAATAAAAATGTGTGTGTATTTGTGTATAGTCAATGATATGTTTGTGATTTGTACAACGAGTGTGTACATTACAATGAAATGTGTAAAGTGCAGTGAAATGTGTGTGCCTATACCCTCGGTGCCCAACCTGCGGCCCTTTGGGCGTTGTGCGGTGCCCCCCCCCCTTGGTCTTCCACTTGCGGCCCCCAAAACCCAACTGTTAATACATAGGGCATAGCAATTCACCTGTGAAGTGGTCACACGCTGACCCAGCTTTACTAATGAACTTTGGCATTCCTACATCAGTAAAATTGGCAACCAGGTTTACATATGGTTGCTGCACCCAGGGGCAGGAGGGAAAATGGGTGCTGTCGGGGTTTGACTGCCTGTCGGGATCTGGTCCACCGCCTGCTGAGATATGTTGACGGGGGGAGGGTCTGGATCGATGGTATGTGCGGCCCTTTAATGATGTCAAAGGCCACACTTTTGGCCCTCCATGCCAACTCCAATGGTCTATAGCTCAGTGAAACATGTTTGTATAGCACAATAAAATGTTTGCGTGTTTGTGTTTAGCTATTTATACATTTGTGTATTGTACAATGTTTGTATTTCTGTGTGTGTATAACACAAAAAAAAGTGTGTAAAGTACAGTAGAATGTCTTTGTACAGCACAGTAAAATGTGTGTATGGGCTTGTCCCCACTGTAGCGATCAGCTACGACGATCGCTTCCATTTAGTTGAATGGGCTTGTCCCCACTTCAACTAAAGACCACAATTGGGTTTGGACGTGGTGCGAACCATGATCACAATTGGGGCTCTCTGCGTTTTTGATTGTGGATGCGATTTTTCTGTCCTGATCACGGCCATAGACCAGCGTCCCCCATCCAAAGTAATGACCGGCACACAAGGGGTGCCCGGCAGGAGAAGCCGCACGTGATGACGCCATCATGCACGGTCGATCTGCCAGGAGACCGGCAGAAATTCTAAATGTATGTGCCCAGCTTTATACATACCGTGTTTCCCCAATGATAAGACACTGTCTCATATTTATTAAAAGCCAGAATATGCCCCAGGTCTTATTTTTAGGGGGTGTCTTATTCTGCTCACTCAGTGAAGGGAAAGAGGACAATGAATCGCACAGATTCACTTTTTTGGGGGTTCTACCGGCCAGGTAACAGACTCTGTTACAGTAAGGCAGGTATCAACAGCTTGTCCTTCCTGGCATGGAGGCGCAGGTGCCTGCACTTCCTGCTCCGCTCTGCACTGCAGCCAGCCCTGATGGAGGCACACTGTTACCCACTGTACCATCCGAATGGGAGATTGGGTGGGTGTCTTATTTGTGGTGAGTGTCTAGTTTGCAGGGTGGCTTTTTTGCGGGAGGTGGCTTATTTTAAAGTCTTCTGCAAAAATCGTGGGGGAGTCTTATTTGATGGGGATGTCTTATTACCGGGAAACACAGTAGAAAGGAGATTGTAATATACTTTGTACTGACTGTACATAACGATAACCACAGGACGATCTATACACATCTCATTTAGGATCATCAATATTTTGTGATAAAATACACACGCCGGCAGGTGCCTTACTCCCAGCAGGAGAACAGCCATCTACTTTACATTTACCCCAAAACGACTGTCTGATTTACCGATCTAATACTTTAGTCTGCTGATGCCGGATTATAAATCACACAATTATGATCACACACTTTGTTTTTGCAGAAAACTATTATTTGTTACATTGCTGCAGAATTGTAACAAACCGCTAAGCATTGCTAGAATAACTAACTGTTTATTGAAAATGTCTGACAGATCAATGTATTCTGAAAGACATAAGAGGCTTTATGAATTGTGTTTGCTATGTCACAACGACCGTTTTGTTGTGAGATCTTCATTTTTTCTGTATTTTATAGGAAACAATACAATTCTTGTACAATACAATACCTGACTGGGAACATTGTGCTGTTTAAATGGTGCAGGCTTTGGGCCAGAAGGAGGGACTTACCATGTTTCCCCGAAAATAAGGCACCCATAAATTTTTGCCTCATGCTGACATAAGGCATCCCCCTGAAAATAAGGCACCCCTGAAGAAACAGTACTGTAACTCTGGACTAAGGGGATCAGAGCGGGCAATCAAAGTGACACAGGAGGATCAGAAGGGGTTAATAAAATAATAATCCCCCCTTGTGAGTCTCCTGTGCCATTTTAATTCCTCCCTCTGATTCCCCTGTGTCATATGTAGTGATCCCCCCACCCTGATACCCCAGCGCCGTATTCTTCTTCATGGAAAAATAAGACATCCCCCGAAAATAAGACGTAGGGCACCTTTGGGAGCAAAAATTCATATAAGACACTGTCTTATTTTTGGGGAAACAGGGTAAGCACATATTCAATGGCCAAATTTGGCCTGCAGAGCAAATATTCTTGGCTCCTGGTTTCTCAGCACTGCATTCCAGTGACATCACTGAGCATGGGATCTGTAGTTCTCTACTCCCAGAGTTGGAGCACAGAGGAGTGGTGAGTGCAGCTTGTAGGGGTGCTGCAGGGAAAGCAGACCTGGGGAGAGGGGTACCAGGATTGGTCTAGGGGGAAGGCAAAGTACATGAACTGTACACACCGGGATGGGGGCACACATGAACTACACACACATTGTACACACAGGAATAGGAGCACACATGGATGGGGTCATACATGACTAGGGCAGGGATGATCTGTGGCGAGAGAGGAAAGGCAGAATAACCCTATCTAACCTCCTACCCTACCCACCTTCTCTACCCAACCAATCCTTTTACCTCCTACACCTTAATCTAAATAAAGACACATGACAACGTTTTCGATTTTGAAAGGGAATATAAATAAGACTACAGCTTTTTTAAATCAAATAATAACAATTAACCATAAAAAATTGCAACAATAGCACAAAAAGTCAAAGACAGTGTCCCCCAAGTTTCAACATACACAACTGTCTGTGCCAGCCACCAGCCATAAAGCATATCAGCTCGGTGGGTACTTCCATTCCATAGACTCCTTCCACATTACCTTTAAACGCTAGACCATTCCAATAACCATGTAGGTTATTGATAGTGTTGAGCTCCAATATTCGAATTGCGAATATATTCAACAAATATCAGCTATTCCAGAATTCGAAAATTAGGAGAATATGGCGGCAGATATTTGCATTTTATATATTCAAGATATTATGTACTGGGAGGCTTATGGCCATGCTTTGCGAATATATCATCGCAAGGAGAAAATAAATACCATATGTGACATTCATTATGAAGATAAACGATGCAATGCGATTAGAGTTTGTATTGTCTATGCCGCTCATCACTAGCCATTCACCCTCTTAACAGCCAGCAGCCCATGAAGTTGCTGCAACTATGTTGTGACTTGTTGTGACAAAAGAAAAAAAACACATGTACCATCAATGCCACATACAGGGTGTGCAGAATTATTAGGCAAATGAGTATTTTGACCACATCATCCTCTTT
>CM070038.1:21099700-21117610 GCA_036250615.1 Ptychadena robeensis | reverse complement strand
GTTTTATAGGTAATCTCTTCAATCATTAATCTAAAGGGTGGATAAAAGGTCAGATTTCGCAGTTCTCTGTATGACCCCACTCGTCCCCCCTCCCTCTTCTTCCGAACACCAGATATTATATGGTTTATTGGGGGGTGCAATAAAGGGGGTTATCTCCGTTCTCTGAAGTACGGGACCTCTGAGCATTTACGACCCCCTAGATGTTTACACAGGTGGGCACAACCAGGCATGGTAGACATTCCATGATTTCTAGAGAATGGTTTAAATTAACTCTGAAGGGTCTGGGGAAATGTAATTGTGGCTTTAGGACAAGATATATATATATGGCGATTGCGACGATTATTCGTCACAACGGTAAATTCAGGTTCGATCCCATTAGTTCAGATGGGGACAGCAATCCTTAGCCGAAGTTATGGCCGGCACACAAAGGGTGTCAGGGCGATTCTCTGCACTAGCGGCCGTGCGTGATGAAGCTCTTGTATACTCCTGTCTGATCGTGGCAGAGAGTGTTGGACTTGCCTGTAGCGGCAGTTAATGGTGCGTGCTTCCGCAGTAGCACGTGGTGGCAGTGTCTTAGATGTAAGGGTAACGGGTTTGTCACCCTCACCCACGTGTCAAACAGCTCTCAGCCTGCTGGTGTTGTCCCTTGTTTTGGGAAGTTGGACCTGGCGAGACTGGGAGTTGCGGTTATATAAAGAAGTGTCTGTTCTGTATTTCTACATTTAGAAGGTTGCAAATTTAAAGACTGTGATGAAGTAAGTTGTTACTGTTTCCTTGTGGTTGTGTGGAAATACATTTTTAAGGACAGGACAAAAAAACGGACATTCTACAAATCTATTCTGTAAATTTTTTAATGGTAGACATTTTTTTAATCCAGACAGGCCTAATTTTAGGAGGAAATTACTGAAACACTGGGAGACCATTAGGTAAAACCAAGAAAAAAAATTGCAGTTTATCTGACCTGACCACCAAGTCGTTTTTAAACGACTTGAAAGTTGAACTGCACTATGTTAACCCCTTCATCGGCAGGTTGTCTTAACTCCAAGTGAACCGAGGATTTTTCTAGCAGCTAATGTGTATGTGCTCTGTCGGGACCTCCGCGCTTAATGCAGGGGGTCCCAAAGGAGCACACAACGCAGTGGAGACATACCCATGGAGACAACGTATTGACCACTGACAGAGATGCTTTCAATGCAGCTTTTATTTATTTTGGCTAACCCTTTATCTTTATACCCCTTTAGCAGTATTCCGGAGGGTGGATTTCCATTACCAATATTAGTAACCCCCAGCCACATCTTCAATCCAGTGGAGCTGCTGAAGGGATACTGACACCTAAGCTTAAGTAAACATGAACACGACCTACCAATAAGACAACTACGATCACTACTGGAGACCAATTGGGTTCCCTGCTGCTTCCAATGTCCCCACTGTAAGATCCACTTTAGATCCATCTAATCAATGAAACAAGTCTGGTTAAAGCGCCCCCTAAGTAAGCCATCACACGAAACGCATTGGTGTTTAAATGTCTAGACCGCTTATTCATTGATTGGTCAAATTTTATAGATTATGTTTCATTGCATTTGTAAATGTAAAGACCCCCCCCCCCCCCATACAAGTTTAGCTTTTTACCAGATTTTTCGGCCGATTGATCAATCGGATGAAAAATCAGCCAGTGTGTGTCAGCACTAAGGCTATGTCTCCACTATGTTCTCGGCTCATCAAGCGCAAATCCTTTGGTGATATATTAAAAAGGTGGAACCACTTTCTATACAATGGGATGTCATATACAGGGGTGCACATGACTTTTTTAGTGAGCTCCTCAGATGAGTACCAGGAGATGGTGTTTGGTACTCACCCCATATGTAGGTAGGTCTTCCTCACTGTCCTCTGCTTCCTGCATGGTAGAATCTGCTGCAGATGGACCTCCCTGTTACTGATTGAGCCTCTGATTAGCTGCCTCCATCCACAGGTCACCAGCTGGCTTTGGGTCAAATGTAACTCTCACAGTACATCACCGTTTAAACCCCCAGATCTCATACCTCAGTAGTGCAACCCAAAGATTTTCTGTGTTAGTAACTAACCCCTGAGACTACCTGCAGTCCATATGTCAACCTTTCATAGTCATATTCCAACTGTCAACAGTGCTTTTCTCTTGTCAGATTTTACCCTTACATACTGTATGTCTACTCTGACATTCATCCCCCAGATCTCCAACACCCTTAGAAGACCACTCTTTTATTTTGGATAAGTAATTTACATTCCCAATTTCCCAACCCTAACTGCAACCTTTCATAGTTATTAATGTTTCCCTGCGTTATCCAAGTGACATCATTTGTATACATTTAACAATAAAAACTGAAAGAATTAAAAAAAATGTAACTTTTACAGTAGTGTATACATGATAAAGTGAAGTTGTTTTTACAGGTATTTAATGTGGAAGGGATGCCAATTGTGCTGCCGATCTCTCCCCTCTATGGCTGACAGCCAGACTCCTCAGATACGGCCGCCCAGACACGGAGCGCCTCCAAGTTGTTAGTACGCATATGAGCTGTGTAACAATAATGCCGGTACGCAGAGCTAGGTGTTGGCCCCTTTTGAGTACCAGATTACCACTTACGTGCACTGGTCATATAAGTTCCTGTAAGAGTAAAAGCCAGGTGCACCAATGTTATTTCCCTGAAGTTCTGTTGCCAATGATAAACCAATATACAAATGACAGCCCAGCCTACTCCCACTTGTCCCATAGTGACTTGTGTACAAATGGCAATAACAGCCCTAAGAAAAGCTGCACATAATGTACCTTCACATTCCAGATACTGAGCAGCACAACAAGCCATCAATCATACGCAGGAACATTGTGTAGTTTCCTTGAAAAGCTTTGCAATGATTGAGTCAGAGCCGGTAGCATCCCCTGTATACAAACACACAGTGCCGTGACTTGCAGCTAGGGGAGCCCTTCCTCCGACTCGTTTGATCTGACGTGAAATATGATTTCAATTAAAACGTGTAGAATTACCATCTGTTTGCTCTCTATCAGTCTGCGCTCCCTCGGTCTGGGAACACAACGTCTCCGATACGGATACGGCGACATCCCTGAGACCTAAAACACACTGTATTATTTGTGCCGGAAACATTTAGTCATCGCTCCGAAAATTGCAACAATTATACGGCGTTACATTACGTTCTAATCGTTATGATCCTCCTGGCTACGAATGGTGGTGCTTAGTGAGGAATCATCGCGCTTTATCGCATAGAACTGATCTGTGAGATGATTACAAGACAGTAAACTGTGGAAATTCATACTGAATACACGCAGATACAATCCCTTTGGATATAAAAATGAAAATCGTTTTAAAAAAGAAAAAAACCCTTTAAGAACAGACATTAAAAGTTACGCTGTGCAGGTGGAAAAGCGAAATTGTTCTTAAGGTAAAACTCTTAGAATGGACTGCCTGGAGCCAAGTGCGCATAGGCGAAAGGCCACTTGACTGGGGCAGTCCGGGCGGAAGAGGCTCACCTATGTGGGCGGAGCCTCTTTGAAATTTAAGGTGGCAGGGGAAGGGGATGATCCCCTTTCGGCCGGAATCTCCCTCCCTTTATCTGAGTCTACTTTCTTCCTTCTATTTTGTTTCCTCTTTGGTTAACTACTTGCCTAATGCTTTGTTTATCTGACAGGTGCAACATCACAGCGGGCGGGTCCTTGGCAGTGTCCTTGGGGTAGACGTGTGGGAAGGTCGGTGTGATGACGTCCTCATGGTGGGGCAGTCACTTTGTTAGAACCCTGAGCGCGTGTCAATGACTCAATGGGAGATATTTCCAGGAGGCGGCAGGGTGAAGTTTAGTACGTTGAATAAGAGTTCTGCTCGAAACGCGTCCCATTGTTCCTATTGAGCCCCCCAATATCTGTAAGCAGGAAGTGATCTCTTCTCCCCCACCAAGAAGTGAGGTCCTCCTGGATAGCACATGGCCCTGAGAGAGCCAGCCTTGTAAACCTCTCTCAATGTGAGTATCTTGTCTGTTGTTTTGTCTCATTTTGTTCCATTTATTTTACCTTATCCTTTTCCACATCTTTTAACCATTTGTTGTACTAGGTTGTGCGCCTCTGTCCTTGTTCTTATTTGGAAGTTTAGTACCCACCGAGCTCTTAAGGCTGGTGGCCGGTTCAGGTTGGTTTGGAGCTCGGTCATTGTTAAGGGCACTGCCAGGTACCTTTTGCAGCAGTTTAACCTCCCTAGCGCACTGCCCATACCGTGCTGTTTTTAACAGCACGGTACGGGCAATCGCGGCAGTGTACACAGTACACTGCCTGCAATTCCCCCCCTCCCCCCGCCTCTCTCCACACAGCCGGCATCATTAATGATGTCGGCTGTGTGGGCTGGAAAGCCGGAGCTCCTCCATTAACATGGAGGGCTATGGCACCGCCCACCCCCCGCCCCCTTCCACGTCACCGTGAAACCCCGGAAATGCTGCAGCTGGTAAGAGAATCGCAGTAGCTTTCCGGGGATATGCGGCATGCACGGGAGCCCAGCTCATCCAGAGTTTGTTCTTCACACAAACTCTGGACGAGCTGGGCTCGTCACAACCGCTAGGGAGGTTAATGTTAATTTTTGAGTTACTTGAAAGTTATTTATTTAATGTGTTTGGAATGTTTTTTGTAATGCCGTGGCCTTTATTACAACCACTAAATTCCGAACATCATGTCATGTTTTTATTTGTAGTTTAAGGCTTTAGGTTAAGAGGGTTTCCGTTTAGGTAACCATGGCCACTTCCTCCGTCTGCCTTGCCCAAGTCAATACAACAATAAAAAGAAATATGTAAAAGGTTTGATTCATACCAATGCGTTTCTATGTGTGTTCGGTGAAGCATGGTATGAAAAAAAGCTGTTTACATTATATCCTATGGGCCTGTTCACATGAAAACACATGTCAACTGAAAGCAGGCATTGAATGTATTATTATCTTGTACTTCTATAGCACCAACATATTACGCATCGCTTTACAGAGTAAAAATATCACTAACTGTCATATGAAATGTCATATCACTAACTCCTAGAGGAGCTTACAATCTAATGTCACATGTAACTAACATAGCAGACTCTTTATTTGCTGCTTTGGCTTGTGGGAGGAAACCCAGGCAGACATGGGGAGAACACACAATCTCCTTGCAGATAGTGCCCAGGCCAGGATTGGAACCTGGGACTCTAGCACTGCATGGTCAGAGTGCTAACCACCCGAGCCACCATGTTGCCATATAGTGCATTAGTTATGAGGGAGGCGGGACAACAAATGCAGCTGTGGCTCCATATGTTCCTATACACAGGGGTGCACATAACTTTTTTAGTGAGCTACTCAGATGAGCACCAGGAGATTTGTTTTGGTACTCACCCCAATTGTAGCGTGGTTTTAATAAGTGATGTCTTCCTCACTGTCTCCCTCACTGTCTTCTGCATCAGCCTCCTGAATGGTAGATTCTGCTGCAGATGGACCTCCCTGTTCCTGATTGATCCTCCGATTAGCTCCATCCACAGGTCACCAGCTGACTTTGGGTCACATGTAACTCTCACAGTACAACATCATTTGAACCTCCAGATCTCATACCTCAGTAGTGCAGCCCTGAAATTTTCTGGGTTAGTAACTATCTCCTGAGACCTGATACCTGCAGTCCAAATGTCACCCTTTCATAGTCATATTCCAGCTGTCAAACAGTGTTTTCTCTTGTCAGATTTTACCCTTACATATGTCTACTCTGACTCAACCCCCAGATCTCCAACACCCTTAGAAGTCCAATCTTTTTTTTTGGTTAATAATTTACATTCCCAATTTCACACCCCTAACTGCAACCTTTCATGGTTATTAATGTTTCCCTGACATCAATTGTATACATTCAACAATAAAACTGAAAGAATTTTGGCAATCTACAATTGTTTTTACAGCTATTTAATGTGTTTGATCTCAATCTCTCTAAAATACCATGTTCCACCACAAGATAGCGAACACTTGCTGTCAATGTACAAATCACATCGCCGGCTTCTTTCTCACACATTGGGGAGAATTTTAACTTATATAAATGTATAGGATTTACTGAAGAACCCTATATGGGTGTGTGTTTGAGTTCTGGGTCCATGCCTAGGCACTTCCAGTGTTCTGCGCTGGATCCTTTACACCATAGGTGTCAAATTCAGAGCTGGGGGCGAAGTTGGTTCACCAAGCAAATATTTTTGACCCATGGCATATCTGCTAGATCTGGCTTCGTAGCAGCACCCCTACAAGCTGCATTTACTGCTCCTCCATCCTCCCCCTGTCCACGGTGTGTTTTAGCTTCACAGTGAGCACCTGATACCTGGAGTATTCTGGTATCCATAGTTCTCTAGTCCCAGAGTTAAAGGACAGAGGTGTGGTGAGTGCAGCTGGTAGGGGGGCTGCAGGGAAGGCAGAGCTGGGAAAAGATGTACCAGAATTGGCCATGAACTACACATACATTCCAGTACATCATCAAAGGGATCTGTTAAACCCTGAACCAAGAATAGAGAGAGGACTTGGATGGAGGAAGAGCCCTGGGGCAGTGATTCTTTGGCCTAGTCTATGATATAGAGCAGTGATGGTGAACCTTTTAGAGACAGAGTGCCCAAACTGAAACCCAAACCCACTTATTTAACCCAAAGTGCCAGCATGGCAATTCAACCTGAATTACACAACTCATATACGCACACGAAACATGTAAACACACACTCTACTTTCTTATACCATAGAATAGGAGATGGTATGGGGCACTGTGTGCAATCAGAAGTGAGGGGAAGAGAATTGACAGCATTTAGAGCCAATAGGCTGCAGTTCTTTCCTCTGTGCTGGCTGACAGCTTGTGTTCCCACAGAAAGGGCTCCCAGCGCCACCTCTGGCACGTGTGCCATAGGTTCGCCATCACTGATATAGAGGCAACGAGACACTGAGAACCTGGCCAGGTTCTGTGTGGAAAGCAATAGTCTGCCGGACACTGAGAGTCTGGAGAACTGAGCAAGGAAAGTTCTAGAAGGTGGCAGAGTAGCACGTACGGATAATCCCTGCACCTGTTACACGTAGACGAGCTGTACAGTATATAGATATATTTGATGTCATCTCAATCACTAGTAAAGTGGTTATTACTGGAAATAATATCAGGCTGCTTGGAGGAAAACAGAGACGGATGTCAGTGAGGCCAGCGTGATCATCAGACTCTAACTTTTATAGGAAAGATGGCTGCGGCCCGGCTACAAGCTAAATGAGAATTTCTTGCATGGATGGATTGTACCTTCCCCGCTGATGGAAAAACAACCATTTAGGAAAACATCATTTTTTTCCCAATATGTTCCAACTTTGTCATTGTTCTCTTCTGTCATACGGCCGGCAGTAAAAGTCTGCAAGAGGAAGAGTTATATTTCTACTGCAATTCTTAAGCAGGGTACAGAAGTGGAGATATGGATCAAATCGATGGCCGTTTCGAGCGTCTTGCGCACTCACGGCTATCTATCTGACCCATGTATTCTGCCCAAGTCGCTGTTTTCGAGTGGGACAAATCAATCCTGCTCGAAAACAGCCTTATTAGACATTACCGTTAATACGGCCAATGTCTGATGCTTTGCCTAAAGACCGCTGGTCTCCAAGCAAAGCTCGGCTGAGGAGGAGGAGCCGGGGAGAGACAGTTCTGCTCTCCCCCGCTGCTCCGATATCTGACAGCAGCGTGATGACATCATCACGCTGCTGCAGGGTACATCGGATGGCTTGAATATCAAGCCGTCTGTACCCTGCTTTAGTGTCAGGATGTGTGAGGGTGTCTGAGAATGCTCTGAATGGGTATGCACAATCACCTACTGGCTCCAAAATAAACACCATAGGGGCCAGACTATTCGCCTTCTCGACCATTGTAATTTTATGATGCATTTACTTAAAAAACAATTTAGCAACCTTCCACCAGCTTTGGTAATAGAGTGTCATTTAGCAGTTGTGTCTTTAACCGCCCTAGCGGTCGGGACGGCCCCATCTCGTCCAGCGCTGCTACTGCTACTATAGCACTGGACAAGATGGGGCCGTACAGTGAACATCGGGGCTCCAACAGCGCAAACTTCGCTTTCGCAAAATACGACATGGCTGCTTGGATCCTTCGGCTCTTTCCCCCCCACTGCCCCCCCCCCACCCCGTGATGACGTCACATCGGGGAGGCAGCGGGTAATTTGAAAGCAGGAAATTTAAATTGCACGAAAGCAGTTTTCTATGTAGCATCTATGTGCATCTATGTACAAAATAAATCTCGCCCAAATAAAGTCTCTGGTGCCCCAGATGTGCCCATTTGCAGTAACCCTCTCTTCCCTGGTGTGATTTTACCACATCCATCACACCAGCTTAGAGAGGGTTAACTGCAAATTGGCACATCTGGGGCACCAGTGACTTTATTTGGGCGAGATTTAGTACATAGCAGCAAAGCTTTGTGCCCTGATTTTTGTGTTTTCATTACTTTTATTAAAACATTTTCTTTTACATAATTGTGTGTTTCAAACATTATTATAGTCAGGATGTCTATTAGACCCTTGTACGGACATATTTTGGGAAGTTACAGGCCTACAACATAAAGAAAAATTTACCATTGAAGTCTATGGTGCACTTTTGATACAGAAATCTGGACCTCAGCAGTGCGCTAGGGAGGTTAAATGAGATTTGCATTTCTTAGCATCTCTATAAAAAAAGATTGAAATATCCTCAAATTTCGCATGACAGGCTGATATGAACCCCCTTACAAGTAATATAAATATGAAATAAAAGCCACAGACACAAAAATTTGAAACAAATTTGGACATTTATATATCTTTGGGCACAGCTGAAAAAAAACCCATATCAAAAAATGTAATATTTCAGGTAAACTTTATCAACAGCAATATCACAACTGTACTTATTAGTGCAACCTTTTATAACCTTAATAAAATCTAAAGTCTCTAATAGTGCCCCCTAGCAGTCGAATAACAAACTGCTCTCATCAAACATATATAATGCCATCAGCCTTCCAGACCAGCTCGCTGGATTTTTACCATAGACCCCAGGTGCCCAACCTGTTGCGTTTTCCCAGCATAGCTCTGGCGTCTCCAGTGACCCCAGAATTGTGAACGGGACCTCCGGGCGGGTAGGAATCCGCAGCGGAGCATACTGTTTAACGCCACATGTGTAACGCCCAGGAGGTTAAGAGGCAGTCCCCAGGATATTTGCAGGATAGCAACTGTAGGCTTGTTGTTAAAGCAGACCTATCACCTGCTTTTGTACTTGCTGTGATCGCCATGCGGATGCAGATAATAGGGCACCTCTGTCCTTCTTTGTGATGACTCAGGGCGGAAGCACTACATCAATGAGGAGAGTGACAGCTGTGAAAATACATTATCACTCTGTGTATTGAAAACTACACAGAGATATGATGCACACAGTGGCCACTCAAGGTATTGCACTGCATTAACCCCTGATAGCCAGACAGATAAATATGGAATCTCTAATATCATTGCAGGTAACAGCAGGTGATCATATATTTATTTTGGATTTTGAAGCTGGCACAATGGTGGTGTAGTGCTATATTAACCTGCTGTTCCCTGGAATCATATGATTTCACAGTTCTGCCAGGCTTCCAGGGGGTTCATTAGGTGCAATATCGCTAAGGACCACTGGGGGTGCAATAGTGGTTTTCAATTGGCAAAATGTATATGTGATTTTTATATATAGCGTGATTTTCCCTGCTGTCACTGCACTAGGAGATGTTGTATTTCCTCCCCACTATGGTGCTGCTTCAGCACAGAGAAGGGACAATTCATTATCGACTAAGTGAGTTTTTTTTTTGTTTGCTTCATTCTACTATCAACATTTCTAGTGCTGATCACAGTACAAAAATTGGTGATAAGTCTGCTTTACAAAAAACAAAAAATCAATGAAAACGTATCTAGCTGTGCTATACACTGTACGGCATTGTTATCGTACCTCCAGTAATATGGAGCTATATAATGGTGTATATAGTGAGTAGGGAAAGTATTCAGACCCCCTTCAATGTTTCCCTCTTTGTTATATTGCAGCCATTTGCTAAAAGTTCTTTCTTTCTCCCTCATTAATGTACACACAGCACTCCATACTGACAGAAAACACAGAATTGTAGACATTTTTTCCTCATGAATGTACACACAGCCCCCCATACTGACAGAAAAACATAGAATTGTAGACATCTTTGCAGGTTTATTAAAAAAGAAAAATGAAGGCAGTCTGAATACTTTCCGCACTCACTGTATACAGTACTGGGATGAGGTTGCTGGGACTTGTAGTCTCACAAGCTGGGGAATCTCATCAATTAGCAACTTCTCCTAATCACCATGGGTGTGGGATAATGGAGAGGTTACTTTCACTTATGTTCTGTTGTTGTGATTCGTTCTTTAACCAATCTAGCAGAAACTGACTCCTTACGCAAAAATAAATATATTCATACAGTTAAAAAAACTTTGGTTACCATGACGACCAACCGTTCCCTGCTTACTTATACAGACGATCTGTTAGTACCAGTTACTGTGGGAACATTTATGTTGTATTATTGCACTTTGTTTATTTTGTAAACAAATATTCAAATTCAGGCTTTGTTTTCATGGCGTCCAAAGCCATATGTGCGTGGTTTAGCGCGACACAATGGGTTAGGACTAGCAGCGGTTGCATTTTTTCATGCCATTGTATTTTGCTAAAAATGCACCAAAACACATGGTATTCGACACAGTGGAAAAAGGGAGGACTGAACATAGGGGAGAAAATTGGACCTGTGACCAGGGTCAGCGCCAGAGTGCTAAGAGCAGGTAGGCACGAGTGGCCAATCACACCCACGGCCCCGATAGATGGTTGCATCGGCAGGCCGCCCCAATCGAGCGGGCTCGCCGACCTCACTGGCGCCGGCATTGCCTGTGCCATCTGTGGCCACAGTCCTTCAGAGATTACACACCCATTGAAAATCGGCGGGCAAACACACGGCCATGTAAGCGTAACAGGACAGGTCCATTGTTTTTCAATGAACAGATTCCTCATCAAGCGTTTGTGCCCCGTTTGGGCAAAATCTGTTTTGTGCGATGCGGTGGGTGTGCAGGCTATGACGCCCCTGTGTGTAAAGTCACGCCCAATTACTTCTATTGTGTTTTTCTCTGTGATGGGTGTGCACTGAACGCAGGGAAAAGTCATAGTGGAGCCCTAACCTAATGGCCTTAGTCCAAATGTCATCCTTTCATAATCATATTTCAGCTGTCACACAGTGCTTTTCTCTTGTCAAATTTTACCCATACATATGCCCCCAGATCTCCAACACCCTTAGACGCCCAAACCTTTTTTTTGGGTTCGTAATTTACATTGCCAATTTTACACCCCTAACTGCAACCTTTCATAGTTATTCATGTTTCCCTGCAGTTTTCCAAGTGACATAAATTGTATACATTTAGCATTTAGCTGCGGCCGCCCAGACACAGAGCGCCTCCAAGTTGTTAGTACACATATGAGCTGTGTAACAATAATGCAGGTACGCTAGATTTTGCCCCTATTTGAGTACCAGAGTACCACTTATGTGCACTCCTGTACATTATGTACTCACTTCTTTCTTTTTCTTTTTTGTTTAGTATTTTTTCTGTAATAATGTATTTTTTATAATAAACAATAAATTATTGTATAAGTTATGTCCATAGATTTAAAGGGGGTATGTCATTAATGCACACTAAACAAGAGCAAATCATGTCCCCCACTGGCCACCATGGAGGCTCACTGCTAACACCACATCTAGCCCTCCCTTATTCAATGTTTTTTGGTTCCTTAGAGACTCAACATCACATTGCATGAACCATAGACACACAATTGTGGTGTCATTGGCTCTTGTAAGAATTTTTGGGCAGTGATAGCATTGTCAACAGGTCAAGAAACTAAAGAACGTCCCTGAAATAGTGACAAAACAGCAATAAAAAATATATAATAAGTAGGATGGGAGGAAGGCAGAACCTTCATTACCCTTGTATTATTATGTCTGATTTTTTTTAAAGAACAAAACAATTTGGCTACATTAATACTAAAGTGTGATATATATATATATATTTTTATTTCCATATTGTTGGTTGGTATCCCAGATTTTCCTTGTACTGCAGCACAACCACTGCCATCAAAAACTGACATACACTTCTAATGCAGTACACACGTAGTACCCCTCATGTCCTCAAGGTGGCAGCAGAGAAAGCAGTATGGGATCTGCCAGCAACAAACATGGCTGCTGCCGCAACACGCTGGAATGATGAGTTTTGTATGCGACAAAAGTTAGCCAAGGAACGCACGCAGCTCGGTCACGTGACGTATATTGAGCCCCTGTAGGACAGGTCGCGTGTGTGTGACGTTCCGGGACGTCCTCTGGTGTAGTGTGAAGGCTGCGGTCATGTCTGCTCTCAGATTGAACAAGGTAAGCCGGGAGGGTGGCAGTGTCCTGGGGGTGAGGGGGCCCCTCAGTTCTGCTGGTGAATGCCCCTTTACTTGCACAGAGGTGCCCCCTTCCAGGTCAATGTACGCCAGCCCCATCCTACTTCATGCAATGAGCTGTCACAAAGTTTTTTTTGCAAACAAACTTTGACAAGATTTTAAATGAGTCTACTCACACCACACCTGTGTATGCCGGTGTACCAGCAAACTAGCTCACCCATGGGTTGGGTAGGTTATGTCTGGGCACTAGTTGTGTGGGGATGGGGGGGGGGGGGTGTATTCTTGGGAAACAGGTATAACAGGGTAAAAGGTAAGGTAATGCACTCAGAAGGGGACATCAGGGTTAGTCACCAGGTAGTTAGGTGCTAATGGTGGGCACCAGGATATTTAGAATAGGGCATCAGTCAAATCTATATGGCAAGCAAGGTGGAAGCATGAGACATGATATCTGTACTAGAGATATGCAAACTTTTACTGACTGGACGTACCCATACATTGGTACATACCCGTGCGATCAACAAATAATCGATAGTGGCGTGGTGACGCAAAGAATCGCAGAATGATCATTCAGAGAATCCATGTACACCACCAAGGCTGCTTATTATTTATATAGCGCCAACATGTTACGCAGCGCTGTACAATGCATTAGATGGGAGATATGACACAATATATTACATACCAGTACAGGTTATGACAGGAGAAGTAGAGGACCCTGCCAGATCAGGCCTACAACCCCCACTATGCACGGTATGGATGCATAGGGCCACAGGACCCCTGACACTCCCCATGCTTGCATAATTCTACTCTTTCAACAAGTTTTCCACTAGCAGACCACCCACGCCCTCCTCCCTGCTCAACAACTTTCAACAGGGAGTTACAGGCAACATTTTTTCAAAGGGCCCCCTAAATGCTAGAAACGCCCCCGCACACCACTTTGCGCAATTGATTCTTGGTGATCGAACTAGGCTTTACCAAAATGTTGGATCCCCGTTCCATCGATTTATTATTATTTTTTTTTTAATGGAGTGGGATTGATTGCTCCTGGTGGGCTGCGTTCATTTCCCGAACGATCCTTTGGCAAACAATCTATGCACATGGCGAGTGTTTGTTCAGGAATCGAATGGAAAATCGGTCTGTGTATGGGGCCTTAACTGTTGTTGTGAGTTGGTTGCAAAGCCATTGATCATGGTATCATTACCAACATTTCTCGAGATGTAGTGAAGGGTTTGAAAAAAAAAAAAGGGGCCTCTCTAGCACGTGTATTTTTTACAAAGTACAAAGTCGACTTTAGAAATCTCAACCTAATTTATGCAAAAACTTTTTTTGTTAGACGCAATCAGTCACACTTTCACATCACAGTAAGGCTGGGTCTACAGTGTATCGCCCCAGCAACCGCAGGGGGTGTTATGGGCACGTCGGCGTGTGCGTGACCATAGCGCCCGCTGTTTGGGAGCTGTTAAGGTGGCAGTATTGCCGTGTGGGGAATAGAGCATCCTATACATTTCTATTGGCAAACCACGCCCCCAAAAATGTGTTGGGCGTGGTTTGCGTGCATCACGGGAAGTGTTTCCACCAAACATGGGCATGGCGCACCAGTATAGACTGGCACATCATTCCCCATAGGAAGTTACAGGGGGCGGCTGTACTGCACGGTTTTCCCTGTGGTCTGTGAAGTGCAGTTTTCCGTAGTGTAGATGCTGCCTTAGGCTATGTCTCCACAGTGTTTTGTGATCTGTCAGGACCCCCTACGTTAAGCGCAGTGCTTGGCGGGAGGTCCCACAGGGATCACAAGGATACCTGCTGGGAGGATGCTCTGTTCTCTCAGCGCTGAGCCGATCAGCTGATGCAGGGGTTAACGTAGTGCAGTAGGTAAACCCCATGCATCGGCGCATGTCTCAACAGAGCATCCGCCAGGCAGGTACAGTGTATGTGATCCGTGGGGACCCCGCCAAGCGTTGCGCTCAAGGTAGGGAGTCCCAACAGATCACAAAATGAAGTGGAAACATGTCCTTAAAAATCTGTTTATGACACAGAACTGAATCTCCTGATCAGTTTTTCATTGGAATCGTGTTCACATGACCTCAGTTGACTGTCAACGTGACTCATAATGCTAATTTATATATGTGTGATGGGTTGTGTACACGCTATTCATACATCAACCCAAATGTAGAGTTGTGAAACCGGCCTCAAGTATATCAGTTTCTAATTTGCCTTTTTTTTTCTGCTGCCAGCATGGGTCAGTGACAGGTTCTCTTTAATTATATTAATATATAGTGCTGCAGCAGCAATGGACAAGGTCAGAGAGTTTCCTCCATGTGACAAAATCTTTGACTTCTTTTTTCGCTCTGAAGGTCATTGTGCATTTCTGGTGTTCAGTTCATTAGTATCTACTGATATCTTCTGTGTTTGTTCTTTACTAAATATGACAGGTTCTCTTTAAACATATGCCGTGTACTGTGCAGATGCAAGAGAACTTTCCTTCTAAGCCGAGAGGTTCTGTAGAGTCTTTGTTTGTTGACAAGAAAGTCACACAAAGCTTTCTATGAATATTCCTGAAAGTGTTTACTGAGCCAAACGAATGATGGTCCTGTTATTAGGGGGGGGGGGGGGGGGGGGGGGGGGGGGGGGGGGCGCTGGCCAATCAGAGAGCTGTTATATTCCAAATCTTGTTTATATCCCGTAGATGGTTATACAATCGTTGTTGGCTGTTCCTGTCGCTGTACACGCATCAGAAATGTTTTCTATACACGTTAGTAGGGTAAAGGTCGCCATCCAGCGCTGCGGCCTTCAGGCCAGCTAATGGGGATAAGGTGACCGCGTCGTATCCCTGCCAAGAACACATTCCAGGCCGCCGCGTATTATTCTCATACTCGGGAGCAAAGTCTAACGCTACCCAGTACATGTGGATATTATATATCCTTTACTTTTCTAATTGTCTGCGCCTCTCCACAACTAAATCCTCCTATCCCCAGCCACCTCCAAAGTCCTGGTACACCCTCTCCTCATTTCTCCTCTTCAGACTACAATAACCTCATCCTCTCTGGTCTTCCTCTAACTAGACCAGGGGTGTGCAAACTTTTGGACTCGTGGGCCACATTGGCTTCTTAGATTTGATAAAGAACTTGTAATGGCCGACTCGCCATGGGTGTGCCAATGCCATGCATTGCCGGCATCACTAATGATTACGGTGATGTGGAATAGGCGACGTGTGACAGGGAGGTGGTCATCTTTCCTAAATTTTGCTATACTAAGAAGAGATAATTCCTATGGATGCCTGTTGTCACCACGAGGATGCGCCCACAGTGTCATGATCACACCGCTGCATCGTCCCCTCATGGTTTGGACACCTCTAGGCATTATGTGCACTCATTGCAGCCATTTTTTATGGCAAGAAAAGCCGTCTCCCTATTGCCGGCTCTCTACACACCGTCGGTGTCAAATAGACGCCGGCGGTGTGTGTGGAGAAAAGCGGTGCCCCTCCATTAACATGGAGGTCTATGGCGCTGCAACCCCCCACCTTCGGTGATGCTGAAGACACAGGGCCTGCAGCTCTGTAGAAGTGCCAGCGGTTGTGCCCGATTCACGATCAAACTGCGGCCATACTGGCTTCGGGCATAACGCCAAGGAGGTTAACCTCCCTAGCGCACCGCCCGTACTGCGCCGTTTTTAACAGTGTGGTATGGGCAATGGCAGCAGTGTACAGTGTACACTGCCTGCCATTTCCTCCCTCCCCTCTCTCCACACAGCCGGTGTCATTCATGAAGGAAGCAGCATCGCTGCAGCTTTCTGGGGATATGCAGCTTTCATGGGAGCCCAGCTCATCCAGAGTTTGTTCTTCATACAAACTCTGGACGAGCTGGGCTCGTCATAAACGCTAAGGAGGTTTAACTGGTAGGTTGCTACAGGTCCCGCGCTTTTCCAACTCATGTTATTCCCATTGTGCAGTTTTGTTTAGTTTTTTTTGTTCATATTCAAAGCTCTTATGCAGACAAATGTATTTGAAATTTACGGATTAAAGAAACCGAGTTGAAGACGTAAATGACGCAATAAAAGCCGAAGAGTTGATTTTGTTTTTAAGTATCTGTGACTTTTGTGCAGGTGCTACAGCACATCGCTAAGCAAGGCTGGAGAGCTCAGTCTACGGCCCCCCACGCTGCCGCCTCTGCCCCCGCCTCCTCCCAGTCTGGCTACAACTTCGGTAAGTTTCCACTATCCGCAGATCGGTTTATAAATAGTATCTGATGACATTATGAATGATCTCGGGTAGAATCTGGCACTAAGTAAATAGACATTTGCATATTCTTGTGAAACAAGTCAGACTTTATAGACAAGTCATTGTCATTTAATGCGCTGACATCAGTGCATCTAAGCCCTTGGTGCCCAACCTGCGGCCCGGGGGGCGCATGCGGCCCTTTGGGCATTCTGCGGCGGCCCTCCTCTGTCCTCCACTTACGGCCCCGCAAACCTAACTGTTATTGCCCCGCTGCCTTTCCCCCCGCTGACAGGTCCTTGCCTGGGAACTTCTTAGAGTGGGAAGAGGAGGAGAGGGGATACACACATGTGATAGGTGTACGTTAAAGCCAATCAGCGACCCAAATGGCGCCTGAGCAAGTCCCTCTCATCTTCTACTCTAGTGTTTGCGGGGGATCAGCACATTGGTGAGTGCCTATGTTCCAACTATTCCACCAATGAATGGGGGGGGGGGGGTGATTGTATAATATATATTGGGGCACACATAGATATCATAAGAGGCTTTGATGATATCGATGGGGCACATAGCCTTTGACGATGTATATGACACAAAATTTGAATTACCATACTACAATGCTCCCTAATGCTTGAAGTATCATTTTAAACAAGTTGTGTTATTTAAAAATATGTCTTCTAGCTATACATGCTGTCTTTTTATCATTAAAAATGCTTATACAAGTTAGTATAGGTTGAAAATGTGTGGCCCATTTAGTGAAGCTGAGGGCCGCACTTGTGGCCCTCCATATCAACTTAGTTGCTCACCACTGATCTAAGCACATAGTGTAGCTCTTGCCGTGGTGTATGTTTCCACAGCGTGGAGGGCTCTGCTGCACTAAGCGCATTCTTTGACATGGATTCTGACTGAGCCCATCCAGATATCTTCTAACCACACCAACCGGCTCCACGCCGCGAAGACAGCCCGCATGATGGGCAGGCATCCCCATCAAGGAATTCGCTTAGGGCAGGGGGTGCCTACGAAGCCCTCCACACCGTGGAAACATGCCCCAAGTCCATCTTCAAGTATGCGCACACACTTTGCATGTTTCAGATCATGGAGGATTAGTCTATAAGGGCCTTTGACCTCCTGGTATGCACATGGCCCGCTCCGCTGAGTACATTTAAATTCTTCTGCGATTTTATACCCTCTGGGAGGTCCCATGCTTCCTCCATGGTGGTCAATACTGCC
>CM070038.1:21081245-21099679 GCA_036250615.1 Ptychadena robeensis | reverse complement strand
CCCCCCCCCCCCCACCTCTCCGGTGTCATATCTGACGTCAATGGGATTGAGAGTGGAAGCGTCTATGTGTGAATACAGATGAATTTGTGTGTTTCGTCGTGCTGTTTAAAAATGTGTCTTATGTGTACGCAGAACTCACTGAGCAACAGAAGGAGTTTCAGGCTACAGCTCGTAAATTTGCCAGAGAAGAGGTTGTTCCAGAAGCTGCCCATTATGACAAAACCGGAGAGGTGAGCTACTGTGTTCTTGTTTTATTTTGTCATTATAAGGATTGTGATGTCTTATTTAAAGCTAGCCATACACGTGTCGGATTCCATGGCCAATTGATCACTCACCCAATTGATTCCGGCGATGTCAGCGGGAATGGGAGCTGCAATCAATCAGCCACTTAAGAGGATCCGATCGCTGCATACCACCTTGTCCGAGTGACCACGTCCAATTGATCGGGGGCTCAGAATTGGATCCGACAGATCCAATTCTGAGCCCCCGATCAATCCGACACGTGTATGGCTAGCTTAAGGCAATTCTCCCATGAGGGGGCAGTGACCGCGCTGGGGCGTCAATATTACTGGATTCGATAACAACCTTCTTTTTCTTGTGTTTTTTTTTTTTTGCCTCTATCCGTGTTTTCATGCAAAATTCAATAAACGTAACATTTTAAAACAATTCTCCTTTCTCTTAGTATCCGGTTCCCCTCATTAAGAGAGCCTGGGAGCTTGGGCTGATGAATGGACATATTCCAGAGCACTGTGGTATGTAAGATCACTCAGTTTCTTATTGACCGATTGCAAAAAAAGTTTTTTTGTATTATTCATGTAATTCATTGCTGGCCACTAGTGCTTACAAATATAGAGGATGCATCAAAAAAAAATTCATGAGGGGCTTCTATTCTATGGAGGTCAATATCATATTTTTGGCGAGTAGCTCAAATCTCATAAGCCGATGGTCCTGTGCTAGAGTGTAATTTTTATATGAGTAATTCGGCATTCTCCAAAGTTCAAAATGACTGAAACATGACTTCAGTGTTTGTCAGTACTCCAAGTGTTTTACGGCTTGGGACCCTTTCCACCCCCTGCTTAAGTGTAAAGCTAGCCATACACATTGATTCCCGAAAGATCGGTCGCAACATTGTTACATCACCACGCCAATCGATGCACTCCACTTTGGGGAATAGATCCCTGCCCCATACTTTGGGTCGATCTATCATGGAGGACATACTTTGATTCGAAATTGATCTTGCCATCGTTTCCCCAACGATCGATCTGCGTGCACATTTGTGTCGATTAATTGTTGGGGAATCAATTGAAAAATCAATACATGTTTGGCTAGCTTAAAGCGGTTTTAAACTCAAATGAAAAAAACACACATACATTAAACGGACACAATATTTACCTGGAAAACTGCTACACAAAAAACCCACAACATACTTACATTCTTTACTTTCAGTTCTCATGCCGGCATCTTGGCTCCTGGGGAAGTGAAGCTGCTTCTGCCCTCACTGCCCCCCCCCCCTTTCCTCCCCCCTCCTGTCTCTTCTCTGTCGGAGCTGTAGAGACTTGTGTGGGGGGGAGGGGTGGGGATTCAGGGAATCAGCTGCTGACGAGTTCCTGGAGAGATGTCCCAGTCACCATTTCGGCTGCCTAGGCGCTACGTAAGGCAGTGGGAGGGAAGCACTTGTATCAAGCTCCCCTCCTGCTGTCAGAAAAAGATTTTTTATTTTTTTTTTTACAATTAAGGATCTCCGCCGCGTCGGCTGCACTGCAGCCTGTGTGACCTCCCAGGTGGTAGGTCCGCTTTAAGTGTCCAATATACAGCCATCTACATATAAAGGCAATATAGAGCATGTTTGAACACATAAGGAAGGACTGGACCATGCTGTATTCAATCTGCATTCCTGGAGAGAATGTAAAAAAATCAGCCTCCAAGGATACATGGCTATTGCTCCCAGGATGTTTGGAACTAAAAATAAAATGTAAAAAAAAATATGCATAGACATTTGATTTAAAAGGTCAAAACATGTCTTATAATTCTGAAAAATACTATGTTCTTAAGGACCCCATACACGGGTCCATTTTCCATCGGATTCCGGGACGATCGATTCCGTCCCGGAATCGCGTGAAGCCCACCTTGTCCGTCCGATCACGTCCGATCGTTCGGGGGCCCAGAATCGGATCGGACAGAGAACCAACATGTTGGTCTTTCTGATCCGATTCTGCACACATCAGGGGGAGTTGCCATTTGTGGAGTAAGCGATCGGACACGGAATCGTCCAGGAATCCGTGGGACAAGGTGGTATGTAGCGATCGGACAGACTTAATTGGCCGATCGATTGGACCTCCGATTCCCGCTGACATCGCCGGAATCGATCAGATAGGTGATCGATCGGCCATGGAATCCGACTGTGTATGGCTAGCTTTACACGTATTCAGTTAGTGGACACTGATAGTAATGGCGTATAACCAGGAAGTCATTGGTCCATCCTGCATTGAATGCAGATAACGCCTCCCCAAAATTTGTTTGGTCATTATGTAGCAAATCCGCATACTAATGCTTTATGTGGGTTGTGAGACATTGTGACAAGTCTGAACAAAGCCTGAGGCTTTGTTTCCATTGCGTTGGGTCCCAACGTAATAGATAGACTTAGCTGCTCGGCGGAGACTCTGTCTTCATTGCGCCAAGCCGATCCGGATGTGTAAACAGACCATCCGCCGGCAGGCAATGTATGTGGGATACGTCGGGACCCCTGCTTAGCGTAGGGGTCCCGACGTATAATGGAAACAAGCCCTTAGAGAAATAATATAATTGAAAGCTCCGAAATGTCAGAGGGATAATAGGCTGAATACAGTTGCATATTAACCAGGGCTGTGGAGTGGGAGGCAATTTTGGGCACCCGGAGTCGGAGTGGGCAAAAAATGAACAGACTCCTACCATTTTAATGGGTATAAAAAAAATAATGCAAGTTGAAATAATTAACTACTCTGCTAGAAGCATAAATGCATTCAGTGCATAACATTACCGCAATATGAACATGTCACATGACCATAAAGCATGCTGCACGTTGACTGTATGCGTCACTACATGGGACATGATGCACAGTTACGGTGCGGCACCGCTTTCCATTGCGTAGTGTTCCGCTGTTACAGGGAACGCAGCGCCCACTGTGAACCTAGCCTACCTCTCACTGATAATGAAGTAAATGTTTTTGCAGGACGAGATTCGATTGTATAAGTGAAGGGAATGGATCGCTAATAGTTTAAGACTGAAGCTGTAAAACATTTGGAAAACCGCTGTCATTCAGCTGAGGCGACAAATACTTAGATTGTTAGCTTCAACTTAAAAAACAAACAAACAAAACCTTGTTGTTTTTCATTGTGTTTGTCTTTTGCTTTAATTTGCCATTACAGTACAGTGTTGGTTTCCTGGCCAGTAGTTCTGTGGTTAATGTATGTTGCCTCCCTTTCCTTCAATGGATGGATACAATACATTAGCATATTAAATACAAAGGAGTCGGAAGTATCAGAAACTGAGGAGTCGGAGAACTTATCTCAACAACTCTACAGACCTAATATTAACTACTGAACACAGGGTCTTGTAAACTAAAAAACACCCAAACAATTATGTCGGGTATCAAACACAGATTTTGACAAGAATGGGCTCCATCACTGGACAAAAAAAATAAATGTGTGTAAGGCAATGGTAAGCCTTGGTACTAGGTTGTGGCAGTGTTTTAAAAAAAAAAATAATTATTATATATTTTTTACTGTGTTATTTCTTGGTGATGATTCATATGTTTGTGGTCTTCCTACAGGTGGATTGAACCTTGGTATCTTTGACACCTGTCTTATTACAGAAGAAATTGCTTATGGCTGTACTGGTATTCAGACTGCTATTGAGGCCAACTCCTTGGGGGTGAGTATGTGGCAAGTGCATTTTGGGATAAGTAAAGCTGCCCATAGACGTCTCGAATTTGAGCTGTATTTTCGCATGATCGATCGTCGTGAGCGTGAAATCCTGCGGGAATAGAGGCTGTCCACATGGAGCGCTTGTTTTCTTTCACTTAAAAAACCCAAACAATGGACAGGGAACAGACGTGTCTGTTTTTTCCTGACTGATTATACTTTCCCCATCTAAAGCCCCCCATACACCTTACAATCTTTCCATACAATTTCTGTACAATCAACTTTTGTTCTACCAAAACCATGTAATATGAGGAGCTTTCTAACCCTTCCATTCACTATGTATTCTATCAGGTAGGACCCAGCACTACATAGCAATGATATATACCTTCCAATCACTATGTATTCTATCAGGAGGCCACTTTACTACATAGTTGTTGGTAGATCTAATGGAAATTGTATGGATTGATCTTAAGGTGTATAGGGGCATTAAGTATTGAGCGTACCGAGTCCCAGTCCCATCGACTAATGCTCAACAATGACATCATCACACCCCAATCGAACGTCCATTGATCTGCCAGCCATCTATGTCCGACATAACACTTGCATATATATTTTTTTATCAGAATGTATTGTTCCCACAAAACCAGACTGTGTCCACAAATTCCACTGGAGAATCGCTGCGCAATGACACAAAGATCTCCAACTTATTGTCTGGCATTCTGCACGATTGCAGGGGACCCACATTTGTTCACCATTCTAACCATATGTTCTGGGCACTTCGATTGTCCATACTTTTGTCCATTGCTTTATGTAGCCCATTGCTATGTTTTTGTCTGGATGGAGGTGTCTGGAAGGTGCACCTGTAGAGGATAAATATGCATGTTACATATATGCTTTAAAGTGAATCTGTATTTAGTTGAATTACCCTAAAACATCTAAACAAAAAACAAAATTAGTAGATAACGTCTTCATGTACAGAGCCCTGAAGTTGCATATAACAATGAAATTGTAATCTCTGTGGCATTTTATCTCTGTGCTTTTAACATTTTTTTTCAAGGTTTCTCTACCTTTAACCTCCCTAGCGGTTGTGACGAGCCCAGAGCTTGTTCTTCACACAAACTCTGGATGAGCTGGGCTCCCGTGCATGCCGCATATCCCCGGAAAGCTATGGCGATTCTCTTACCAGCGTCACGGTGATGCGGAAGGGGGTGGGGGGTGGGCAGTGCCATAGCCCTCCATGTTAATGGAGGAGCTTGGGCTTTCCAGCCCACACAGCTGACCTCATTAATGATGCCGACTGTGTGGAGAGAGGCGGGGGGAGGGGGGGAATTGCAGGCAGTGTACTGTGTACACTGCCGCGATTGCCCGTACCGTGCTGTTAAAAACAGCACGGTATAGGCAGTGCGCTAGGGAGGTTAAGCTTTACCACGGATAATGGCTCAGTGTTCAGTTATAGAGAAACCTATCCTCTACAGCTACAGAACATTGATGAATCTTCTACCTTTCTTCCTTGCATTCTTTGCATATCACAGGATCAGTGTGGGAACAATTGAACCCAGTCACTGTACTTTTCACATAACTAAAGGATAGTGGAAGGACTTGAGCCAAGTTCATATGCCCCTACTCACCTCTACTAGGCCACATCTGCTCAGCCTTACATAACTATTACATTGAAGTGTTCCTGACTTTTCCATGATTCATTTTAATTCTCGATTTGTCCATAAAGGTAGCTAAGAAAGAACATCTCTTAAACAGAACAAAATGTATTTTATGTTTTCAAAGCTTAAAGGCCAGATTTTAGCAGCTGTAGGTAACCAGTATTACCGTTTATACTTGTGCATGAGCCGAAAAAGCTCCCCTTGGCTTATATTCGAATCAGGGTCCACTCAACTGTCCCGGGTTGCAAATCGCAGCAGCCTCTGTGAAGCTCGGTGTTTCTGACACCAGCTGATGTAATGTAAACTCCACACTGCCATCTGGTGGCCGGTTACTGGTGTTACTAATGGAAAATAAGTTTCCATTCCATGCGTGGGTCCCAATAATACTAATGCAGAGTTTTTAAATGGAAATTTATTTTCATGTTTGAATTATAAGAATTGCCTTGAATACCCATCCTGTAATAACAATAAACCTCTAAGTTCTCTTAACTTTATTTAGGTTGTGGTGCTAAGATTCACCTGTGTGATTAATTCCTAGGGGCTTTCTCTATATTTTTCTCATTTAGAAAACTCCACTATCTGACTTTGCTTTTCCTATCCTCGTTTTATACTCGAGTCAACACTTTTTTCCAATTTTTGTAGATAAAATTAGGGATGTCGGTTTATACTCAAGTTTATACAGAATTTTTTAAACAACTTTTGTGTTATAAGGCATTTTATTATAAAAAATTATATGACCTTGATCACTTTGGCTCCTGCAGAAAATGAAAGGGAAACAATGGTTGGCTCAAGCACTGTATCAGGACAGTTTAGTGCAGTGGTTCTCAAACATTCATTGCAGCTCACTCCTATTCTATTTAGGGGCATTATTAAGCCCCGCCTCCCTGATCAAACACATGTTAGGAATGAGGGCCAGCGCCACCCTGGAATACCTTTGCCCCCCCAGTTTGGGAACTACTGGTTTAGTGTGATCACATGGTATACTGTCAGCACTCCGACACTTTGAAAGCACTTTGTATTTAACAATTGTGATATTTATGTTCCCCTTTACAGCAAATGCCAGTGATCTTAGCAGGCAATGAGGCACAGCAGAAGAAATACTTGGGAAGAATGACGGAAGAACCTTTGATGTGTGTAAGTAAGAGATTTTTAGCTATTTTTGTGCTTTGAACACTCATTTTGGATTGGGAAAAGAAAAATGAAAACTTGTTTTATTATTTATTTTATTTATTTATTCTCTGTTGGCTTTGAAGTCACAAGTTCTGCTTATCTAAATACAAGAGAGAGGCAAACTAAAGGAGAGCCTGCTCATCTTGCTTTACTCAAGTCACCAGCCTATCCTCTAAATATTGAGTGCTCTGCAATGTTTAGTGGGGCAAACGTAATGGAATGCAGACTAGGGCAGTGAAGACTTAAGATTTTATAAAGTCGAATCGCCAGTCAAATCGACTAGTAATGATGAAGTCATCACAGATCAGACACAGTTAAGGAACTCAAGTGTCCAACAATAAACAACAAGTTCTCAGTAACCGTAAAGCAGGGTACAGAAGGCTTGATATTCAAGCCGTCCGATGTTCCCTTCAGCAGTGTGATGATGTCATCGTGCTGCTGTCGGATACCGGCAGGGCTGGGGAGACATGCTCACTGCCATGAAGGAGATCTTATGTGCATTAGCACTAGCAGTACCCATTCTCTGAACACACTGACCAACTTATAAAGACATTTTACAATTACACAGCATGAGTTGTGTACATGACATATTATAGAATATGAATATTCTGCATTGCAATAAAAAAAATTTGTGACACATACTCATATCTCCTCCCATATGTAAATAGCTGCTCATGGGTAAGTTCAGTGGCAAAATGTAAAATATGTCTCTTCATAAGTTGGTCAGTGTGTTCAGAGAATGAGTACTACTAGTGTATAGAAATGTGCTAGTTTCAGTGCTGACGCTCCCTCCTGCTACTGGCCTTTAGGCTCTAGAAATAGAGTGAATACTGCATGGTCCAGTCCTGCCTACTTTGCTAGAACATTCTGTATATTAATTTGATATCTTAAGGTGTGTCTTATGATGCAAAAAATACAGAAGTTGGACTCTTTATTTACTGGACAAGTCTATATTTCCCTAAATTGTAATGTCCTTGTCATACATTATCCTACAGGCCTATTGTGTAACTGAACCCGGGGCTGGATCAGATGTAGCTGGCTTGAAGACCAGAGCAGAAAAAAAGGGAAACGAGTACATCATCAATGGACAGAAGATGTGGATCACCAATGGAGGCAAAGCTAACTGGTATAGTGTTTAGTTTCTTATTATATGTTTTATTTTCTCCTCTTTCAAAGTCCATAGAGAATGTTCGACTGCAACATTTATTAATATATATTATGTAATTAGTCCATTTCCTGTCATTAGCAACTGACGGGAAAGAAAAGGGGTTCAAATGAAATCTACTGCTTATTATTTAAGTAACAGACAATATTATGTTAGGGGGATAGCACTGTCAGGCTGAGGCTCCCCTATTGCAGCGAGCATGTGTTTTCTGTCAGGATTACCTATGCTTTTTTTTTTTTTTTTTTAATCGACTGCTTTCAATGGACTAAAATACGCATCCGATCTGCGTGAATTCATTGGAGACAGGTTGGGGCGCCGCTCAGAAAACACAGTAAAGTATATTTTTTTGCTGCCATTCCAAGACATTGTCCCCAGTGTGCTGGTCTCCAATGGGAGTGGTGCTGGCACGTCTAGAAGAAAGAAAAAAAAATGTGCCCCAGCCGCTCCCGCATCACCCTAGTGGAGCCTAAGCTTGCTAATTTTTCCTGCTCCAACAAATCACCTTCAACTGCTTTTTCTTGATTAACATATCTCATATAGGTATTGTACTCTAAATGGTTCTGTTCTACAGGTATTTTCTTTTGGCTCGAACTAACCCTGATCCCAAAGCCCCAACTGGAAAGGCTTTCACTGGATTTATTGTAGATGCAGACACTCCTGGAGTACAGCCTGGAAGAAAGGTACTTATAGATAGATGTGAATATGTATCAAAAAGTACTGTCAACTATTTTGGTTGTATTTTGACATATTGCTTAAATTCTTTTTGCCTCTAAACTATATGCCGTATTTTTCATTCTATAAGACGCATTACCCTGTGCTTCTTATAGATAGAGGAGGAAGAACTGGCAGAAAACTGCAGCCAGTGTGTCTCACTCTGATCACTCCCCCCTCTTATTGCTGTTTATTGATTAGGACTGAGGGGAGCCAGCAGGGATTGATAAGGATTGAGGAGAAACACTCAAGGGGATGTCTTATCATATATACGTTGTTTATTTTCTATATTGTCATAGGCTGTGTGATAGTTGTGCCACTAACCTTTCCAGAAAAGGGCCTATAATGGCAATTATAGCTTTTTCTGTTTTTGTTTATTTAAAACATAAATGTTACTTAAATGAAAGTTTGTTGTGAGATGAAGAGATACCGTTTATTGGCTAACTGAAGTCATTAGAGATGCAAGCTTTGGGATGCCGCAGGTCTCTTCAGGCTTTCTAGTTTTTGAAACTCGCATTTATACACAACATATCCTAATCTCTGATCATTTAAAGACCATTGCTATTTAGGTTTCTCTTATCTCTATCACCCCCAATTACTCTTCCTAACTCGGATCACTATCTCCATTAACTAAAGCAGGGTACAGACCTGCAGATATTGATAAAATCGATGCCCGTTTCCAGTGCCGTGTGCGCTCATGGCCGTCTATCTGACCCATATAATCTGCCCCCTTAGCTGTTTTCGAGCGGGACAAATCACTCCCGCCTTATCGGTCATGTCCGATAACAGCCTTATCGAACATGATCGTTAATACGGCAATGTCCGATGCTTTGCCTGGGTCTCCAGGCATAGCTCGGCTGAGGAGGAGGAGCCGGGGAGAGGCAGTTCTGCTCTCCCCGGCTTCTCTGATATCTGACAGCAGCGTGATGATGTCATCACGCTACTGCAGGGTACGATATTCGAGCCATCTGTACCCTGCTTAACCCTTCACTCTCACCTGTCATGTGTGTCAAGACAAAACTGTTGCTTTTGTTAAAATATTTATGACCATGCTATTTTGTGTATAAATGTGAGTTTCAAAAGCCAGAATTGTATTAGCCTGAAGAAGGGATCTGCGATATCCCGAAAGCTTGATTCTCTAATGACTTCAGTTAGCCAATTAACGGTATCACTTGAACTCCAAACTTGCTGTATTTATTGATGGATAACACAGTACAACGCTCTACTATAGTTGTGAGGTGAGAGTTTCATAAATCCAAGGAATATGCCCCCTTTTTTTGGGGGGGGGCACTCAATTACTGTAATCTTGAATGGGACCCTGCTGTTCCCTCACCCCAAAAAAAAATTTGCCCAGGACTGCTAACTTCATAAAGATAGTAAATGCAAAGTGTTTCACATAGCCAAGGAATATGCTGTCCCTTAATATTGTATAGTACACTTATAGCTACCAACCCAGGGATTTTTTTTCAACCAATGAAATTCTATTTAATTAAATTGCCCTTGGAAAAAAGATCTGGTCTGTGCGCATCAACAATCTAATAGAATATAAATTGATTTGAACACTAAAATGAAGTGTTGGCCTTAATTCGTGCAGGTCTTATCCCTCCTCCAGCTGGTACCACCATTAAATGAGAAGCCGCAGACTGACGAGATCATCTACCTGTAAAGCTAGGAGTGCACGGGTCAATTTTTTACCAGCCGAGCACCGTGCGCGTTCATGGCGCTCAGCTGTGCTAAAATCTGTTAAAAAATCAACCTGTGTATTCTGTATTTCAAACAGGTTACCAACATGTTGGTATACCTTGTTCGATATCCTATACTTAGGATGGGGACCACGTGTCACCTTCAAAGTATTGGACGTGCTGGCTCCTGATATCGGGGAAACTCGGCAGCCGCGCGGTGACGTGGAATGTTGAATGGCTCAAATATCGAGCCGTGTATTCCCGGCTTTATTCTAGTTTGTCATATAGCCGCCTTTACCTTTTTTGTGCTTGTTAAATGCAGCTACACTTTTCCTTAAATACATATATCTACTGCTCTTTGAATGCAGAGATACGTTTGTGTATTTTCTTTCAGTCTGGGGTTCAGTTTTGAGATGACTTGTGTTAAATTTTCTTTTTCCAATAAATGATTTCTGTGGTTGCAGGAGCTGAACATGGGCCAGAGATGCTCCGACACCAGAGGGATCGTGTTTGAGGATGTCAGAGTTCCTGCTGAGAATGTCCTCATTGGAGAAGGGGCCGGGTTTAAGATTGCTATGGGGGCATTTGATAAGACCAGACCACCGGTAAGTCTCTCTTCTACAGAACATAGTCTACAGCTGGAGACAAACCTTTGAATGTTCATGTACTTCTTTCAGGTGGCAGCTGGAGCTGTTGGTCTTGCACAGAGAGCTTTGGATGAAGCCACAAAATATTCCTTGGAGAGGAAAACCTTTGGAAGGGTCCTCGCTGAGGTATGCAAAGTCTTTACAAAATGGGAGATGGGGACAATGCAAACACAAAATTTGTTTACCCCGTCCCTCATAAAAGCACAAATTGGCTGTGAGTTACCTTACAGTTTGTTTCATGTTCTGGGAAAGCAGACAACAAAAGATGAAATCTTGAATGAACCCCTAGATACTGTGTTTCCTGCTAGAGGCTGTAGTTTACTTATATTTGCTACAAAGCCTAATTTTTTATATAATTTTAATATATGTGTATATTTTTTATCCTCTCTGTTAATCAGTATGATTATAATTTTTTTATCGATTTATGTTTACATTTTCTACCCAGGGTGGGAGGACTTGGGATTGGGCAGCCCTTACAGGTTTATTGTCTGGCCCTTTTGTCAAATTTAAAAACCCATTTCGGCCCCGGAGTCAAAACGCTTGCCCACCCCTGGCCTAGCCACATTTTCCCCTGTGCTTCTGATATAAGCCCTCCACGAAAATAAAACCTAGCCAGGGAGATAGAGAGCTGCTGTATTTAGGGAACAAAAGGGAAGGAGATGTCCTTTTACAACCCCTACCCTGTTCTCCAGCACACTGCATGCACCCTGCACACAGGGACATGCAGCCCCTTTCTGGTCTGCTACCAACGTCCGCAGCTCAGAAAGCGCTTGGGCACATGCAGTGTGCAGCGCCTGGTGAATGCTGTCCCTAATAAAATAAAAAGTAGAAAAGGTTCTGACGCCCAGGTTGAGCTCGGAGAAGCAAGGGCCCCGGTGCCCAACCTGCGCCCCCGGAGCTGTATGTGGCCCTGGGCATTCTTCTGCACTTGCGGCCCCCTAACTGTTAATGCATAGGAACTGGCATGTCTGGCGATCCCCAGTTTTGCTATTTAAAACAATGTCTTCTAGCTATGCCTGCTGTAATTTTATTTTTCATTAAAGTCGGCATAGATTAAAAATGTTATGTGCGTCCCTGTGGTGATGCTGAGGGCCGCACTTGTGGCCCTCCATATCAACTTAATTGGCCACCACTGAGCTAGTGATAAAATCTTAGAGCGCATTGGCCATTTTATATATTGCAGCAAATTATTGACTCAGTAAAAATAAGACCTACTCAAAAATGTTGAATTTTTTTGCCTAAAAGGAAAATTAGACAGTGTCTTATTTTCTTAGAAACATGGTTTTGGGAAGATCAAAGAAGCTGCTTAACAGCAGGGGATTGTGAAATACTAAGACACATTTACAACTGGTAAATTCTAATTGGAGTGATAATAGAATTGTAGTCTAACTGTACTTTCTTCAAATCTTAGCACCAAGCAGTGTCCTTCATGCTTGCTGAGATGGCCATGAAGGTGGAACTGGCTCGTCTGGCATACCAGAGAGCAGCATGGGAAGTGGATTTGGGCAGAAGGAACACCTATTATGCCTCCATCGCCAAGGCCTTTGCCGGGGACATCGCCAATCAGGTGGCTTCAGACGCTGTGCAGATTTTTGGGGGCAATGGCTTTAACAGTGACTACCCTGTGGAGAAGCTGATGAGAGATGCCAAAATATATCAGGTGAGGTAAAATCGAGGTAGGGAGGTCAGTGGGTACAGAACTGCATTCATTTTTGTCATTTTGCCTTTCACATTTAAACCAGACATCCTGTCCCTGCATCCTGTTTCATGTGATTGGATGTACAAGAGTTCCATCCTTTCCGTAGTCCATAGAACAGAATGTTAACATGTGCTATAAAGTGCAGGGTCTTGGCCCCTATCCTGAGCCTTCAAACAGGGAACTATCAGCAGACCAATAGGATGTTCACCCACAAGGTAGAACATAGAAGCAGGAACAAGGACATGAGGCACACAACCTTGTACAACAAAGTAAGGTATTGTAAATGGTAAAATATAGTGAAACGAAAGAGAAAATACTCCCATCAAAGGAGGTTTGTAAGGATTGATCTCTCGGCCGTGTGCTTTCTAGGATGATGTCACTTCCTGGTTATGGATGAGATCACTTCCTTGCTTACAGATGCTGTAGGACCTATTTTGGTAGGCTGTATCATGCCAGATAGTGTACAACAACAACATTCAATATAGGAAGTTCTATTTGGCACTTGAAGAATTTATTTACATCTTAAACAAAGCAAAAGTCCCATGAACTTAGGTGGGAGAAGCCTATGTGCATAAAACATGCTCATGGATCCCTCACTTAGGGCTTGTGTCCACCTTTGCTTTTTCTCCTTGGTGGACGCGCGTCTGCAGCAGGGAAAAAGACTAAAGGCCCCCATACACGTGTCGGATTCGCACCGGATTCCGGCACGATCGATTCTGGGCGCGTGCACCCCAAACGATCGTGCCGGAATCGCATGCAGCCCACCTGGTCCGATCGTTCGTGTCCGATTGATCAGGGGCTCAGAATCGGATCCGACGGAGAACCAACATGTTGGTCTTTCTCCTGCGATTCTGTCCGGATCAGGGGGAGTTGCCATTTGTGAGGTGGACAATTGGACACGGATCCGTCCCAGAATCCGTTGGACAAGGTGGTATGCTGCGATGGATACTCTTAATTGGCCGATTGATCACACCTGCGATTCCCGGCAGAATCGCCGGAATCGATCGGATGATGAATCGATTGGACATGGAATCCGACACGTGTATGGCTAGCTTAAGAGAGAGGACACTTTCCATCCTAATAAATAATAAGCACTATTTGAATTGCATGCCTGACGTGCTGATTTGAAGCTGCGGGATGCCATGTCTCCATTGCAGTATTACGCGGTGCCCCCGGAGACACCTCCATTGAAGATGGGTGTTTGGGTGCTGTGTTTTCATGTTTTTGCTCTGCTAAATCAATAGTGCACCCTAAATCTGTTGACACACGTCCTTAGAGAATGATTCAACAAACGTTATTCACATCATGTCAAACCAGGCACAGGTTACATAAAGGCTCCTTCCACCTTTATGGAACACCTGTGCCTGGCTGATATGTGAAAAAATCTTGACTGGATCAACTTTTATGTTATAAATATCACTGTTAGAGAAAGCTTCTATGTGGCTGCGTGCATTGTAAAAACTTGCATGGGGTCTACTATAGAAGGTCTTTTTAGCTGGAGTAGTTGGCTATAGAGGGTCTTTTTAGGTGGTGGTCTGCCATAGGGGGGTTTTATGATGGGGTGGTATTCTGCCATGGTCAGTAGGATAGATTTTACTGTGAAGTGGTCCATCATAGGTGAATACGCTTCAGGCTGTGAAAGCATTTTCTCTTTGGGAATTCTGCTTGCTATGGTGACATAGTGTAATCCAGTGGTTCCCAAAGTGGGGAGTGGTCCCCCCTGGGAGGGTGCGAAGGTATTCCAGGGGGGGCGCAGGCCCTCATTCTTAACCTGTGTTTGAATAGGGAGGGGGCACTCGATAGGGAAAGCAAGGAAAGTTTGGGAACCACTGGTGTAATCAAAGGGGCTCCATCTAGTGGCCATGTGCAAGATTGCCAAGCCTATATTCTTTTTTATGGTTACTTACATACTTGTGTGTTCTCTGACCAGAACGAGCATGTGAATGTAAGTTTTTCCTGCAGTGAGCACAAATGATTTCAGGTAATGTATTGTTAGCACTCACTTGTTCAAATCATTTAAAGCCAAAATAAAAATTAAAAAAAATGTACCTCACTAGCGTTCTGCCTGAATTGCGCCATTTTTAACCTCCCTAGCGCACTGCCCATACCGTACTGTTTTTAACAGCACGGTACGGGCAATCGCGGCAGTGTACACAGTACACTGCCTGCAATTCCCCCCCCCCGCCTCTCTCCACACAGCCGGCATCATTAATGATGTCGGCTGTGTGGGCTGGAAAGCCGGAACTCCTCCATTAACATGGAGGGCTATGGCACCGCCCACCCCCCGCCCCTTTCCACGTCACCGTGACGCAAATGCTGCAGCAGGTAAGAGAATCGCCGTAGCTTTCCGGGGATATGCGGCATGCACGGGAGCCCAGCTCATCCAGAGTTTGTTCTTCACACAAACTCTGGACGAGCTGGGCTCGTCACAACCGCTAGGGAGGTTAATGCCGTCCCAGCTGGGGATTAACATGGAGGTCTATAATGTGAGGGGGAGGGGCGATCTTGGAAAAATCTCCCCTCAACGAACGTTGCACATTCCTGTATGGTATACCTAACTATCTAGCATCTTTGTAGCTGGCAGAGTTGTAATCAATGATTCTTCTTTCAGATCTATGAAGGGACGGCACAGATCCAGAGACTCATCATTTCTCGTGAACATTTTAACAAGTACAGTAGCTGAAGAGCTGCCAGCTGGGTGACCACCGCTGTGACGATTGTTAAGAACGTCGACTTTAATTAAATGTTTGATCTCAAATGTTCAAGGACTGCAGGAAACTGTCGGTTAATCTGAATTTATGCACAGGATTGTATTACTTTATATTGATTTGTTTACCCACAGGGGAAGGCTTTTCTAATGTTTTATGATAGCTGTATTATAACAGCATATGCATTTTGGATACTTAGAACTGCTCAAAACCTTTCTTTTCTACATCTGCTGTTGATGCTACTTACAAATCCATTCTATGGTATATTAAACCACTAAGAGCGATGAAACGGGCTGTATAATCATTCCATTTAAATGCATTGCTGCAATAGATTTTTAGGTTTTCTGTTTTTTTGTTTGTGACCTTCCTGCCAAACAGCCTTATAAGCCGCACCGGCACATAAGACGCACCCAGCCTTATAAGACTTACCGGCACATTAGACGCACCCAGCCTTATAAGACACACCGGCACATAAGACACAGCCAGTTTTTAGGGCAGAAAATCCAGAAAAAAAACATTTAATAAGTTTTCACATCAATTGGGATAATGCAATGAATTTAATGGATGCAATATCTAATTCAGCCAGCAGGTGTCACTAGCAGCAGTACACTGTCAGCTGAACACACGTCACACTACACTGATCTGAGAGGGAGGGAGGGGGGAGAAGGAGAGCTGTGGGCTGTGTTCAGTTCAGCTGTAGATAGCTCAGCAGATTGGCATCCCCACCAAGGAGGGGATGCCGATTGTCCCAAAGGTGCCGGTTTCCCGGGCGCTATCAGGACGATCGGCACCCCCTCCTTAATGGGGATGCCGATCTGCTGAGCTATCTACAGCTGAACTGAACACAGCTCTCCTCTGTGTATTCCTTGGTGGGGATGCCCATATGCTGAGCTATCCCCTGGTTAGGTAAGGGGATCGGGTCCGCCGGCAGTTAGACAGTTCAGATGGGAGAGCAGAACATCGGCTCTTCCATCTGAACTGGCAGCTCCCCTCTGTCAGGAGAGCTGCTGGGAAGCCAATGTGCGACACCGGCGGCCACGGGGGTTGCATGTTCGGTGTATAAGACGCAGGCACTTTTTTGCCCCCCAATTTGGGGGGTGAAAATGTGCGTCTTATATGCCCAAAAAATATGGTATGTCCTATAATCCACCAAGGTAAACTTGGTAAGACTAACTTA
This sequence comes from Ptychadena robeensis, assembly GCA_036250615.1. Taxonomy (NCBI): domain Eukaryota; kingdom Metazoa; phylum Chordata; class Amphibia; order Anura; family Ptychadenidae; genus Ptychadena; species Ptychadena robeensis. Next base: position 21,083,163 of record CM070038.1, on the reverse strand, counting down.
GAGATGTGCAAATGAACTAACTGAATTTCTGGAAGGATCACACTTTTTTTTTATTTTTTTTATCCGTCAAAAAGATAAAATGTAAGGTTTGTGTTTAACATGTCAAGGCAAGTTCAACAAAGTTCAGCAGACCGCTTCTATTATTTTAAATTGCCTTGTCCCCACTTGGGCAGTTGGCAGCGGCCGATTGCACCCATAGACATGAGTGGACACAGTCAAAAACTGTGTGGTTGCGAATTTTAACCATGTCCATTCATTCTCTATGGGCGCGATCGGAGGAGGTTACACCAACATGCACTATAAAGACAAAACCGTGGCTGCGGGTGAAGGCGTGACAAAACAGTCGCTGCGACACGGCCAACCCGGCAAAGTGGGGAGCCCTAACAATGCTTCATGTCTGGCTAAGAAGTTGCTTGAATTTTCCTCACTTCAGGCTTGTTAGTGATGGGATTATTGGGAAGTACGTGTTGTCAAATATTTATCCTTAGCAGTTACTTTCCACATAATATGCTGGTTTTGGTGTAAAGCTAGCCATACACGGCACGGATTCCCTGGCTGATCGATTCAGCACCCGATGGATTCCGGCGATTCCGCCGGCATCCACAGGTGAGAACGATTAGCCAATTAGGGAATCCGATCGTGGCAGCCCACCTTGTACGGCCGGATCCGGGAGGGATCCGTTTCCGATGGATCGCCTCCCTGACCGCAACGCCCCCTGATCAGAGCAGAATCGGACCGAAAAGACCAACAGGTTGGTTCTTCCTCGGATCCGATTCTGTGCCCCTGATCCATCGGATGCGATCGGACGGGCAAGGTGGGCTGCAGGGGATTCCGGCACGATGGATCCGCGTGCACGCGCCCGGAATCCATCGCGCCAGAATCCGGCACGAATCCGTGCCGTGTATGGCAGCCTTAACTTTTAGCAGATCTCAAATTGGAACTCTGCTGGTGGTGTCACACATGGCATTGTCCATTGAACCTTGACCGGCAATACCATATCAATAATAACTGTGATAACAGACCTCCCTATTCAAATGTAAAAGGTAATTGGCAGAGGCAGCCAAACAAGCAAAGGAGAAGTGCTTTATAGTGAAGTATGGGGTTTATAGGACATTGCTGTCATTTGTTTTGCTTTATAAACTGTCCTACATGTCTGAGTGCCAGTGTTCTATCAAGATGTGCCTCTCAGCTGAGCTGCGCATGTGCAGGCGCGGTGATCTAGGCAGCGAAGTCATCAGTAGAGAGGTACCCGTGGAGATGAGCCCTCTCCCCCTCTTCCCTGTGTCATTGACAGTTCATTATACTACCGTACGGACGAGGGGGTGTTGATCTTGACAGGTCTCCTGTCCATAGTATAATGAACTGTCAATGGCACACATTGGGGGCATGTATTACACATGTTAAAATGACACTGGCTAGCTGAAGTTCTTTTGCATTGGTAAACTCTTCATTCTGAATTTTCACCCTGGTCCAATGGGAGACAAGCTGCTGGAATGTGTGTGGAATAAATGGTGCACATGGTACAGATTTTCTGAGTAAGCTGGCCTGGACAATAAAATCACTGGATTTGGGGTTACACTACCTATTTTAAAGGATAACCTGGATACAGGATCGTCCACTCTTCTAATTCTTTCAAGGTTGTAATAAACTGTCCTCTCGATTCTTTTAATCTCTTATGTACATTTTTCAGCTTTTTGGGGGGAAGGGGGGGGGGGGTCAAAAGGGTGACCCACTACTACTAATAAACAAATAACACTTGCACAATCAAGCTCCAAAAAACTGTACTTCCAATAAAAGTGTGGTACACATGTACTATGCTGTATATGTAAATAAGGAATAACAGAACCACTTGTGTAACTTGTTACAAGATGTGATACAATTTAATTAATCAGAATCTGACCATTTATTATTATTATTA